>CM053580.1:210036075-210081494 GCA_028627135.1 Pseudochirops cupreus
CGAGCTGACTTTAGTGGGAAGTATCTTTGTGTGCGTTTTGGAGTTCTAGGATTGGTTTAGAGTCCTATTTTATGGATATTTTGGGGTGGCTATGTGAGAGCTGTGATATGTTGCTGCTGCTACGCTGCCATCTTGGATCCGCCCCCCCTCTGATGGAGGAAATTCAAACCAGAAAGGTAAAGTGACTTACTCAGGATCATACAACTAATTAAATGCAGAGTCTGACAGTACGAGATTGTGTCTCAGCTTTTATTGTATCAGAGTCTGCTGATCACACACATTAAGCAAGATATTCAGGTTTCTTAAATACAATTCAGCCAGACAAGAACACTGTTCCAATAAGAGAACACATTGGGGATTACTTGCTTCATGATGCCCTTACAAATAAGGGGGAAAAGAAAGATCTGCTCAAGCACTCTTCTGGTGTCTCATCTCATTTGTCCCGTGTATATCGTGCTTGTATGTAGCTGTTTGTGTGTATTCCCTATTAGCCTGGGAATTTCTCGAAAGCAGGAACTGTCTTTTTCCCTTTCTTTATATCCAAGTGCTTGGCACATCATTATTCAGTCATCTCAGTCTATCCCTACTCTCTATGACACCATCTGGAAAGGTTTCTTGGCAGAGATCCTAGAGCAGTTTATCATTTCCTTCTCCAGCTCATTTTACAGATAAGGAAACTAAGCCAAACAGGGTTAAGTGACTTTCTCTGGGTCACACAGCTATTAAGTGTCTGATGGTGGATTTGAACTCAGTTCTTCCTGACTTCGAGTCTGGCACTGTATCTGCTGAACCACCATGCTGCCCTTGTCACATAGCGGAGCTTAATAAATGCCTACTGACTTAATTCAATCATGGTGTGAAGGTCAGCCTGGATTCTCAAGGGTTATTCTAACAGAGGTTAAACTCTGTTAAGTCCTACTGAACAAGGAAAGCCTCAAGGATCAGCCTAGCTAGGGACTGCGTGTCTGTTCAAAGATCAGCCTGGCTAAGCTCAGTGACACTCATCGTACCAAATTAGTCATAGGTGATGAGTTTTTGGCCAGAATACTTTTCAAAGACCACCTACTAAATTACAGAGGCACTGTGATCTGCATCACACTGACAAAATTACAGATCCTTGAAATAACTGAATGGGTAACTTTTTCACCATTCCCCAATCTCTTCTAATTCTTTGATTGCTTGGCATTAGCCAAAGAAAATTAGTATTTAAAAGCTGGTATGCAGTTGAATGACATTGCTCCAGTCTGCTCCAGAAGTATAGAGAGTTTGGAGTTTTTCCACAAGTCTGGCAGAGAAATAGCTAAAATAATAGGCTTTATTATACTGAGAATAAGTGGAAGTGCTACAATGAAGGCAGAAGAGGCAGATATATAAGAGGGACCCAAAGTGAAATAATGAAGTATGGAAATTTGGGAGTAGGTAACCAAGGTCTTCAGACAGCTGGAGGAGGAAGAAGGGGAATAACAAAAGTTCTGTTAAGAGGCTGACCTCATATTTAGCTCACCCAACATTGTCGGCTTTCCATCATTCCTTCTACTCAATGCATTAAATTACTATGGTCTCATCCCCTCCATACTAAATCAGCCTTGGCAAGAGTCATGAGAGTTATAGGAAGGGAGGTGGGTCCACTGAGTAAGATTTATTTCCCGCTTCTGATGTCACAGGCAGACACAAGGATGTTAAGGATCCACTAGCCAAAGTCTCAACTGTACAAGCATGGAGCATGCATAAATTTCTAAACTGGAATATGGAGTTTCCCAAAAAGGACAGGAGAAATAAGTATAAAGCCAAGAGGAGCAGCCTGGACATAGCGGTGACAGGCTGTCACAAATGCTCAGAGAAATCTCCCCAAACAGTAGCTGTCTGTTGTTGTCTTAACAACAAAGGTCTAATACAGTACGACGCACCCAGGATTTACAGTGCACATGAATTCTCTTTTATAGTTGGGATTATTTAATGCATTCAACTTGCCAAACTATTATTGCCAAGATCTGCCAGGAAGCACTGAAATTTCTAAAACTTCTAGGGAAATTTTACTTAAAATAAATATCTTATTATAATTATCATCATCATTATTATCATCATTATTTTTTCTTTGGAGTCTGGGAGCTCGGGGGAGGCTAAAATATAAAGTTTTAACAGACATTTAAGAGAACAAAAAAGTAGATATTGTACATAATTTGACACTCATGAAACAGACTAGCAAGCATTATAGGGTAATCAATTCATCAATCAATGGTATTAATTTAATGGCAACAGTTATTTAAAATCTGCTGCTGGTATGCATAATGAAAATATTTTCCTTTGCATTTTTGCTGAAGATACATAAAATACTCGGAAGGAGAGGGACCAATCCCTCTGGCATATATGTGTGTATATATGTATATGTACATACACATGCACACACAGCTACAATTATACATACACACACGCACATACATGTTTGCAAAGCAGCGCGTATGTACACATATGCATCATCTGACCTTGTAAGTACACATTTAGGGGACAGTCTTGATTGTTTGCCAGCTATTTTTTTCCAGTTGAGTCTTCATGAGGTTTATAATCTCCAGATTCTATTTGTCTTCTACCCACAATATTGTATTGATATGGAGAATTCCAACTGTCTTCCAAATATTATTAGGATTTATAGGTACATTTTTTTAAAGTTCCAGGTCTGGTTTGTGCCAAGTTTCAATTTAAATGAAGAATTCATATTTCATGTATTCATTCATCACAACTGTTTGACAGTAGGATTATGCATTCCAGACTTTTTCACGAGCTATCAAGGAGACCTGAATAAATTTTGTTTGTATAGTGTTCCTTCTCTCCATCCTTTTCATAGGGTTTATACATTAAGATTTCGATGTCTTCTCTACCTCCTGTTTCATTCTAACTAGCTTCTGCCAGAGTAAAGTTGTCCACTCTGATATTCTTGAACTCAACATAGTAAAGCCAAACAGAATTCCTTAAGTAGCACTATTATAGACAAAGTGTACGCATAAGCATTAAATACGCATATTTCTTTTAAGAAAATACACAAGCAAAATTGTTTTTATTTGTGTGTATTTTCAATAATTTTTTAGTAAAATTAATGCCTGTGGGACAGTGAACTATATAAAAACAGTTCCTCATCCCTTTGCTCAATCAATCTGACCAAGCTCAAGTGTCAGACTGACATGAAAAGGGCTGGTTTCAGTTTTAGAATGGAGATGTAGCACAGAAATCAATTTCAGGTTAATGCAGTCCACTTAAAAGATCCTATTTTCACAGACAGGCAAAAGGTCAACAGGCTTCACTCCCTCATTTTATGGAAGAGGAGAACAAGACCCAGAAGGCTGAGTTGCACAAGGTCACACAGGCAGTAAATAGCAGAGCTTGGGTTCAAACTTAGGTCCTGCACCCTCCAAATCCAGTGCTATTCCAACTGCTACACTAGGCCGACTTAAAAGTCATGACTCTTCCTTGAAATTACTTTAGTTCCACTGTCTTAAAACTGTGTTTATAAAATACTTACACATACACACATGGGTTTTTTTCCCCTAACATTTTGCATCTATCCAGGAACATTTGTGGGAATATTCAAGGAACTTAAACAAAATGGTGATAAGATAGAGGGTGGGAGACAACAAAGAAAATGTGCACCAGACCCCAGCCCAAAGCTGGGCTCAACCCTAATGTCACATGAAAATCATGCACTGGAAGCACCACTTGGCACTGTGGCCCTTCTCTCTGACTGGGGAGCTGCTCCCAGAGGCTTTATCTGAGAGGGTGCCCTGGGCTAGCCATGTCTCCATCCTCTTCACGTTGCCCTCGGGACTTCCTCTATTATGCCTGACATGGGGCATTTCCCTCTCCCCCAACTTTTTAGCTTCCATTTATGCATTATCTTCCCCCATTAGAATGTAAAATTCTTACGGGCAGGGACTATCACAGTGCTTGGCATGGAGTAAACCCTATGCTAGTAGACTGACTGACAAGAGCACAAAGAGTCAGGAGACAAGCAATACAGTGCAATACAAGCTTTGCAACTTAATCATTGTGTGGCTTTGGAGAATCACTTAGTCTTTGTGGTTTAAATTTCCTCATTTATAAAATTTGTAAGCTAGACCAGTACTTCTTAAACTGTGGGCTGAGACTGAAAAATTTGGCAACAGTAAAAGGTTTCTGAACACATAACAATCAAAAATTAATTAAAAATCAAATGTGTAATGGATCTAAGATGGTTCTGGCATCACTTGATAGTGATGCATCATGAAACTTCACAGCAGCCTTGGTTCTGAACACAAAGCATGGACATTTTGCACTGTGCAAGCCCTCAGGCCATATAATGCCAGTAAATGCTGCCAAAAGGCCCTGAGCTAGATAAGACATGTCTACGATCACTTCTAGGTCTAAAATTTTAATCACGTTAACCCTAAGCAATCCTTATTTTTACTAACTAAAGGCTAAGAAAACTACCTAGGTTTCACTTAGTAAGAAACCAGGACATCCTGTTCATATCAAACATTACATATGATCAGAAGAATCTGGTAGACACAACAGAAACTAAAGCAGAATCTCAAGCTATCTGGGTCTTCTTTGGTAGCTACCACAGTTGATGTAGTCTAACTAGTCTTAGAAGAAGAAACCAAAAAACCTGTGGCGGTGGTGGTGACAGGAACCTTCTTGGTTTGGAGGAGCTTAGCAAGAGGTGGGTATATTTGTGTGGGGGAATTAGAGAAAGAAGGGATAGGACTACTGGTACTGAATATGACTGGGGTATAACATTTCACCAAGAAGGACTCTCTCACTTTCTTCCTGCCTTTTGAGAGACTCACAGAGAACCCAGTAAGATACAAGAGGAGACTGAACAAGGAGGGGATAGAGAAGGTAGTCAGTTGCCTAAGAGATTCCATGGTTGTGACTTAGCCCATGGAACAAGAAAGACCTGAGTTTTAGAGAGTTTTTGAGGAAGCTTATTGGTAACCATGTCTATATTAGGACATTCAAATGGAATCCAGTTACTGACTGCCACCATCTTTTCTTGACTGCTCTCTCAAGAAAGACTTTAAGGGAAGATCCTATCAAAAATAAATATCTAGGGGTGGCTAGGTGGCACAGTGAATAGAGCACCAGCCCTGGAGTTAGGAAGACCTGAGTTCGAATCTGGCCTCAGACACTTAACACTTACTAGCCATGTGACCTTGAGCAAGTCACTTAACCCCAACTGCCCTGCCTTCCCCCCTCCAAAAAAGCAAAAAAAAAATTTTTTTAAATATTTATAAGAGGACATGAAGGAAAGGCTACACAAAGCCCTTACTTAGGTTCCCATCTGGTAAGCTATGATAGGGAGGCATGGAGTGGCTGAAGCAAGAGACTAGCAACAAGTAAAATCTTCTCATTTATCAGATGGCACAGTTAGACCATAGCTGAGGGAGTAAGCAAGTACAGTGCCAGTCCCTGAGATACACACACTGAAGGAAGGAAATCCCCCATCTATGAGGATCTGGTACTTAATGGGTTCACACACACCTATGAAGAGCAGAGGCCCCTCTAGGGCAGGAAGAAGAGATTAGGAGTGACTGAACAAGGGCAGCTGCTGCCATGTCCTTGATTAATTTACAACTCCCAGAGCCACAGAAGAACCAAGAAAAGTGAGACAGCACCTGTTAGGACAGATAGCAAGACACCTGTGCTGCGTAGGTCTAGTGTCCTGGTGTGTGGTAGATTGAATATGCACAGAGTTGAAAGGGGCTTCAGAGGTCATCTCATGCGACCCCCCCCCTCATTTTATAGATAAGAAAACAGTTCCAGAGAGGTTCAGAAATTTGCCAAGTCATATTGGGAGGAGGGGGCAGAGGCAGCAGATGAACCTGGGTCTTCTAGCTCCAAAGCTTTTTCCACCATACATCAATCACTAAGGTCCTTTCCAGTTCTAACAGTCCAGGAGTTCTTGGCCAGGTGTAATGGTAATGAGAATTTGAAGATGTTCCCTGCACCTTGATAGGCACAAGTGAATTTGAGGACCTTCCTTGATTTGAAAATATACTCTGCCCCCTAATAGCCTGAATGTGGTCACATGGAGCCTGTGGTGGGAGGCTTGTTTTTCAGGAAGGCACAACTTTTGCTACTTTGTAGTCAAGTGGGTCGAGAGGGCTGTGATGTTCTCTGACTCTGGAGAAGGCTACATATACACCTCCGAGACAAGGTTTTGCTTTGGGTCTCACTTTAGGAAGAGTTGTGTGATTTGGCCAGATGAGACTCTAGGCAGCTACTGAGCTGCTGGGCTTTGAAAATCCAGATGTTGGTACTTCTCTCTCTAGTGACTAACTGTATGCATGTGAGGGTCAGACAGCTAGAAGCCCTGTCTGTTGAACTGTGTTATTTCCTCTGTCTGTATTTTTTTGTCTACTTGTAACTTCTGTCTGTATTCTCTGAAGTTCAGTGTTGACTTTTTCCCCTAAACTAGGTAAATGCTATATGTTTGACTAAAGTAAGATTGTTAACTCTTTTTGAGTTGCTTTCCTTTAGAAAAGCAGATCAAAGAACCCGTGCTAGCAGCCATCCTGTGTGTGCTAGGGTGCTTGCACCTGCACCAGGAGATGGGGGGAAGAAAAATTTATAAGTAACATCAATTCATGAGAACAAAATCTTCTGTCTAGTGTCATTGGCTACTTTAGATGTCATTGGGCCTTGTGGTAAAAGAATGATGCCTCTGGACTTTATGAAGCTAGTTTGATAAATTATACTAAATTTTAATTTATCTTAGGGAGGTTAAATTGATCCAGCAGTACCAAAGCAAACATTCTAAGAGAAAAAAATTCCTCCTGATATAAACATTTCTCTAAATGATGACATTAAATTGAAAATAAATTCTAGTGATTTAATAAACATCATGACTATTTTGACTGTTAGGTATGTCAAACACAATTAATCTATTCCACAATTTGTACTCATATCGACTCAGATTTTTTTGTATCAGTTTTATTCCTCTCAAATAATTTGCTTAGAAAAAAAACACTTTCTGGGCAATAAAACTTCAGTGCATAGCCGTGGGATTCAGTGCAAAAAGCTAAGTTTCATCAACGTGATATTTAAAAGTAGATAAGTTATGTCATTAGCTCCTTCTGATCCCCCATCACCTTACCTCACCTTCAACAGCTTGTCCTCCTCACTGTGTCAGACTCAAATATCACATAAAATAAGGTAACACATAAAATGAAAGACTAATAATTGACTGTATTTGCAAATATACAGCAACAGAACTCAAAAGACGGAACTATTTCTTAAGAAAAACGTCAGATCATGCATTTCATTCTCAGAGCCTTTTAAAATCTGAGTATCTAATTTCTTACCCTTTAAGCTCGTCAGCTAAACACATGCCGAATTGTTTGGTGCCAGTTTCCATGCATCTTCTTATCATAAGCCTGTATCGAGGTTCAAAGACATGTAGCGGACAAGGGATCGTAGGAAAGGCCATGGTGCACACAAAGATGGGAACATCTTTAGTCAAACTGTAAAACAATGAAAATTTTAACTTATTTACACTTTCTAAGCTGAAATACTCAGAACAGATAAGAACAACTAGTAGTATATAAGGCAGATACAAAACAAGCTAGAACTCTCCCATTTAAATAACGAAACCTGGCTGCAACAGCACACGTCTTTGTTGTTGTAGCAAAGAAATGGAAATAAAACATATGTCCACAAGGGACATCTGAACAAACTGGGGTGATTTGAAGAAAACTGATTACTATTGTACCTTAAGAAATTATAAATATGGCAGATCAGAGAAATCTGAAAAGACTAATATGATGTGATACAGTCACGAAATAGAACCAAGAGAACAATTTACAAGATGACTACCATAATATAAAACAAAATAACTTTCAAGGACTTCTGACATTTGATCAAAGCAGTGACCAATTACAGCTTCAGAACATTTCTGATGAAGCCTGCCTCTCACTCTTGGTAAAATGGTGAAGAAATATGTTTTTAGCTATTGCTAAAGTTATTGATTTGTATTGCTTGACTGTATTTGTAGGCTGCAAGGGAAGGTGGGGGGAGGGGTGGGGTGCTTTTGCATGTGTTGATAGTAAAAAAATAATAATAAAAATGTTTAAAAAGAAAAAAACATTAGTAAAATGTTTTAAAATACACAGAATAAAACAAAGTTCAGAAGGGAGCATTGACAAATGGGTAATTTTGTCACTACCTTGCTAAATTTAATAAATACTTCAAAAAACTATATTAGTTCACAGTTTCTTATATTTTTTACATATTAAAATGTGTGTATATGTTGGTGATTGAAATAATACAGAATTTTAAAAAATACTGACGACTTCATGGGTTGATTCAGTGAGCAAGGCCAAAATCCTAAGCCTTAGTGAAAGTGAGGTCCTCTGATCATCTGGGCCTTCCACTAAATCCCATTTTATTTAATGCTGAAAAGGAACAACTTCCTGGCTGTATAAATCACAAACTCTTATGTTAGTTTACCTGAGAAGTTTGAGGATACAACTAGGATAAGATTTTCATAACGACTTAAGTAATACTATGTGGTCATTTACAGTAATACTAAGAAAGAATGGAAAGGTTCTGGGATTTCAGAGGCAACAGTACAACACCTTATATTAAAGCTAAACCAACATCAGAGTTCTTCCATACCCTATTATAACACAAATAAATCTGCTTTATTACATTTATAACCAAATCTCCAATTTAGAATCTCATTTTCTTCACTACATTTAAAACTATTTTTGTGAGATTATGAGATTTAAAAAAATGTATTTTCTGTCTTATCAATGAGATGTAATATATGCACAGCACTTACTTTGACAACTCCTTCATTTCATCATCATAAACTTTTTTTCTGTCAGACAACTCTTCTGGTAAATAGTGAAGTATTAATTCTTCAGTCAATGTGGTTTTTTTATAACTTCGGCTTGCCAAAAACTGAAATAAAATAAACGTAACAGCAATAATCATATTGGCACATAGCAACTTCAAAGAAATTTTTAAGAATCAACACAGTAACTAATTTTACTATAAAACCCCTGTTTCTCAGTCCTAAGGTACAAAAAAAGAGCTACAGAAAAAAGTACTGACATTCCCCAATTGATAAATGGTCAAAGTATATGAACAGGTAATTCGCAGAGGAAGAAATAAAAGATATTTTTAGTCACATGAAAAAAATGCTCTAAATCACTATTGATTAGAGCAATGCAAATCAAAACAACTCTTAGGTGTCATATCTCACCTGTCAAATTGGCTAACATGACAAAACAGGAAAATGATAAAATGCTGAAGACGTGGGAAAACTGGAACACTAATGAGTTGTTGGTGGAGTTGTGAACTGATCCAACCATTCTGGAGAGCAATTTGGAACTATGCCCAAAGGGCTATTAAAATGTGCGTACCCTTTGACCCAGTAATGCCACTTGCAGGGCTATATCCCAAAGAAATCATACAAATGGGAAAAAGACCCATATGTACAGAAATATTTATAGCAGCTCTTTTGGTGGTGGCAAAGAATTGGGAATACTGGGTATGCCCAACAATTGGGGAATGGCTAAACAAGTTGTGGTATACGAACGGAATAGAATACTATTTTGCTATAAGAAATGAGGAGCAGATGGACTTCATAATAACTTGGAAAGATTTATATGAACTGATGCTGAGTGAGGGGAGCAGAACCAGGAGAACATTGTACACAATTACAAACACATTGTATCTGTGATGACTGACTCTGATAGACTTGGATCTTCTCAGCAATGCAAGGTTCTAACACAACTCCAAAGGACAAATGATGGAAAAGGCTATCCATATCCAGAGAAAGAATTATGGAGTCTGAGTGTAGATTGAAGCAAACTATTTGTTCTCTTTTTCGTTTTGGTTCTTCTTTCTCGCAGTTCATTCCACTGGTTACAATTTTTCTTTACAACTTGACTATTGTGAAAATATGTGTAATGTAAAGGTATATGTAGAACCTATATTGGATTACATGCCGTCTTGGGAGGAAGGGGGAGAAAATTAGAACTCAAAAACTTGTGGAACTGAATGTTGTAAACTAAAAATAAACTTAAAAGGGAAAAACACTAGATACAAACAAAAAAAGAAAAAAGTGCTGAAAACATAAGGCAGTACGGGATACTACAGGAAAAAAAGAAATCTAGTAGCTTACAAATACAAAAAGTTGTTTTGAAATTTCTCTGTCTGTATCTAGATACTTTAACTGGTATGGAGAACACATTTGTTATAATTTGTTTTATTTTATTTGAAAATTTTTTTATTCTAAACAAATACAAAATGAGAAAAAAAAAACACTGCCATGTTCACAGCAGACCATAAGAGGATTCAAAATAAAACAATAAATTTCCATTTCAAGAAAATTTATATAATAAATACAACACTGTTTTCAAAGTTGCCCAGCTTTTCTTTCTTGTTCATTTTCTTTAGTTCCCTGCTGTGCACTTTTTACTTTATTTTTTTCCCTTCCATCCCCCCACCACTGTAGAGAAGGCTATAATTAAGCATGGATGGATACACACACACACACACACACACACACGGAAATATCTATAAACATATAGACACTCATGCACATATATGTAAGACCAGACTATGCTTATTTCCTCCAATCATCTGTTTCTCTGAAGGTGGATAGCATCTTCCTTCATAAATCCAAGTCTTTCTCTGTTCTTCTAAATCAAGTTCATCATTTCCTAGATCACAGCAATATTCCAATCCAATCACACCCTATCAGAGAGACTGTCTGTGAAAGCTTTCCCCAATGGTCTATATTCCTTCTATTCTTGGCAACATAGGTTTTATTTATAGAAGAAAATTTATATTTAAAATAATCAAAATCATTTTTTTTACATTTCAACAATAATCTCACCTCATAATATAGTTTAAGGTCTGAAACTGCTGAATCTACTTCCTTTACATCTCTTCCCCATGGTTTCTTTGAAGTTCCTGACCTTTTATTCTTCCAAATGAACTTTATTATTTTTTCTAATGCAGTAAAATAACTTTTGAAAAATTAATTGAGATGCCACTGAATAGATTATTAGGTAAAACTGTCATTTAAAAAATTATATTGGCTCTACCTACCCATGAACAATGAATATCACTTTGATTATTTAGGTCTGAGTTTTATTTGTATAAAAAGTGTTTTATGTTTATGTTCATAATAGTTCCCACGTCTGTTTTGGTAGGTATTTTGTACTACCTAATTATTTTATATGGTCTAAAATAATACTGAATAATACTGCTGACACAGTGTAGTTTTTCCTATTTTTTACTTTTGATTAAATGTCTTTTAACTTTAACTTTGAGATCATGATTAGTATCTTTGCTTTTTTTTTACATACTAAATTCTACTTCTGCCCTTTATTTTATCTTTGTGTGTATTTCTCATTTTTATGTTTCCTGAAAACAATACATTGTTGAGTCCAAATTTTTAACATGCTATCCATTTCCATCTTATGGGTAAATTCGTCCCATTCACACTCTTTTCCTCCTTCCTATTTTTCCTTATTATCCTTCTCACCCTATCTACCATATCCCTCCTCACTGCTCTGCTTTGCTTCTACCTAACTTGCCCTCCTATTCCTTAACCTACCCACACCTCCAATCATCTCTCCTTTATCCTCTCCCCAACCCTATCTCATTACCCTCTTACTTCTTTCTGAATTTAGAAGACTTTTACACACACACACACACACACACACACGTATGTATATATATATATAGTTTCCTCTTTAACCTACATTCCTGATCAAAGTAAAGTTCCAGCACTCTCTGCTACTAGCTTCTTCTGCATCAATTTTTCCTTTTATGACTCATTTGTACGAGATAATTACTACTTTTTATCTCTCTCTAGAGCAGTGGTTCTCAACCTGTGGGTCATGACCCCTTTGGGGGGGTCAAATGATCTTTTCACAGGGGTCACCAGGGTCACCTAAGACCACTGGAAAACACATATTTCCGATGGTCTTAGGAACCAAGACACGGCTCCTCTATCCGTCTCCAAGTGGGTCCGCCCACATGCAGATACGCCCGCATACGAGTATTAAAGGGTAGCACATTAGGAAGGTTAAGAGCCACTGCTCTAGAGTTTTATTTTTTTTAAATTACCTCATTGTGCTCAGCTCATGCCTTTCTTTCAAATTACCCAAAAAACAACGGCAATCATAAGAGAACTGTTAACGTTTTTCACATATACAAAGTAAATAGTTTGACCTTATTGAGTCTTTTATAATCAGTCTAATGTTCACCTTATACATCTTTCCTAGATGTTACATGTTGAATTTTCCCTTAAATTCTGGGTTTTTTGTCATGAAAATCTTAAAGTCTTTGAAGTTTGTTAAATGTCCTTTTTTCTCCCATTCAGGATTATACTTAACTTTGCTGGGTAAGTGACCCTCGGTCATAACCCCAGCTCTTTCACTCTATGGAATATAGTATTCCAAGGCCCATAGTCCTTCAGTGTAGTAGCTGCTAGATCTTGTGTAATCCTTACTGTAACTCCATGATATTATAATTGTTTTTTTTTTATTGCTTCCAATATTTTCTCCTTAACCTGGGGGCTCTGAAACTTGGCTATGATATTCCTGTAAATTTTCCTTCTGGGATGTCTTTCTGATGGTGATCAGTGGATTTTTTTCTAATTCTACTCTGCCTTCTTGTTCTAGAACTTCAGGGAAATCTTCCTTTATAATTTCTTTTAATACTCTATCATGATTCTTTTGTTAATTGTAATTTCCAGGTAGTCTAACTATTCTCGTATTATTTCTCCTTAATTTGTTCTACAGATGCATCATATTATGAGATGTTTCACTTTCTCTTATATTTTTTCATTCTTTTGATTTTGTATTATCATTTGTTGGTGTCTTAGAATGTCATTAGCTTTCCCTTGCCTAATTCTAGTTTTCTTTTTTGTTTAAAAATTTATTTGTAGTTTGCAAAATTCATTTCCACAAGATTTTGAGTTACAAATTTTCTCCCTGTCTTTCCTTTACCCCCCACCCCAAGATAGAAAACATATTGAATACCCCTTGTCCCAATCTGCTTTTTCTTATATCCTCCCCCATTCCTCCTCTAACTTTCTAGTAGGGCAAGATGGATTTCTATATACCAGTGCTTGTATATCTTACTTCCCTGCTGCATGTAAAAAAAACACAACAATTTTTTAACATATGTTTTTAAAACTTTGATTTCCAGATTCTTTCCCTTCTTCCCTCCTCATCCACACCCACTGGGAAGATAAGCAATTCAATATAGGTTGTACACATGTAGTTACGCAAAATGTTTCCATAGTAGTTATACTGTAAAAGACTAAGTATATTTCCCTACATCCTATCCCGCACCCCACTTACTCTATTTTCTACTTTGACCCTGTCCCTTTTCAAAAGTGTGTGGTTCTAACTACCCTCTCCCCCAGTCTGCCCTCCCTTCTATCATTTCCCCTCTTATCCACTTCCCCCTATTTTCCTGTAGGGTAAGATATCCACATGAGCGTATATGTTATTCCCTCCTTAAGCCAAATTCAATGAGAGTAAGGTTGACCCATTCCCTTTCACCTTCCTGCTCTTCCCCTCCATTGTAACAGTTTTCTCTTGCCTCTTTTATGAGATAATTTACCCTATTCTATCTCTCCCTTTCTTCTCATCATATTCTTCTATCACCTCTTAATTTTATTTTTCAGATATCATCCTTTCCTATTCAACTGATCCTGTGACCTCTATCTATGTATACATGTACACACATACTCACATATATATTTATACACATAATACCCTCCTACACATACATATGTATGTATACATATACATACATACATACATACATATATATTCCTTCCAACTATCCTCATGAGTTACAATTATTGTTTTTCCATGTAGGAATGTAAATAGTTCAACTTTAAGAAGTTCCTTGTGTAACTACATGCAACTGGGAATTAAGATATACAGGCACTGGGATAGAGAGACCCATCCTGCCCTACTGGAAAGTCAGAGCGGCGATGGGGGAGGACATAAGAAAGAGCAGATTGGGGGAGGGGTTATACAGTGGGATGGCTGTTTTGAGGTGGTGGGTAGGGGAAAGATGGGGAGAAAATATGTAACTCAAAATCTTGTGGAAACAAGTTATGTAAACAAGAAAATAAATAAATTTATTTTAAAAAAAAGAAGTTCCTTGTGATTTCTTTTTCCTGTTAATCTTCTTGTGCTCCTCTTGCTTCTTGTATCTGAAAGTTAAGTTTTCTGTTCAGCTCTGGTTTTTTGATCAAGAATGCTTGAAAGGGGGCAGCTAGGTGGCACAGTGAATAGAGCACCAGCCCTGGAGTCAGGAGGACCTGAGTTCAAATCTGACCTCAGACACTTAACACAAAAACTAGCCATGTGACCTTGGGCAAGTCACTTAACCCCAATTGCCCTCCAAAAAGCACAAATAAGAATGCTTGAAAGTCCTCTATTTCATTGAATGACCATATTTTCCCCTGAAACATTATACTCAGTTTTTCTGGGGAGGTGATTCTTGGTTTTAATCCTAGCTCCTCTGATCTTCTGAATATCATATTCCAAGTGCTTCAATTCCTTAGTGTAGAAGCTGCTAGATCTTGCATTATTTTGATTGTGTTTCCACAATACTCAAACTGTTTCTTCTTAACTGCCTGTAATAGTTTCTCCTTGACCTGGGAACTTTGGAATTTGGCTATGATATTCCTAGGAGTTTTCTTTTTATGATCTTTTTCAAGAGGTGATCGGTGAATTCTTTCAATTTCTATTTTGTGCTCTGGTTCTAAAATATCAGGGCAATTTTCTTCAGAATTTCTTGAAGGCCAGGAGCTCTGGAGGCAGCCACTAGGCAGCAGGTGCAGCTGCCTCACCTCTGCCATTTCTCACTGAGGGGCAGCAGCTGGACTGTGCTCTTCTGTAATCCGGTTCCAACAGAATTCCCCACTAACCTTTTATTTCTCTTTGGCGTTTATGGGTTGAGAAGTCTGGAAACCACCACAGCTGCTGGTGATTCACTCTCCTAAAATCTACTCTGACCAGTCCATGCTGCTGGTCGAGGCTGTCCTGGATCTCAGACCACGAGGCTCATGTAGGATTGCACTTGGCTCCCTGCTATGTGCAACAGACCCTTCCTGTCGGCCTGCCAGGCTGCCTTCAGTGGGAGATTTGTTTCTCTCTGTCACTTTGTGGGTTCTGTAGCTCTAAAATTTGTTTAGAGTCATATTTTACAGGTATTAGAGGTGGCTGGAGCAGGAGCTCCCCCCCTCCATTCTAGCTTTCAAGGAATCAATATCTTCTTCAAGTTTCTGATTCCTTACTTCCAGTTGGCAGACTTCCTTTTCATCATTTCCTTGATTGTCTTGGATTGCTTTTTTAAAAAAAATTTTCTTGACCTATTTGATTTTTTAAAGTCCTTTTTAAGTTCTTCCAAGAACTCTTTTTATGTTTGGGATTATTTGATTTTTCTCACTGAAAAAGGAGTGGCTTTTTTAGCTCCATTATCTTCCTCTAAATAAGAACCCAGATCTTCTTTATACCCACAGTAACTATCCAAGGTTGAGTTCTTTCTCCTTTGCTTACTCATTTTTATTTATTTTTTGTTTTATTTTGTTTCTAGCAGCTATTAGTGTAATCGAGGTGTAGTCCCAAGGTATGAGAAATGATGTCACAAATTTTAGGTTCTTTTTTTTTTTCTAGTTTCAAAAAGCTTTTGTTTGTGGCTCTCCTAAAGGCAAAATATCAGAAAACAATCCACTGCAGAGATAATGTCTTATAGTAAAGAAATAGTATCTTTATCCCTTCCTTTCCTTGAGTATATATGCTTTCTTTCACCTTTATGAACATTTAGAGCAATTTTCCACGTCTAGGTATGTGACTTGTTTAAAAAGGCAGCCATAATTACGGCCCTCCACGATTCTCTACATCACTAGCAGGCATTGTGCAGCTTCTCTGTCGTCTCAACCACATGCTTGTAACATAATTAGAAAGCTCTTCTGCCCGATCTATCAAAATATTTTAAGGTTGTATTCTGCTTCCCTTTATCAGCTGCAAAGAGAAGAATCTCCAAGTTTTTCCTGTGGTTAGAACACTCAACATTTTAGAAAAAAACCCACTATCTGAAACACCTAAAATTATTTCAAGTTATTGGTCATAAATTTAGGGAGGTGAAGCTCAAAACCAGACATGTTAAATTATCTCCTCCCTCAAATGGATAATTAAAAAAAGAGATGATTTGTCTATTAGGTCAGTTAAAGAAGTCCTATTCCTGCAATGCTCCTAAGTAGTCCCTTTCCTAAATATCAACCATAATAGGTGGCTGATGATGGAGACTGCAACAGATCTCGCAAGGATTTAAAGTCCCAAATAGTGCCATCCCAGAGAGAGCCAGCAGAGCGACAAGGCAGTTCAATGACCCAAGTGAAATGCTGGTAAAGGCACAAGGAGAGGAATCATGGGTGACTTTTAGTGCCATTTTCATTTAACAAGCCATTAGTAGAGCAGCCCAAAGACTCCTGATTTTCATCACCCCAAGATGTTTAAATCAATGACTGTAGGAAGACATGATCATGATTGGCAGGCTGGGATCCCTTCTGGCAGAGATCTTCAAGGGAGCCCCAGCCAGACCCCAGCATGGTCTTGCTGTAGTAACCTATGGCTGAGAGTTGTACCATAGGTATTTCTTGCCTGAAGGGAGCTCTTTGCTGAAGATGCCTTTAGGAAACAGTTTTTTTGGCCTCCTCTTCAGAGATAGTTGGAACAACCATGACACTATCCCTACATTTCCAGTCAACAGGAGCAGCAAGTTTCTTGTATGCTGTCAACTGAAGGGAATCAATCACTCTGAGGATCTCATCAAAGTTCCTGCCAGTAGTTGCTGGGTAGAGGATAGACAGCTTCAACTTCTTATCTGGGCCAAAAATAAATACCACATGAGTGGTAAGAGGCATGCCCTGCCCATCCCGTTCATCTGGGTCTAACATGGCCAACTTGACGTCAAGATCTTGTTTGTGATCATCAATGATGGGGAAAGGCAGCTTCTCTGTGGGCTCCTCTCCATTGTATGCATTGATATCCTTACTCCAGGAAAGATGGTCTTGGACAGAGTCAATAGAAAGGGCGATCATCTTAATATTCTGCTTTGCAAATTCTGGGGCCAGCTTTGCAGCACAGCCCACTTCTGTTGTGCACACTGGAGTAAAATCCTGAGGATGGGAGAAGAGAATGCCCCACGAGTCTCCAAAGAAGTCGTGGAAACGGATGCGGCCGATTGTGGTGTCCACCTCGAAGTTGGGGGCCTTGTTTCCAAACAGCAGACCTCCAGGCACAGCGGCGGCTAGGGGCAGGAGGACGACCAGGCAGCGGCGGAGGAGCTAGTTCTTCTTACTGTTATTTTCTGAGGTCTGTCTCAGTGCCCAACCATAGGCTTTCGTCAGTTAGGGTCCCCAGCCACACTGTCTTGCAAATGATCTTGCCCCCTGTGGTCCCTCTGATGGATGCACACTACAACTGTCCTTTCTACTCTGAATTAAAACCAAGGACTCTGCTTTCTTGTAAGTACCCACAGACAGCAGGGTCCCTGCCCCTCACTACTGCAGTCATCAAGTGTGCACGAGATCCTTCTCCCTACAGCCATAGCCCTGGACATGTCTGGTTAGCACAGCTGTGCTTGGTGTCTGACAGTGGAAGGTCTATCAATCTTCTATTCAGCCATCAGACCACCCCCCACCCCACTGTCTTCAACATGAAAGTTTCTAAGGCTAAGGCTGCCCCCAGGGTTGACCTGGAGGTATTTGTACTTCACTCAGGCCAAACCTCCAACCCTGGGGGTTGGGTCTCTCTCTTCTCAAATTGTCTTAGGAGGATAACTACTTTACCCTGTGTTTATTTCTGCTGCTCTGAAGTGATGTCCTGTCATTTTTTTTGTGGAGGATATCTGGAGAACCAAAATTTTTCTGATCTACTCCTCCATCTTCCCAGAATCCTCTCCCATTTGTTATAATTTAAATAGTGTTTTAGCCTTCTTCATAATTCTGTAACTGAAACTTAGAAGGAAAAGTAAACAAATTTAAAATGACACATCTTGATCCTAAGTATTGTACACGTTCCATATGTGGGATTATGATGTGATGATATTTATTTTCAACAAAATTCTTCCATATGTCAAGTTATATATTTTCAGGTCAAGACTGAAATGCTATACTCAAGGCCAAACATTTTTGTTTGCTTAGACTTAGCTCAGGCACACAAGCTAGGTTAAGTGGTTTGCTTTTTTTTGAGTGGGGGAGGTGTATTTCTGGACTCAATCTTGTACAAAACTCTTTCAACTTTCCAGGAGGTTCTTACCAGCCCCAAGTTTACTGTTACTCTTAGAAAGTCCTTTTTAATTTATTTTTTATTTTTCGCTTTTTGGAGAGGGGAAAGCAGGGCAATTAGGGTTAAATGACATGCCCAAGGTCACACGGCCAGTAAGGCTTAAGTGTCTGAGGTCAAATTTGAACTCAGGTCCTCCTGACTCCAGAACTAGTGCTCTATTCACTGTGCCACCTAGCCACCCCACCCTTAAAGTCCTTATCCATATACCTTAACTCCTTCCTAAGGAATTTTATAAATCTCCGTAGCAAAGGCCATAGAGAAAATGAACTATGAAATGTCATAATACTCAATAAAATTATTATATTATCAAAAAAGTAGTAATTTATCTATTAATATTTATTTTATATGCTCTTCTTTTTACTGAGTAGCACAAAAAAATCTGATTTACTTATAAACTATCAAATGGGATATCTGCAGAGCTACATTAACAATTGGTAGCTGAATCTGCATAATAGTATCTCTGAGGACACTATAAGATCATGAAGCACCTTGGAACTTAAAGGCATTTAATTATGTTCCCTATCTATTTATATGTTTTCTTATTTTTAAATTCTTAAAAAAAAGTGGTTGCTCACATATGGCACATGATACCTTTCTAGGAATCAAGACTTCATTACCTATCCCATCTGACAATATAAATAGGACTATGGCCCACTGTTGTGAAGCTAACTTCTAGAAACCCCAGTCATCTGTAACACTGCTGCAAGCCCAGAAACAAGGGGCTCAGGTGACAAATAACTGCCACAAAAATGAATAGCCTTCCATCACAGATAACAGTATATACAACAACATGGCAGATCACAAGCAGGCTCATTCTGAAATCAGAAGTGACAGCTGACAGGCCAGGGAAGCAACAGAGTAATTATCAATAAAAAGGCACAAAACCCCAGGCCACTCAACGGAGGGAGAACCCTACACACCTCAACGTCCCCACTCATTACACTGCTTTACAACGGCAGATATGTATAACGGAGAAAGGATTCAAGGAAACACTAAAATATGTTCAGCAAATTATATTCAGCTTTAGAAAGCATGGAAATGTGTATTATAGATTATTTCCAGCAAAAAATGGTTAAGATAAAAAATATTTTGGCACTGATCACAATCTCATGGAAAATTCATTTAAGTAGAACACTACATTTTGCCTCAAAAATTACTGTTAGTAAGTTACATATGTTTAGTATTTTAACTTTTCAAAGTGTTTTTATATCAAGTGTCCAATTTAATCAATGGTAGGGTAAAATGGGGGTATATTCCCATGTTACAGAGGAAGAAACCAAACCCTGACTGGTTGTTACTTGTCCAAGATCAAACCCAAGTTACTGACAAGGCTGTTCCTGGGGCTCAGGGGTCCTTATTTTTTGTTTAATGAAGTTTATCTAAATTGAATAAATATTTTAGGTCAAGAGAATAAATTATAATTATGTGTTAGATGTACATTTCTATGTTAATATACTTATTTCCACAAGATACGAATAATCACTATGGATAGGGCTAAAGAAATATCTGATTTGCCAAGGAAATATAGGTTTTAAGGACTTTGGTTTCAGACGAAATGAAAATACGCTTGCGACTTGAACCTGTTTTGTCAGGTATTTGTCCTTTGTACCTTTAAATTATGTATGTGCTATTAAAGAGAAAGAAGTCAGGGAGAAAAGACAGACATGCCCAGTGACAAGGTCAAGAGGAAGGTGAGAAACTTCATGCCTTTGACCTGTGTGTGGAAGAAATTATCAAGCAGAGATAAGACACGGCATGCCCTACTGTAGAACGATGCTCACTTCAGAAAGCTTCTCTTTGCACAACGGACAATCCGGCGTATGGTCAAGGCAGCGCTCAAGACATTTTAGGCAGAAAGTATGTCCACATGGTGTGGTAACAGGCTCATAGAATAACCTGATCATGGGAAGAAAACAAAGTCTATATTATTCTTAACAAAAACATGAAAATATTTAGAAAAAACTTCACAACTTAACTTCTAATCACATTAACTTTAATCAGTATTTGTTCTTATACTTCTGCTGCAGGAGTAATTTCATTTTTATCGTCTTATTGAAGGAGACTGGAGAAATATTTTCCCAAAATTTACTAATAATTATAAAATTTTGTGAAGGAGTTTATAATGATGTAGTCACCTATTACAGGCAGGGTTCTTAACCTTTTTATGTGTCACGGACCCATGGACCTTTTCTTAGAAAAATGTTTTAAATAAAATAAATAATAAAATAAAAGTAATACAAAAATAAAATAAAATCAAAGAATTACAAAAAAAGACATTTAATTCTACTGAAACAAAGCTATAAAACCCCCCACAAATTCATAAATCCCAGATTAAGAAGTCTTATACCAGAGAATAAAACATATTTTCCTTTTAGACACAAATTAATAGGACTATGTCTATTTTTCATTTCTATAGTTCTGTTGCACTATACCTCATACAAAGAGAACATTCAAAGTCTGATGCATCTACCAAGATTACTGGACTCTCTTGCACTTTACTACTTGGAACAACGTGAGGTAAGTTCTCCCCGTCTAAGAAAAAAAAGACAACATTATTAATAATATTCAAGTCCAGTGCACTTGAATAAGAAAATGCGACATGTATCCTTTCTTTGGAAGAGAAGCAGCTTGTAAGCTCAGCATAAATAAGTTTTACAGAAACAGAAAAATTAGGGAGCAGATTCAATAACAGATTTCAGTACGTGACTACTCCAAGGCATCAGGTCACGGCATCTTTCTACTAGAGATAACTGCTAACAGGAGTTTGTGACGACCGTCACACAGCGATATAAAGTTAAATTCAATTTACTACAGCTGAAATTCTCTAAGTTTAAAAGCAAAACTATATGTAACTGGAAAAAAAAACCTTGTAGTAATCGCTCTTGTTAACTTAGATGAGAGTTCTACTTCCCAGACCTCCCCACACTATACAGATTTGATCCTGCTCCAACTTGAAGTGGACATAATTAGTTGGGATATACCTAATCTGATCTGATCCAAGCAGCATCACAGCAATGAACTCTGCTTTCTGGACTCTTTTTTTCTAAAAATTTAGTGGGTATGATGAAGAGTTATAGTATTCAGGCATGGAGAACCTGCAGCCTCAAGATCACATGTGGCCCTCTAGGTTCTCAAGTGTAGCCCTTTGACTGAATCCAGACAGAATCTGTGACATCTGGATTCAGTCAAAGGACCACACTTGAGAACCTAGAGGGCCACATGTGGCCTCAAGCCCACAGTCTCCCCACCCCTGGTAGATATCACCAATTCTGATATACAAATGCAGACAGAGATTTATTCTGCACCTTCTTATTTAAGGAAGGGAAAGCAAATCATCTGGAGGATTCATGGAATGTGTGATTCATGCTATGTTATGATGGCAAGCACAACAAATTATTTAAAATAGATGATGGTAAATAATTATATGTGAAAGAAAACAACGTACAAGCATTTCTTACACACAACAACTGAAGAAAATGCCATCGCTTTGAAGCTTTTATCACTCGGGTCGATATGTAACATCTAAACAATTATGATTTCTTAGTAGTTTGTAGTCTGTAGCACAAACATGCCTGTGAAATTTAGATGCACGTGAAGCATGAGAAAATTTCACTTTGGAAAGCATTACATTTATGCCCAGACTAAACCTAATTGCACTTTTGCCCAGCTGCCACCACTGATGAAGTTTCCATCTCTTTTTTCTCTCATTTCACAACACTGTACCAGACTTTTTTGAACTCACCAATGCAATGAGTTTTTCCAAAGTTTGGGGTTTTTTTGCAGGGGAGAGGTAAGTGGGAGTATTAAACCACAAAGTTGTACAAATTTTACTCAATTTGCTATGGTATATAGACAAACATAATAAAGTGTCTCCTTCTTACCACCCCTTTTAAGATACACACCAGAACTTATTACTCAATGCTTTGAAATCACATCCTCCAATGAACTGTAGGCCACTAACCTTCCTTGGAAATTTTGTTAGGGATGTTCAGATTCTGTACATCTTCCAAATCGGTGGGAAACTCTCTCTTTAAACTAGCATTAGGTACACTGCAAAGGGTTGTTTTAAAAGTCTTTTTTTTATCTTCAAAATGTAGATCGAGTACATGATGTAAAACCGAAGAATCAGAGTTTTGATAGACATCAGACTCCTGGGACAGAGTTTTGCTGAATTGGAACAAAGAATCCTGGGAATGAAAGATACAAACAATTTGAGGGCGGGATATCAGGAAAAAAAGGCTTAGTGATCTTTAAAGCCTACAATCTTTTTCTGTAACCCACTTCAACTGCTATTAGACCTTCAAATGCCAGATTTTCACGGTGAAGACTTCTTCAGAGCTCCATTCTCCTACACAAAAAAATCTTCTCAAATGTCAAAGTAATCCCTCTGATTTCTCTTCTCCAGGCAAAATAATACAATTCAACTTTTTTCTTTCAAAGGATATTTCTTCCAACCCTTTCTTGAGTTATTTATGTGGTACAGCACAAAGGGTTGGAAGACTCTTGAATTAAAATTCCCCCTCTAACACTTAGCTTGGTTACCATGGAGAGGTTATTTAAACTTTCCAAGCCTCAGTTCCATCTTCTATAAAATCGGAGTAATAGCAGTAGCCTTATAGTAGCCACCTCACCGATTTGGAGAACATTCTGATGCGCACAGAAACTTACATCATCATAAGAATGAGCACTATAATTATTATTCTCATCACTCTCCTTGATACCTTCTAAATGACCTAACTTTCACAAGCAAGGGGTTACAAAATGCAAGACCTTAAATGGGTACTACAATAAGACACAAACTAAGGCTAAGGATAGCTCAAAGATCATTTGTAGATTTTCCATGTTGTACTTAATATCTTAATTATTTTGCTAAATTTTTTTAGAACATTACAGCACTATTAAATCAATACTATATGAAAAAATGTATGCACTTCCTACCTTAGAACATCCTGCACTAGAATCATCTTCTAGTTCAGACTGGGTATTTATGTTACTCATAAACTTAGGTTTCAATCTGGTGTAAGGTGTTCGACTTCGAAAGGAAGATGTTAAATTTTCATGTACATTTTCCAAAGCTGGGAAAAACACTTCACACATTATCTAAATAATTACAAAGAAAAGAAAATGTTTGGGGCCACCATATTTTCAGAGACAACATAGCTCAGGAAGCTTATAGATTAAAGGATGTTTTTTTCTAAAGAATTCCTAAAAGAAGTGTCATATATTGTGTAGATTAAAAAAAAAATCTAGGGTTAGAAAGATTTTTCCTAAAGTGAGGTTGATTTTCTCATAGGGAATATTTACAATTAAATTCTAAGCTCCTCAACATTCAGTAGTTACAGTACCTGGTCTTCAAACTTCCTACTCTCTGATGTTTCGGCATCTGCTACTGCATTCATATGACAAAAGTTTCTTAAAATATTCTTATGAATAAGAAACAATTATTTCTCTCTGAAGTACCAGGGAATCATGTGAAAAATCTAACAAAAAGTTGAACTATACTATGCTTCTAAGTGAAAATCTGAATAATTACTAAGAAAAATTCATTTATACTGCAATACTAAGACACTCTGATGTCCCTTCATTTCCCTGGTGTGTTTTCTACACTGATGCAGACTGCCATCCCATCCCACCTTCTCATTCTATGCATTATCAGCATTTTATCTTGTCCATGTTTTCCCTCCAAAGAAGATCCAGCCAACATGTTAAAGACTCTTCTCTTGTTCTTCTGGCAGACTGGGGCCGTTTGTTCACTGTTCCTCATTCTCATCACTGGACACATCCTCATTGATAAGTATCCTCGATAACACATTTGTGTCCTTTATACTCAAGCTCTATTCCCATTAACGTCACACTGATGAAGGCATGGAGGCAGGCTTGAGTTTTTGGAGGCTACGCCAGCGAAACATGAGCTTTGGCGGTCTATGCCAAACTGAAGAGGCTCTGAGGAAAGCTCCAACAACAGACTCCTGTCTCTGGTTCTACTAACAGCCTAGTTAAACACAAAAAGACCAGCACCAGAAAGACTGGCCATGGAGTGATTGTTTTCTTTTTTTTGAGAACAAATATATGATACAATCAAAGATTTATTGAGAATTGAGTTTTTAGTCCCAACTATAAAAACTGTAATTACTTCGGTTATTCACTGAAGGTGAAAATTATCTAGAAGCCCAAGCCTATTGTATCACATTAAGTCTCTATTTCCCTTAATACAACATCATTATTTCATACAGAACTAGGTTATGTGTATTTACTAATATAAAGCACTATTGGCCATAGAAGGGGATACCAGAATAGTAAAATTCTTAATTTCACGGGATGTAGAGAAAGTGCTTCTTAATGGCTTATTTTAAGAAAAACGTAGAATTTATAAATGCATCTCAATGGCAAAGAATTGGAAATTGAGGATATGCCCATCAACTGGGGAACAGCCAAACAAGTTGTGGCATATGATTGTGATGGAATATTACTGCGCTAAAAGAAATGACAAGCAGGACAGTTAGAGAAACACCTGGGAAGACTTTTATGAGCTGATGAAAAGTAAAGTGAGCAGAACCAGGAGAACATTGTATACAGTAATAGCAATAGCGTAATAATGATCAAACTGTGAAAAGACTTAGCTACCCTGATCAATACTGTGATCCAAAATAATTCCAAAGGACCCAGGATGACAAAGGCTGCCCTGCCTGTCTCGAGAGAAAGAACTGATGAGCTCAGTACAGACTGAAGCATCCTTTGTTCACTTTATTTTTCTTGCCTTTTATTTTGCTTTTACAACATGGCTCATACGGAAATGTTTTGTATGTCTTCATATGTATAATTAACATACTGCTTGCCTTTTCAATGGGTGGGGGAGGGACAGTAACAAGGGGAGAATTTGGAACTCAATTAAAAAAAATCAATGTAAAAAATGCAATTGGGAAATGCTTAACAAAATAAATAAAATACAATAAAACTTAAAAAAAAAAAAAAAAACGCAGCTCAATTTGAAGAAAATAACCACTCTACCTTTTGGGCTTCTTTCTTTATTATTCCTCGTCCAGGATTTAAGGCAACACAGTAGAGAAACTCCTTCAATGCCTCCTCAGTTCTTCCCAATCCAGAAAGAGCCTGAGCTTTCACATAATGTCCCTTTTTGTGACAAATAAAAAGAGAAATACTTAAAATGTAATATGCATGTAATTTATCCTATTGTAAGAATAATAAGCTTGAAGAATCATTGAAACTTAATTTGTTAAGCAAATTTTAAAATAAATTAGCCAGGTATGAAAAACTTCTAGTATATTCCTTTGCCAAAGTCAATGCCAAATTATTGAAGTCTAAATTTTATCATATCTAAGCAAGAGATGATACAAGAATGATATCTGGTAGGGATGGATGGATCAAGTGAATATTTTGATGGATGGGAAAGATATCAGTGTGCTTGTATGTAGCAGGGAAGAAGTCAGCAGAAAAGGAGAGATCAAAGATTAATAAGAGTGGGGACGATGGTGGAAATAACATGTTGGAGAAGACAGGCTAGAATGGGATCACGTGTTCTGGCAAGGGATTTTTCTTGGCAGGGAAATGGGCCACCATTTCATGTGATACAAGAGTGAAGGAAGAAAGAGTGGCAGAAAGTATCTGAGTAATGTGAGATGGAGTTAAGAGAGCTCTCTGTGAATAGCTTCGCGTGACATTTAAAAGCGCAGTGGATTGTGAATGAAGAGATTTGGGTTCTGATAGTTCCAAAATCAAGTAAGTGGGTATGTCCCTTATCTTCTCTGGGCCTTAGTTTTTTTAACTATAAAATGAAAGAGAGGAACTAAATTATTCCTAAGAAATTCCATGCTGAGGGGATGTCCATCAATTAGGGAATGGCTGAATAAGCTGTAGTATAGGAGTGTGATAGAATACTATCATTCTATAAGAAAAAATAAGCAGGATAGTGTCAGAAAAAACCTAGGAAGATTTATGTGAACTGAGGCAAAATGAAGCAAGCGGAACCTGAATACTGTACACAGTAATTAATACCAATATTTTAAGAAAGATCAACTACAAAAGATTTAGCTACTCCCATCAACACAATGATCCAAGAAAATTTCAAAGGATTCATGATGAAATTGCTATCCACCTCCAAAGAGAACTGAAGAAGCCTGGGTACAGACTGGAGTGTATTTTTTTCCCCACTTTATTTTTCTTGCTTTTATTTTGCAATATAACTAATATGGAAATACATTTTGCATGATTTCACATGTGTAACTGATATTATATTGTTTTCCTTCTCAATGGGCAGAAAGCCTGGAGGGAAGGAGAGAATTCAGAATCAAAAAAAATTTTTTTTAATGAATGTTAAAAATCATAAATTTTTTAAAAAGAAGTTTCATTAACTGATAATTCAGGAAAGGTAGTAGTTTTTTCCCCTAGAATTTAACTTATTTTCTTTCAGGATAGTTCACAATTGCATCTGAGAAAGACCAGATAAATCGATCATATGTAGACAGTTGCACTGGAAGTGGAGTATCTTTTTTTTTTTTAAGCATTTCATCTTTTCCTAAATTACATGTAAAAACAATTTTAATATTCTTTAAAAAAAAACTGAGTTCCAAATTCTCTCTTTCCCTTCCCCTGTCACCATCATTGAGAATGCAAACAATTTGATGCTGGTTATACATGTGTAGTCATGCAAAACACATTTCCATGTAAGTCATGCTATGAAAGAAAACACAGACCAAAAAAAAAAAAAAAAGGAAAAAGAAAAAAAGTAAAGAAAAAGTATCTTCAATCTGCATTCAGGCTCCACCAGTTCTTTCTCTGGAGATTGATAGCA
The DNA here is from genome assembly GCA_028627135.1 of Pseudochirops cupreus. Lineage (NCBI taxonomy): Eukaryota > Metazoa > Chordata > Mammalia > Diprotodontia > Pseudocheiridae > Pseudochirops > Pseudochirops cupreus. Next base: position 210,063,259 of record CM053580.1, read on the forward strand.
TCTTTCATCATAAGTTCTTCAGAACTGTCTTGAATCATTATATTACTGAGAATAGCTAAGTTATTCACAGTAGATCATCACAAAATATTGCTGTTACTACTGTATACTGTTCTCTTGGTTCTGCTTATTTCACTTTGCATCAGTTCATGTAAGTCTTTCCAGGTTTTTCTGAGAGTATCCTGCTCATCATTTCTTGTAGCACAATAGTATTCCATCACAATCATATACAACTTGTTCAGCAATTCCACAATTGATGGATATTCCCCCCAATTTCCAATTCTTTCCCACCACAAAAAGAGCTACTATAAGCATTTTTGTACAAATAGGTTCTTTTCTCTCTCTTTTTTAAAAATCTTTTTGGGATATAGACCTAATAGCAGTATTGGTCGGTCAAAGAGTATGTACATTTTTATAGTCCTTTGGGTATAGTTCCAAATTGGAGCTGGAACATCTAATAGAATTTAAGCTCCTTAATGGTAAAATGAGTTTATTTTTGTTTTTATATCCTTAACACCTAGCACAAAGTAGACGCTTAACAGAGAATTGTTTTTGGAATTGAACACATGCAAAAGAATCCAAAGAGTGTTCAAGAAAAAAAGAAATTGTTAGAATAGCTCTAAATAACATTTTTCCATGTGATCAAGGTTAATTTTAGAAACAAGACCCAAAACTATAATATTAAAATTGTTTTACTTGGTCACTCAGAACAGAACTATAACTAATGCACAGAAGTACAAGACGAAGAACTTTAGTCTCAGTTAAGAAAAACTTTCTGACAATTAAAACTGTTCTAAGTAGAATGGAGTGCTTTGAGAAAGAAGAGAACTTTCCATCATTACAAGTCTTCCTGAAGAGATCACCTATTGGGATTATAGGAATCAGAGGCAGAAAGAGGAGTAGAGATCTATTCTACAAATATCATGGAAACATCTTCAAAGTTCGGGTGCGGACGCCGTTGGACGACGCCTGACGTCTGCTCCAGCAGCAGATTACATAACTTTTCTAGGATGACTCCATCATAGTGAAAGATACAACTCCTTTCTCTGTTGATGCCATCCTAGTGACTAGTGAGGCAAGTCACTATGACAGAACATCACATTTACCCAGATTCCCCCCAAACTAAAGATTTAGCAACTGCCTCCATAGCTGGTTTGATTATTTAAGAGTCAAATCTAAAATCCCTGAGCCTAAATCTCCTATTACATGCTTACAGAGAGCTTTACAGAAAGTTCTCTTCTGAACATGGCTTCTTCAACTCCATCAAGTCATGAAGTAAAAGCATGGAGGAGAACTTTTGCCTTCAGACACCCTCTATCTTCCTAAGTTGACATTTGTCACCTAAGTCTTTCAAGACTAAAACAAGAGACAATATAATTTAGAAACAGTACAGTTAAAGGATGATAAGAAGGCCATGTGGCATACTGCAACCAGCACTGTACTTAAAGGACATCTGAGTTCAAATTCTATCTCTGCCATTTACTAACTGTATGCTACTGGGTTCTATAATAAAGGGGTTTGATCAATCAGAGAATGGCTGAATAAATTATGGTAGATGAATGTAATGGAATGCTGTTGTGTCATAAGAAATAATGAAACGGACAGTTTCAGAGGAACTTGGAAACACTTGTATGAACTAATGCAGAGTAAGCAAGAGAATAATTTATACTACACCACTATGAAAAGGATCAACTCTGAAATCTTTAAGATCTATGATTAGCGGAACCACCAACTAAAACTTCAGAGCATCAAAGATGAAGAGCCCATCTCCTTGCGGAGAACTGCTGAGCTCCACCATTCAGAATGAGACATGCATTCTTGGACATGACCAATGTTGTGATTTGTTTTGTCTGACTGCATATTTGTTAAAAGTATTCTGCTTTTGTTTGTTTTTTAAGGGAGTGAAGGTAAAGGGTAGGATAGGAAGAAGAGAAAATAACTGCTTGTTAATTTTTAAAAATCAAATTAATTTTAAAAAAAATAAAGGAGCTAGACTATTTGGTCTCTAAGGTATCTTTCAACTTTCTATGATTCTAAAGCAGTGGTTCTCAACCTTCCCAATGCTGCGACCCTTTAATACTCGTATGTGGGCAGACCCGCCTGGAGACGGATGGAGGAGCGGGTCTCAGTTCCTAAGACCATCAGAAACATGTGCTTTACGATGGTCTTAGGCGACCCCTGTGAAAGGGTCATTTGACCCCCCAAAGGGGTCACAACCCACAGGTTGAGAACTGCTGTTCTAAAGGGATAGGGTTTCTTTTTTTTAAGGTATATGGTTTCTTAAAATAAAATCAGTGAATGGGCTCCATTCATTTAAAAAGAATTGCTACACCCCCATTGATATTTTTGCCTTATTCCATGTGATTGATAAACACCAATGCCCAATAGAAAATAAAACAGGGGGAAATTCTTTAGTTAACAAACGAATAACAAGATCATATATTTAGATGTGTAAGAAATATCAATGGTCATCTAGTTTAATCTCATTTTATAGGTAAGGAAAGGAAGGCCCAGAAAAGTGATTTACCCCATGTGAGCATCACAATGGTACTATTTGAGGCAGGATTTGAACATAGAATTTATGACTCCAAAGCAAGGGATCTTACAATAACACTGGGTGTTTCTTGGATGACAGGAGGACAACAAATTTTTTTAATTTAAGAATTCAAAATATAGATGTGTATTAGAGAGGCTTTAAATGAGAAGTTCAAAAAGCTTCTGCATATTTCCATCTTTGGTTTCCTGAAATTCATTAAACCTAATTTAAGTTACCATTGCTGGACTATTATTACTTATCAATGTTCCTTTTTCTGTCAGTGTGGGGAAAATACTAATTTCCTTACTTAGAAGATCTGGAACCAAGGTCAAACATTCTTTAACACTATTTCTCTACTATTTTAAATTCTCTATTTTTCTTAATAATTTTTTCCTTTATTTAAACCTGTCTACAATACAAGTGTACTGTCTATAAACGTCACACTTTAATATTTACATCTGCACTTCAACTTACAAAACCAGCTACACTGCTTAAATGTGGAATTCCTAGTATGCTTCTTCACATCCCACTCTACAAAATGCACTTACTTTCTTTAGTGATTAAAGTCAACTAATATTTATTCAGTTGTCCATATGTCATTTAGTATCTGTCCAAATCAGTGTTATACTAAGCAAAGTTCCCAGGAAGGCCAAGATGACGTCTTTTAACTTGATTAGTAAAAGCACAGTAATTCGTAAAGATAATTGGGCAGAAGCTGCTGCTGTCCCTGTGTACTTAACGTCAATTACTTAACTCTCTTTTTCTAAAAGGTTTCCTAGACAAAAGCACTATTTCTTTTACAGATAAATTATTACTTTCCATTCAAAACCAAGAAATAATACCTTTGGCCATAGGGGTTTACTTCTGCAAACCGCGTCCGCATCACGAAGGGCTTGATTATACTTCTTCATGACTGTGCATAATTCTGCTCGTTGTACTATTAACAAACTGTCACCAGGAGCTGGAATAAACGAAGGAAAAAAACTAGTTAAAAGTACTGATTCTAATGTTAATTACCTGAAAATCTTCTACAAACACCTAGAAAATAAATATTAAGATGAAAGAAAAATAATTCTTGCTACCCAGTTTCAACAAATTGTATGTATTCCCTTCGTGAGCATTTGAGCAGTGTGATTAATAGGTTTTTACATAGACTCCTTCAGATATGCATAAATACTCACAAAGTCAGAAAGCATATGCATGGATACATACACAAATATCTAGGACTTCAGTTCAGTGGCCAAAGTGAACTATTACTACAAAGGCCTTAGCAAAAACAGATTAAACTATTAATTGATTAATTAGGCAGCTTAAAGTCAATAGCCACAAAAAAATAACTCACAAGAAAATTACATGATGCACATAACACTGATGACTTCATTTGTTTCCCTATGTGTAATAATAAAAAATAAAACGTGTAATAAATAAAACAAACAACACACTTTCTTCTCATACACAAAAGGGAAGAAAGCTTCCCTTCCTCTACTGACCCTTCGAATGGGTGGGGCCGTGGGGGTTTCACTGAGAATTGCTCACCTGCTGCCACAGACACACTTTCACAGTGGCAAGAATGGCAGCAGCAGAAAACCTTTTTCTGTGTGCCGACAGCACTCATAAAAACTGGTAGGAAAACTAGTGCAGGAAAGTGGCAAATCCAGGACATACTAAGGCAGACTCACCATCATGTAGGCTCTTCTCAGAAACCCTACTTCTGTTTCTCTATAAATGTTTATCGACTTTTAAAGTTTTAATGAGGGCTATGCTTCTCTGTCTGGAAACATAACCAAGCACAGCACCAAAGAATGAAAACTTTCAAAGGAAAGACATGTAAAAAGAGAAAAAACAAATTTCTACAACTTTTTGATGAAATTCACAGTATCATGATAATTGCACATTTTTTGGTAATATGGGTCTACTAGTGAGAATGGAATTCTTTCTTATCAGGGGGTCAAAGTTACGGCTTCCTATTATTAAAATCAATTGCAAATGTTCATCTGTTAATGATGATTTGTATTGAGACTTTACACATTTCATCTCTGAAAATATCTTTTCATAGAAGTTGTTTGTCCTTCATGATTAAATGTAACAATGTTGGGGACGACACACAGTGTGTTCGACTCTGGCTGACCAGTCCAATATGAACTTAGAAGGCTCTACCATAGGTTGCACATAAACAGTCCATCTGAACATTTAGGATGGAGATGTCTCTGGATTTTCATTTCTCATGCTTCCTTTGTGCTACTGCAATCCTGCTTTGCTCTCAGAAAACAGCACCTTCTTGGATGAGGGAACACTATGCTGGGTGGTCCCGTTTCTCACAATTGATACTAAAGGTTTACACAGACAGGTATATCAAATATGGATATCAATGAGCATATGATTTTAATTAAGCAAATTAATCACTTTGAAAGCATTCGTGGGGTTTTATTAGAGTCTTTGCCTGATATCTGCTTTTTGCCATGTCATTATGTCACAGATTAATCACTTTACATTAAAGGTTAAGTAGAAGCTCCTCAACTGCATAATTAAATGAATTTTGAAACATGGAAATTTCTTTTGAACTTGCATCAAGGTCCAAAAAAATACTGGTAGCACTGTAGTTTGAGCTCAGAAATTTCATATGCTGCAAATCTGTGTGGGAATGGCAATCTGGTTTTAGCTTTTGACAGCATGGAAAGTGTATAAAAAATGACATTACTTGTGATTCAAACAACATTGGCTGTCATGTTAATTTACTCTAAAGAGTATAAATTCCACATACAAGCACTGTTTTCCTTTGTAATTTTGGGATGAATTCATTAAGAAACATTCTCAAGTCTGCAAGCAAAAGCTAATTTCCAAAGCCATTCAGCATTGAATGCTTGATAATAGTGGTTGAGGGAAGTTCTTATTCAGAAGAAATTCAATTTGGCATTGAGCTTTAAAAAAAATCATAATTTAAAAATATAACAAGAAATAATAAAAATAATTTTTCTTGTTTTAACATGATGGGTATGCACCAATAATTAAAAAAAAATTCAATAAGTGACAATGATACATATGGCACCTAAAAGACTATGGAGTTAAAACTGCATCACTGCAATTTGTAGTACTCCAAACAGAAGTGGGAAGTAATCAGAACACCACGTGTGGTCTTACAACCACTCAACTCTGCCACTGTAGATGAAAGCAGACAGAGACAATGGTAAAGGAGTGAACATGGTTGTGTTCTAATAAAATTTTATTGACAATGAAATGTTAATTTCATTTAATTTTTACATGTCACAAAATATAATTTTCTACTGATTTTCCCCAAACATTAAAAAAAGTTTAAAAACCCATCTTCTCTCAAAGGCCCTACAAAAACAGGAACTGGTCTAGATTCGTAATGAGGGCAGTCGTTGGTCAACTTGGATTTACATGGAGAAATGGGAGGGTAACCATGCTCAATATTAATGAATTCAATCACACAAAAGTCAAAAGTATATATATACACATACACATATGTGTGTATGTTTACAGAATAAATATGAAATGTGCATGCTATATATATTTAGTGAACATGTTATATTTGTGTATGTATTCACACACATGTTTTATGTATGTATGTGTGTATCTATATATTCCCCAAATCAATAGCTCTATTTTTTTCTTTTTTTTTTTTTTGGAAGGGGGAAGGCAGGACAATTGGGGCTAAGTGACTTGCCCAAGGTCACACAGCTACTAAGTGTTAAGTGTCCGAGGTCACATTTGAATTAAGGCCCTCCTGACTCCAGGGCCAGTGTTCTATTCACTGTGCCACCTAGCCACCCCTAATGGCTCTATTTTTAAAAATCTGATGAACAATTTTAGAGAATAGCAGCTTGTTATAATTATATCTTGTTATCATCACTATGACCACCCCAATAGTAGTGTCATAATTAAATATGTACATAATCAGAGTAAGATAATAAATAGGAACTAAGACTGTAAGAAGGAAACACAGAAGCCACTTGCCAAAACTGTCTCATTAATTAATTAAGGCCATATTCAGAGACTAAATGCTATATTGAGAGAAGTCATCTAGGCCCTAGTAAAAAGGCCCTTAACCTGCAAGATGCAGATGAGTACCAGACATGCAATAAAACCAGAATAACTTTATGTTCATGAGGCAACCCTAAAATGGTCTTGATAATTTTCAAATGACATTGATATGTTACTGAGGCAACCCTAAGGGGGTGTGGATTAAGATTTAATCTACTTTCCTCCCACTAGAATCCTATAAAAATGGGACCCCAAAACTACTCCTGCAGCTATGAGTCCCTGCTTCCCAAGCATTTCCAACCCTAATCTGCAGTAAGGCAAGTGATGCTTGGTCCCTCTCCTTCCCCCATCTGTTTCCTGTGTTGTCTGCCTCACTCTCCCACCCCATTCTCTATGCCCTCTGTCTTTGGACACTGCGCCTTATTAAGCATGACTGTTGCCAAGTGAACTCCAGAGTAAAAGAAGTGGACAGACGAAAGAGCTGCTGTGGCAATAGAATCAATAGGTCCTGGAAACTAACTGACAATCAAAGAGAAGAATCAAGGGTTATTCTGAGGTTCCAACATGGGTGGATGGAGGAGAGTGATCTTATTAAAATGAAATCCAACCTCCCACAGAGGATCACGGAGGCTGAAAGTGATGAGAAACTCAGTCTGAGGAGAAGACTATCCTACTTCTGGAGAGCTCTCATTAAGAAATTTTCTTCCATGTGAAAGAAGTTCAGCAAAAATTAGTTTCAGACTAACATCTTACATTATTTTTTTAAAAAAGTTGGAGGAGAACAGGATCAGGTATTTCTTACAGCTATAGGCAGAGGAGAGAGTTCCTAACTAAAGGATCAGAGGCAACTACAAAAGATAAAACAGGTAATTTTGATTACGTGAAACTGAAAAGCTTAGGTATTAACAAACTCAATGTAACTAGGATAAGAAGGGAAGTAGTTAATTGAGAGGAAAAATCTTTGAATCAACTAACTCTGATAAGGGTCTGCTATTAAAGACACAGAAGAAACACAAATATATAAGCCATTTCCAGTAGACAAAAAGTCAAAGGAAATAAACAGTTTTCAAAAGAAGAATTTTAAACTATCAGCCCAGAGAACAGCACCTATCAATTATCAGACCATCAACCCTGCCACCATCCTAACTCCTGCAGACACTGTTCAGCACAGCAAATTTCGTGGAGGTGACCTGGCAACTACTTCTCCAGGTGCCGTAGTTCCCACCTCCTCAGAAACACAGCTACCAAAAATCCAAAAAAGAAAGTTCTCATCACCAAACTTCTAAGTACAGTCAAATGACTCAATATTAGGAATAAGCATGTTAATGGGAAAGACAAACTCTAAGGAACGCTGGACCTTCGCACTGGACTTCTAGCTGGAACGTCTTCTATGTGGGATCTTATACTTATCTTGGGAATAGGAGCACCTTTGAGAGAAAAGACCATATTGCTTTTTTGTTTTGTATCCCTAAATCACAGGCTACTGTTTTGCAAATAGTAAACTTAATACTCATTCATTCACTCACTCATCCTTAGCATGAATACCATTCACTCCACCCCTCACTGTTCTAGAAATCCATTACCTTTACTCTAGCCTCTCTTTCCTCCAATCAGTCTTGACCCTGAGTTTTGATCAGTCTAACTCTACACGAGTGGTTCTCAAAATGTGGTACAGGGAACCACCCAGGTCCCCAACATTTATTTAGGGGGTCCTTGAAGTCAAAACCATTTTCATAATCATACTAAAAAATTTTAATTTCTAATGTAGTAAATAGCAATAGATATAATGTAAACAAAAGAACTTTGTGGGAGAGGGTAGGAATAATTTTAAAGAGGGAATGGAGTTCTGAGAACAAAAAGTTTGAGAACAGCTGCCACACACTAACAGAGAGCTACCCATGAATCCCTTCCTCTTGTCTTATCAGCCTTGCCTTGTCAAACCCAAACCCTAGTGACTACTAAATACTTACTTTTTCTATTCCAATGTGCCTGGGGACAAATGGTGCTGGAAAAAGTCACACAGCTTTACTGCCTCGGTTAACTAAAATGTATGTTATCTTATCTAAATTGGGTCCATACAGTTGCACAGAAATCCTTTCACTTTTTTTTTGATTGGCCCTCTATCATTCTCCAAAGCAGCTATTCCAAACCTTCTCTGTCTCTTCAGACATCTCTTCTACCTCCATCCTTCTCAGTGGAGAACATAACTTCCTACTTCACTGAGAAAAGAGGCCCTACGTCAAGAAGTTCTCATCACCTTACGCCCCCAGATCCCATTTTATCACCCCCATTCTCTCCTCGGCTCCAGTCTCTAATGAGGAGCTGGGCTTTCACTCCACCAAGACTAAGCCCTCCCCTTGTACCTTTGATCACCCTTCTTGATATCCTCCAGAAGCTTGCTCGCTCCGTTCTTCCTTCTGTTTCATCTTCAATCTTTCCTTTTTCCATTGGCTCATTACTTATTAATGATCCTTCAGTAAATCTTGTTTTAATCCTATCTAGTCTCTCAAATTACACATCTCATTTCCCTTTCACTATCAAATTCCCAGAAAGGGTCATCCACAATTGTCTCCACTTCCTCACCTATTAACTGCTTGTCAGCCCCTTGAAATTTAGTTCATGACAGCACTGCTCAAATAAAACTCCTTTTCAAAGTTAGTAACAGTATCTTAACTAAATTCAAGGACTTCTTAGTCTTCATTCTAACTTCCACCTTACAGTTTTGGTCCTGTCAATGACTCCTTCTCTCCTTATAGTCTCTGCCTTAACATTTTGGCTCTCTTGGCTCTCCTCCCACCTTTCTGTCTCTTTGATCTTCTGTTATTTCCTCCTCCTCCTCTTCCTGTTTGCTATGTGTAAGCATCACTTAAGGGTCTGTCTTGGGCCTTCTCTATGTTCTCTCCTTTGAGGATCCCCTTAGCTTCAATGGTTTCAATTATCTCCATGCAGACACACTCCTAAAACTCAACATCTAAGCCCTAACTTCTTCCCTGAACTCTAGCCCCACACTGTTACCTGCTAGATATTTCTACCAGGATGCCACGTGGGATGTCACATTCAATAGGACAGAATATATTGCATACCAGACTCATCTCTCCTCCAAGCTTCCCTGTTAAGGGCACCACCAAACTTCCAGTCACCCAGGTTCATGACGTGGGAGTCATCCTTAATGATTCTTTCTCCTTTAATCACAACTAATCGGTTGCCAAGTCTTGCTGGTACTTCACCTTCATAATATCTGCTAACTTCTCTCCTTTCACAAGGTCACCAATCTAGCTCAGGAAATTATTACCCCTCACTTGAACTACTGAGATACTTTCTTAAACGGAGGAGCCTCCCATCTTTTCCTTCTCAAATCTATCCTTCACACAATTACAATAATCTTCCTAAGCATAAGTCTCAGGGTAATTCCCTACTCAAAATTTTTCAACGATTTTCAAAATTTCAACTATTTCCTCTAAAATACAAAATGAAAATCCTCATTTTATTATTTTAAACCCTCCACAATCTGGCTTCTGTCTGAATCTTCTATTAGTTTCCTTCACATACACTCTGGGCAGTGAAACATGGCCCGACAGCTGCACCACATACATGATATTCTACTTCCCATCAGTGTGCCCTCTGCACCAACGATCGTCCAGATGTGGGACACTCTTGTCAATTTCATCTCACAGAAGCCTTTCAAAGCACAACGCGTGTGCTCCCACCTAAAGGAGGCCTTTCCCCATCTGAGCTTTCAGCATTCTCGCCTCTTCTCCATCCAACTGTCTACATTTTGAATTCACTTAGCAATGTCCAAATTAGACCCCACACCACATTGGAATGTAAGTTCCTTGAGGACAGTGACTGTCTGGTTTCTTGTTATATCCCAGTGTGTACACTTAATAAATGATGTTTAGTTTTATTATCTTAAAAACATTAGCTCTAAAAAACATTAAAGAATCAACTTTTAAAATGGCTTCTTTATACCTTAACTTTTTCCTTATGAGAAAATTTGAATTTTTATGAAACAAAAGAGGAGCTGGGAATCTTTCAGGAATAGCATGACCAATGAACTTCTATCTACTATTAACTTCAGGTTATCAGGAAAATACAGACCACTCAAGACATGTTGGAAATGGGAAGCAAGGTGGTAAAATCAGTTTCAAAGGAAATAGAGTAATGGGAAAAAGTTTAGAGTATTTCAATAAATCTGTGGATCCAGAAGTAGAGAGAGAGAGAGATGGAGACACAGAGAGAGCGAGAAAGAGAGACAGAGAGACAGGGGGAAAGGGGGGGGGGGCAGAGAGAGAGAGAGAGAGAGAGAAGCAGATAAACAAAGACAGAGAGACAGAAACAGATGAAAATATCTACGGAAAGTCAGAACAGCTGAGGGTAAAATATCCCTAAGAGAGACACTCAGGAAAAGAAAAAAGTCTTGTGCCTTTTCCTTCCTCCATCCTCTTCCCTTTTCCCTAGTCTGTCCTACTATTGGGCCTTGGTGTTAAGAATGAATGAATGAAGCTATCTGTTTCTCCCTTTCTAGCTCTACCTGTAGTTCCCTCATAGAATGTGGCTACAGTTCCTTAGTGACAAAGTTTTGTGATTTTAAATAATTTTGTGACCAAAATCATCTGAGACACTGGAATGAGTTATTTTTGTAGATCCTGAAAAGGTAGAAATGACTTCTTGCGTGTAAGAGACTTTCAATACTTGTTTCAACTGACCAGAAGAAGTGTTAGTAAGATAAGGACATTAACAAATTTGAGATTTGAGTTATTCCTTCTTTGTTTCCTCTTGATGTCCCTTAGGGTGGATTTCTGACTTTAGTTACACTTCTCCTGCCTTAAACAATGTCTTGAATTTATACAGCTCTCTAAGGAAAATAAAAATACAAGGCAACTATAGGTGGTAAGAGGCAGGAGAGTGATTATTTAAAGACTCAGTTGTTATCAAAATGGTAGCTGGTTAAAACCTAATGCCATTTACTTTCATTATACCTACTGGGGCCTCTTACGATTTTTGTGGAAAAGATGGAAAGATGTGGGATAATTCAATTAGGTTAATCTGCAACAGGGTGAATGACCCAAAGAGTAATCACTAATAACAATGCTGCCAGCTTGGAAGGGAATCACTAGTGGGGTACTCGTCCTGCGTTGTTGAACATTTCTGTCAGTAACTTGTATAAAAGCACAGATGACACACAGTGGGAGGAATAATCAACCCAGTAGACGACAAGAGTCAGGATCCAAAAAAGTACTGACAAGTTAGAATGCTGAGACAATCAACAGAATGAAATTAATTATAAATAAATGTAAAGTCCTACAGTAGGTCAAGTAGATTTTTTTTAAACAAGTAGAAAATGAGGTAATGTTACTAAATAGCAGTTTCTCCAGGAAAAAAAAAGAACAAAACTTGGGAGTTTGGGAGAGATATGGGAGTGGTCTGATAATCTGATGAGTCAAGAGTGGAACAGGGTGGACAAAACAGTTCATGTATTCTGAGGATGCAGTAAGAGAGACAATGTCCAAGTGTGGAGGCACATGCCTATAAAATGCCTGTTAGTAGGGAGACTGAGGCTGATGATCACCTGAGTCTTGGAGTTGTGGTGTACCGTGGGAGACAAGACTAGGTCCTACACCACTCTGGTGAGCCCCCGGTGGAGAAGATCACCAGACTACACACAGAGAGAAGAACTGGTGCAGATTGAAATGGAGCTGGTCAAAGCTCCCATGAAATGGGGGTAAAAGAGGGTGAGAAATGGTGTATAAGACTAGGGAAGTGATAGTACCCCTACACAAAACATATCTGAAGCACTATATTCAATTCTCAGCCTCATATTTTGGGAAGAATATTAATAAGCTAGAAAACATTCTGGGACAAGGACGGTGGATGGTAAATGGCCCAGGAATCTTCCCTGAGAGGGTACCTTGAAGAAAATGAAGGCTTTTAACCCAAAAAAGAGAAAAATTGGGAATGGGGACAAACATGAGAACTATCTTTAAGTATCAGAAGAGCTTTCAGTTCTGAAAGGAATTCTATGCATTCTGCTTTGCTGCAATGGGCAGAAGTTGCAAACTTAGGACTGATGAAGAAAGACTTGTTAACAATTATATCAACGACTAAATAACCACTCACTGGGTATTCATGAATAAGTTGGATTAGATGGTCTCTGAGGTCCCTTCCAACTCAGATCCTGTTATTCTATGAAAAAAACAAAACAAAACGTGCCTTGGTTTCTTCATCTGCAAAATACGGTCAAATTAGATGTTCTCTAAGGTTCCTTCTAGGTCCATAAATTTCATGATGAAGCAGCTCGAATTAAGATTTATATTGAAAACTTTCTGTTAAATTGAAATCAATGATTTGTGAAATCATAAAACAAATTCTGTTTTTAAATAATGTCTTAAATTTGCTCTTTAAGGTAAACATCAGGGGGCGGCTAGGTGGCACAGTGAATAGAGCACTGGCCCTGGAGTCAGGAGGACCTGAGTTCAAATCCAGCCTCAGACACTTGACGCACTTACTAACCATGTGACTTTGGGCAAGTCACTTAACCCCAACTGCCCTCCAAAAAGCAAAAAAAAAGAAGAAGAAAAAAGATAAGGTAAACATCAAAACAAGACAGCTATATGTAATGATGAGCAAAGGAGAAATTTTTTATGGACTCAGTTGATGTTTGAGTTGTACTTGGCTTAAGTCCCATGCCACTTACTTTCACTGTAACTCTTAGCATCTCTTCTCATGATATTCTTATGGAAAAATTAGTAATATGTGGGACAGATGAGAGTATACTTAGTTGAGAGTTCACTTTTGTATGCAGTTTTTGCATCATGTTTAGTGAACACTGGCACAAAGAGCGAATAACTCCTGATGAAATGTGGATGTGTTCACATCCTATTTGGACCCATTATTTACTAGCTCCACATGAGCGTTTCTTACTATTTAGATTGCTTTAAGATTTCCTTTTAAACTCACAACTCTAGAAGACAGGTTAAATACCTGAGTCCTCCTTTCCCATTCTACAAATAAAGAATAACAACAAGGTTAAGTGGCTTGCCTAGAGTCACAGAAGCAATTAGTGACAAAAATCAGAACTCAGTCTGAGTCTTCATATTATTTCTCTCTAGACTACATAGTAAAGTTGAGAGCTACTGCTGAATCACGTCATTTACTTAGAACTCATTTTTCAATAGAAGTTGGGCAATGAATAAAAGCAAATAAATATGCACTAAATTTAGAGAGGAAAGATGAATGAGCTGGCAACATCTTGAAGGCTATCCTAGAAAATGGAAAAATAAATGAATTTCCTTTTTTTTGTTGTTATTATATAAATAAATTTTACTCTGGGTTTAGTTACTGCATTTCCTGTGTGCTCTACATTCAAGAGGTATTCTTAGTGAAGAACCAGGATAAAATCATGCCACAACTTTTCACGGGTCTTTTAGCTGTCTTAGTATTTAGATATACATGCTTAGATTGTTGACTACTGTCCATTTCTTCACTCTGCAAAGCACCTAAAAAAGCAGAATATAATCTCACTGAGCCTCCACTTCTTCATCTGTAAATTAGGCGTAACGATATTAATGCAGAGACACTAGGGCTAAATTGGAAGATAACATAATTTTTAGAGTTGTTCTGAAAGAAGTACTCTGTAAACTTTAAAGCTGTATATAAATTGAGCAAAACTACTATGCTAATTATGCAGCAACATTATTTCTACTTGTGATATATTTCCATAATCTCTTTGCTAGTATTTTATTTTAAATTTCTGCATCAATATTCATTATGAAAATTGGCCTATAATTTTCATTTTCTGTTTTGGCTCTTCCTGGTTTGGGTATCAGCACCATATTTGTGTCATAAAAGGAATTTTTTAGGACTCCTCTGTTGGCCTGCTCCAGGGTAGGGCCTCCTAGCCAGGTTGCTCTAGAAAGTCTTTCTTTCAGCTGGTTGTCCTGGTGGAGGGATCTTGTTACTGGTCTGCCCCAGGGACCAGGCCCTGCTACTGGGCTGCTACAGAGACAGGGCCTCTCTAGGGGAGGGTCCTGGGGGGGGAGGGGAGGAGGTGTCACTGTTGGCCAGTCCCAGGAATGGAGCCACACTACTGGCAAGAAAAATGGGTGGGGCCTTGCTGTGCTGCAGAAACTTCTGGCTTGCCTAAGGGGTTGCTGGTTTGCTAGAGTATGCTCCCTCAGTGGATTGCCCCAAGGTGGAGTCAAGTCATGCAGGGCCCTGGCTGTGAGGCTGCAGGCTGCTGCTCTCACACCTCATTCCCCTTCCTCAGACCTTTCCTCCTATGCTGGCAAGCTGCTTCTCTGTTCCTAGGTCAGTTCTGAGGCAGTTTTCAAGTTCTGTGGAAGAGAATCTGGGAGGGCTTCAGAGTGTTCCTTCTTCACTCTGCCACTTGGCATCCAAAGTTCTGGAGAGTTCTTTAAGAAGTTCAGGTCACTCTTTGGGGCAAAGGAATTTCTCTAATCCCTTGCCCCTTTCTTCTTACATCTGCAATTTTTTGTGGCAAGTGGAGAGGGGAAGTGTTTGCTTGTCAAATGCATAGCTCTGTGAAAGGCCAGTCACTGGGTTTTTGTTTGTTTTTTAATGCCATATAAAACATGAATTTTATCTGCTCTTCGTTTATGTTATAATTAAATTCAAAAATGGCTTTACTCCTTTTGTCAGAGGTTCATCCTTTGTAACAAAAATTAAAATAAAACAATTCATCAGAGGCGTCAGATGCATATTCTTGTCTGACATCATAAGCAACATTTCACACTAATAACCTTCTATTTCACCACTGAAAGGAGTTCATATTTCCTCTTCTCCAGGACCAATCTGGTCACTGTAATCATACAGAGCTCAATTTTGTTTTATTGTTCATTTTATCATCCATTTGTTTTGTTGCAGTTAAGGTATATGCTTTTTTTCTGATTTTGCTTCCTTCATTCTGTATCTGTTAATATTAATTTTCTCACATTTATCTGAGTCTCTTTTGTGGCACAGTGATATATTAAATTCATTTGGAAGAACAAAAGGTAAAGGATATCAAAGGAATTAATGAAAAAAAAATGTGAAAGACGGCAGTCTAGCCATACCAGATCTCAAACTGTATTATAAAGCAGTAATTATCAAAATAATTTGGTGCTGGCTAAGAAACAGAGTGATGAATCAATGGACGAGATTAGGTACAAATGATATCGTAGTAAATGATCATAGTAATCTGATATATGACAAATGCAAAGATCCAAACTTTTTGGGACAATAACTCATTATTTGACAAAAACTGCTAGGAAAATTGGAAAACAGTATGGCAGAAACTAGGAATAGACCAACATTTCATGGTCAAAATAGGTATGTGATTTACACATAAAGAGTAATACCATAAGCAAATTAGGAGAGCATGGAATAGTTTATCTGTCTATGGAGAAGGGAAGAATGTATGCCTAAATATGAGAGAGAAAGCATTCCAAAATACAAAATAGATCATTTTGATTATATAAAATTAAAGTTTTTACACAAACAAAATCAATGTAACTAAAATTATAAGGAAAGCAGAAAACTGGGGAAAAATTTTTTTCCAACAAGTATCTCTGATAAAGGTCTCATTTCTCAAATAGATATAGAGAACTGAGTTTAACTTATAAAAATATAAGTCATTCCCCAGTTGATAAGTAGTCAAAGGACACGTAGAGAGGGTTTTCAGACAAAGAAATCAAAGCTATCTATAGCCATATGAAAAAAATGTTCTAAATCATTACTGACTAGAGAAATGTAAATTAAAACAACTCTGAGGTACCACCTCATACCCATCAGGATTGACTAATATGACAAAAAAGGACAATGACGGATGTTGGAGATGTGGAAAAACTGAGACACTAATGCACTGTTGGTAGAATCATGAACTGATCCAACCATTCTAGAGAGCAATTTGGAACTATGCCCAAAGGGCTATTAAAACTGTGTATACCTTTTGATCCAAAAATACCATTTCTAGGACTGTATTCCAAAGATATTGAAAAAAAGGGAAATGGACCTATTTGTACAAAAATATTTATAGCAGCTCAGTGCGGAATGGAAGGACGGAGGAAGGCATGCATTCTAAGACACATGGGGCAGCGACAAAGAAGGGAAAGCAGGAGGAGAAACATGGGGTTGGACATGGACACAGACAGGAGAGGATGGGCATCCCATGGGGGCCAGGGACAGCAACACAGTACCCAAGGAGATGGGCAAAAGGCAGGTGAAGGGGGAATACTGGACATGAAGATATAGCAAAGGCCACTCTCCACACTGCAAGTCTCAAGCCAAGCCCCCAGTCCAGGAGCAGTGGTCTCTCCTTCAGTTTTTCTGCTTTCAGCCGCAGGGTTTGGTTAACTTTTTTTGGAGCATGGGGGGTGGCAGTGGTGAGAGAGAGAGACCAGGGGAGCAGAGGGGTAGAAATGGAGAAAGCATAATGCTGTACAGTAAAATTAATATAGATTTTGGGGGAGGGGGAAATGCAGATTTCTTTCAGAATTCTTTACATAAAATCAAATTTGCATAATATGAATTACATAAAGCAAGAATTGTCAATATTATATACACATATGAAAATAGTCAAACGTTCCATAGAAAAATTCAAGAGCTAAAAAGCAGTAATAATCTCTTAGTCACACTCCTTGGAAATGAGGGTGTCATTACTGACAGAGCAAAAGTTATGTCTATTCTGGGTAGAACTGCTTCCATAGAGTATGTCTTGAAAATTTAGGAACAACCCCTGTCCTCCAATTTTTATCAGTGATTTCTCTCTCCTAGAGAAATTATTTTCTGAGTACATTAATTTTGTCAAAGGTATGTAATAAAACAACAACATTTATAGCATTTTTCTCAACTCTTTTGGCAGCTAGGTAGTGTATTATTCCCATTTTATCAAGGAGAAAACCAAGGCTCTGAAAAATTATGATTTGCCTGTGAACACAATTAGAAAAAAATCCAAGGCAAAATTTGAATTATTCCGAGTTCAATGTATTATACCACAATGCTTAACATGTTCTACACAAAGTTAGAAAATAAAGAGGTTGCCATGTAAAGGGAAATAAAGGAAAATGACCTGTACATTTCACGTACAGATCATAAAATCATAAGCAATGGTCCACTGGGGAGAAAAAATTATATTACACAGAAATCATGAAGTACCAATGCCAAAGTACTAAGGCCAAAGACAGAGAAATCGTTACCAAGCTAATGCTAATTGATGAGGAAAAAATTGCGTTGTACAAATAAACTCATACCAAATCCACCACGACTTAAAAAAAATATCCAAACAAATTAGGTTGCTTTCTTAGCTTTATGTCGAGGACTCAACATCCAACCATAATATGCAGAATCTCTACAATGAGTTTTCTCTATAAGATAATCTGCTAGCCACTATCTTAAGAAGTGGAGTTTTAAAAAATTCAACTCATCAAGTATTAAGTGCCTGTGTAACGCCATGTACTAGCATTTTCCCAAAGGAACACTACTGTGAACAGCTTTTAAGAGTTCAGATTACAAAATACAGTGAACACTCTGTTTATTCCATTACAAATCAAGACAAACATTCACAATATATCACAATATAATTTTCACAACATTACATTTTATAACATTACATCTTGTCACAGAAAATGGCCACACAGTTTTCACTACAGTGGCCACAATATTCAGGACAAGGAACAATAGAATCAAACTTCCACTCATGGGGCAA
>CM053580.1:210081994-210102685 GCA_028627135.1 Pseudochirops cupreus
TCCCCTTCTTCCACATCAACAGGGGAGTTCATGCCTTCTCAACAGTGGGACAGTTTGCATCTTCCACACTTAGCACTTAGTAGTGCTAAGTATCCTGCTAAACTGATTACTATTACAGCCTGCTAGTAGCAAAACTGTGCACTAGGCCTTGGGACACCAAATTAAACAATAACAAAAAAGTTCCTGCCCTCAAGGGTCTTATATTCTTATAGAGAAATGATACATTTTAACAGACAAATACATATAATTTGAGAAAGAAGATACATAATATCTCACTGAAAAAAAACAATAGACCTGGAAAATAGATCCAGAAGAGATCATTTTAAAGTTATGAGTCTACCTAGAGCCGTGATGAAAAAAAAGAGTCTGGAGAGCATCTTCCAAGAAATCATCAGAGAAAACTGCCCTGAAGTCCTGCAACCAGAAGGTAAAATGGTCTCCAACGATCTGCCAACACCTCCTGAGAGAGATCCCCCACTGGAAATGCCAAGGAGTAATGCAGTCAATTTCCAAAATTATCAGATCAAAGAGAAAACACTGCAAACAGTCAGAAAGAAGCAATTTAAATACCACTGAACCGCAGTCAGGATCACCCAGGACCTTGCAGCTTCCACATTAAAATACTGGAGGGCTTGGAATAGAATATTCCACAGTGCAAAGGAGCTTGGATTGTAATCAAGGATCAACTACCTAGCGAAATTGAGCATATTCTTTCAGAGAAGGAGATATTCAACGAAACAGGGGACTTCCAGACTTTCCTGAGGAAAAGACCAGAGCGCAATAGAAACTGGGACCTTCAAATACAAGATTAAATAAAGGCATGAACAGGTAAACAAGAAAGAAAAAAACAACACGTTTTTCAATAAGGGTAAACCATTTGCATCCCTACAAGGGTAGATGACACCTGTAACTCTTGAGAACTGTATCTTTATTACGACATTTAAAACGGATATACATAGACAGAGGGTGGGAGTATAAGCTGACTTTGATATGATGATAAAAAATCTAATTATGTGGCAGACAGGGACGATACTAGCAGAAAAGGAGAAGGCAGAAAACACCATGTACTAGGGCATAAAAACCCTAGATCTAGTGCAGAAAGGCAGAAATATTAAATGCATCCTTTTCAGCTCATGATGCAGTAACGATTACATGAAATAAAGGGCCATGGAAAGATAGAATGAAAATTAAATGGAAACCAAACAGTCTAATCCTAAAGAATGAGTGAGTCGAACAACAAATCCCAGAAATAATCAACAACTCCGGTCAAGAGAATGACAATAACAAAATGTACCAAAACTTGTGGGACGCAGCAAAGGTGGTTCTTAGAGGAAGTTTCATGTCTCTGATGCTTACGTGGATAAAACACAGAAAGAGGTCAGTGAATTGGGCACTCAACTGAGAAAGCTAGAAAAAGAACAAACTGAAAATCCCCAATTAAATACCAAATTAGAAATACTGAGAACCAAAAGAGAGAGTAATAAAACTGAAATTAAGAAAACTATTGAACTAATAAATAAAACTACGAGCTGGTTTTATGAAAAAAAAAGTTGATATACCTCTGCTCAATTTGATTTCAAAAAGAAAAAAAGAAAAAACCCGAATTACCAGTATCAAAAATGAAAAGGGTGGATTTACCTCCAACGAAGAGGAAATTAAAACAATAATTAGGAATTATTTTGCCCAACTGTATGCCCATAAATTTGACAATTTTAGGGAAATTGATGACTATCTACAAAAATATAAATTGCCCAGCTTAACAGAAGAGGAAGTAAAATACTTAAATAACTCACTCTCAGAAAAAGAAATTGAACAAGTCATCAATGAACTCCAGAGGAAAAAAATCTCCAGGACCAGATGGATTTACAAATGAATTCTATCAAACATTTACAGAACAATTAATGGCAATACTATATCAACTACCTGGGAAAAGAGGCAAAGAAGGAGTCCCACCAAATTCTTTTTATGATACAAATATGGTGCTGATACCTGAACAGAGAAAGAAAATTATAGACGAATTTCCCTAATGAAAATAAACACAAAAAAATTAAATAAAATATTAGTAAAGAGATTACAGCAACTTATCTCAAGGGATAATACACTATGGCCATGTAGGATTTATATCAGGAATGTAGGGCCACTTCAAGATTAGGAAAACTATCAGCATAATTGACCATATCAACAAAACTAACAGAAACCATATGACTATCTGAATAGATGCCAAAAAAAAAAAGCTTTTAAAAAACTACAACACCCATTCCTATTAAAAAAACAATAGAGAACACAGGAATAAATGGAATCTTCCTTAAAATGATAGGTAGTACCTATCTAAAACCATTAACAAGCATTACATGTAATGGAGATAAGCTAGAAGCATTTCCAGTAAGTTCAGAGGTGAAACAAGGATGTCCATTACCACCACTGTTACTCAATATTGTACTAGAAATGTTAGCTTTTGCAGTAAGAAAAGAAAAAAGAAATTAGAGAAATTAGAATAGGTAAAGAAGAAACAAAGCTATCACTCTTTGCAAATGACATGATGGTGTACTTAGAGAATATCAGAATCAAGTAAAAAATTACTTGAAATAATAAATTTAGCAAAGTTGTAGGATATAAAATAAACCCACATAAAGCATCAGTATTTCTATATAGTACTAACAAAAGCCCAACAGCAAGAGATAGAAAGAGAAATTCCATTTAAAATTACTGCAGACATTATAATATCTTATACCCTATACGGAGACAAAGTCAAAATGGGTACATGATTTAAATATAAAGGCTGATTCTATAAGCAAATTAGGAGAACAAGGAACAGTTAATCTGTCACATCTATGAAGAAGGGAAGAATTTATGAACCAAACAAAGATAGAGAACATTATGAAATGCAAAATGGATTGTTTTGATTACATTAAATTGAAAAGTTTTTGCATAAACAAAGCCAATGCAATCAAGTTTAGAAGGGAAGCAGAAAGCTGGGAAACTATCAATATTAACTGAACATATCAATAACAAAACTGACAAATCGTATGATTATCCCAATAGATGCTGGAAAAACTTTTGACAAAATACAGCACACAGGTCTTCTAAAAACAATAGGTACACGGAATAAAGGGAGCATTCCTTAAGATGATGAGCAGTACGTATCCAAAACCCTCAACAAGCATTATCTGTAATAAGGATAAGCTAGAAGCTTTCCCAGTAAGATCAAGGGTGAAGCAAGGGCACCCATTATCACCACTATTATTCAATATGACAATAGAAATGTCAACTATAACAATAAGAAAAGAAAAAGAAATAAAGGAGTTAGAATAGGCAGGGAGGAAACAACACTGTCCCTCTTTGCAGATGTGTGATGGCGTACTTAAAGAACCCTAGAGAACCACTAAAAACTACTTGAAATAATTAAAAACTTTAGCAAAGTTACAGGATATAAGATAAACTCACATAAATCATCAGTGTTTCTTTGTATGACCAACAAAGCCCAGCAGCAAGAGACAGAAAGAAAAATTCCGTTTAAAATAAATGTGAACAAAATAAAATACCTGGGAGTCTCCCTGCCAAGACAACCCAGGAACTATATGCACACAATCACAAATAAAGTCAGACTGAAACAGCTGGAAAAACAGCCATCGGGTAGGCCAAGCCAATGTAACAGAAATGACAACTCTGCCTAAGCTACTTTACTTGTTCAGCGCCATATCAACCAAACTACCAAAAATTATTTGACAGAGCTAGGAAAAAACAAAAAAATTCATCTGGAAGAACAAAAGGTCAAGAATATCAAGGGTATTAATGGAAAAAAAATACACAGAAAGGCGGCCTCGCAACGCCTGATCTCAAGCTGCAGATGCTATAAAACACCTGGTGCCGACTAGCGGCAATCAGCAGAAGAGATCAGGCGCACAAGACACGGCAACCTAGGACCCCAGCCTTTGGGGTAAGAACTCCACCTATCTATTTAGATAGCTTTAGTCTTGAAATACAACATACAACTAGATCTAGATGACGGCAGGCATGATGAGTTATTGAAGGACAGTGGGGAATCAGGCTGGAAAGAAAGTAAACTGGACACAGGCTGTGGAGGGTCTTCAAGTCCAGACTAAGGAGTTTTTTTCTTTATCTGATAGTGACAGATTTTATTCTCTTGGGTTCAAGATGGCAGCCATGAAATGAAAAGACACTTGCTCCTTGGAAAAGGAAAGCTATGACAAATCTGGGCAGCACACTAAAAAGCAGAGTATCACATTGCCAACAAAGGTCTGACTGGTCAAAACTATGGCTTTTCCAGTAGCAACTGTATGGCTGTGACAGCTGGACTATAAGGAAAGCTGAGCTCTGCAGAATTAATGTTTTTGAATTGTGGTGCTGGAGAAGATTTTTCAGAGTCCCTTGGATAACAAGGAGATCAAATTATTCAATACTTAAAAGAAATTAATTCAGACTACTCACTGGAAGGTCAAATACTGTAGCTGAAGCTTAAATACTCTGGTCACGTAACAAGAAGACAGGACTCACCAGAAAAGACTCTGATTTAGGGAAAGACTGAAGGCAAAAGGAAAAAGGCACAGCAGAGAATGACATGGATGAACAGTGGCATGGAAACAATAAATGTTAACTTGGATAGACTTTGAGAGATAGAGAGAAGAGCCTAGCGTGTTAGGTACAGGCCACAAGAGTCATAAAGAGTCAGACACAACGGAATGAGTGAACAATTAGAACAGCCACAAGGGAGTCTGTGAATGTGTCTGAGTGTGGAAAATGGCACAATGGCATATACAGTGTGTTATAAAAAATAATCCGGTGGCACTCGAGGCAGATTTAAGGACAACAGAAGACAGGGTGAGAGAAAACAGGCAGAAGATTATTTGAGTAGTCCAAATGCAACATACTAAGGATTTGAACCAACAGAAGTTGTTAAGAATGGTCTGGGTCATCCCCCAAGCGTGCCTTATCCTCTCACAATCTTCTCTTTGCACATATCATGCCCCTTCACCCTTGTTTCCAATTGTTTAATCTTATCTTACAGGGCTCAGCTCACATTCTACTTCCTCTGTGAAATCTTCCCACAACACTCCAGTGGAAATGTTCTCTCCTTCAATGAGCTCTTACAGAATTCACTGTCCTAGTCAGCCTGGCATTTTAGCTATTTCTCCATGTATCCAGTAAAATAGGATGGTTCATGTGAATATTTTAAAACTGTAAAGTGCTATACAAGTATAAAGTATGACAACCATCACGGCCATCTCTCCAACCACACAAGCTTCTTGGAAGGTAGGTGGTGTATTAATTTTTTTTTTAATTTGTCACAACTCAACAGCACAGTGATTTAGAAGATGCTCAATTAATATTTGTCACTGATACTAGAGATGAAATATTTCTTTTCCTGGTGTGAGCAGCAGGGTCTTCATCCTACAAGAGAAAGACGTTTCTGGGACCCGTGTATTCATCATAACCTCTGTTTCTGCTGCTCATCAGTGGCCGCCAGATGATGTTCACATTGTAATAAAGCTACCCAAAACTGAATATTGTAGGAATATTCCTGGAATCTCATGAATAATGGGATCATAGAGAAAAACCTAATATTTGTATCTAGCTGCAGGATCCAAGTCAGGCTATGCATCAGACCTAAGTATGAGTCTCAAGAGTTCTGCAACATAGGCCTATTCACCAGCTGGGAACATGATGAGCTCATTTCCCTTCTTGATATTAATAGCAGCTGACATTTGCACAGGAAAAGGTCTGCGAAGCATTTTACAGACATGATCTCATTTGATCTTCACAACAATCTTCTGAGGTAAGCATTACCTTTATTATTTCCCCCATTTTACAGATAAGTAAACTGACACAGAGGTGAAGAGAAGGTTACACAGCGTCAGGAATGGTATCTGAAAACCCAGGTTTCCCCTCACTCCAAGTTCAATGCTCTTTTCAAGCTACCATGATGCCTCTAATTAAGTGAAAATTGAAAAAAAAAAGCCTTGGATCTACTCATTCTTTCCTAGCATCCTTCTTCTTTATATGCTTTTTAGTTTTTCACGAAAAAAAAAATTAATGGTTCACTGAACCCTATATATAGAAAGGTTAAATGCTGCTTTAAACCAGAGGTTCTTAACCTGGTGTCTAGGAAATTGTTTGTTTTTTAAAAAAATATAATGATAACTATTTCAACATGATTTGTTTCTTCTGCAATCCTATGTTTTTTATTTTATGCATTAAAAAAATCATTCTGAGAAGAGCTCTACAACACAAAAAAGGTTAAGAATCTCTGCTTTAAACATATTTTTCTTTTCTTACCTTTTAGTAAAGATCTCTGAGATAGGAGAAAGGAGCATTCTAGGAACATAAAATAAAAATTACTTTTAAAAATTATAAACAAGAATTCTTCTGTATCATTCATTTAGAATGTTTGGCAAAACTGCTCAGTACCTATAAATTCAGTTAAACAGACGGTCAATGAATAAAAAGAATAAATTAAACTAGTTTTGATTTTTTTTTACTATTATAAAACAGTCATAAGCATAATAATTCAAAGCTATGTGAAATGTAGCTCATCTACTAATGAATTAAATCTTTGAATAACTAAATTTAGTTCAACAACCTTTACTGAGCATTGACCACGTTAGCCAGTTAAGAAACAGAAGCTATAACTGGCCTAATAATTTAAAACACTACATCATCACCTTTTGGGTACACATTTCAGACTACAAATCCCATAATGCTAATCACTTAAAACGCAATGTTTTCTTTTCCTACAAAGGAAGACACTTCACCTAAGAAAATTACACTGTAGCAGCAATATTAGCTGTCTAGGAAAAATTAAGGGAAACCTCTAAATAAGCTATTTTTAATTCTTGAACTATTTTCAGATACCATCTTAAAGACTGCTGGGCCTTAAAAGTTTTGCTTTTAATGGAAGCCTAAGAGTGATAAAACTAAAGTCAATGAATAGCTCCTTATACTCCATCAAAATATTATCACACTCCTGTCTTTGGTACTAGATATCCCTTCCCCATGGGAGGAGGGATGGAGAAGTCAGGAACGATCTAGAAAATTCACAAAACTGTTTGACCCTCCCTTCATACCAGAGAAGAAGAAATCTGAGTATTGAAAGATAAAATATGTTAATATTATACAATGAGATATATAATATTATATGATATATATGAATATATATATATAGTACATTTCTGAGTTTCTACACTTTTTCTGTGTTGTCTGCTGGCCTTTGCAGGCCTTCTTCAGCTTCTTCAAAACTCCCCCCAAATTCCCATTTAATTTCTTATGTCACCCATAATATATTAAAAGCGCAACAGAGAAAGTCACGATAGTCCATTATTAAGTACTCACAATTAGCTGACAGACATAAAAAGTGTTTCTCTAACAAACATAAAAAAGGGAAAATTTCTAAAAAGAGGAAAAACAGGAAATTATGATAGTTTCTTTAATAGATATTCATAACTGACTAGAAAGTGGGGAGTTTAACACACATTCTTCTTCCATTTCCCTCCTATTTAATGGCAAAGATTTTGAAATATGAGTCTAATTTTTCTAGTACCAACAGCCCTTAACTTAAAATGACCTGATTGACAAACATCCTCTAAGTACTTTATAATGCTGCCTTTACTTTCCTCTGCCAATAAGCAAGAGTTTGAGTCTAGCTTTCTGAACACTTCTAAATATGTGCAACATTATTTCCTAAGGAGAAAGAGGATCTAAATTTCAAACAATTTGATTTACAAACTAACCTTTGAAACAGAACTCTTTTGTAACATGGATATTTGCTCCAAATTTTCTAGTTACCTTATGATGCAAGGAGTGCTCAGAAGACCTAGGTTTGAATCCCCACTACCTTAAGACCCGCTGACCTTGGGCAATTTGCTTAACCTCTCTGGATTTGTTTCCTTATCTGAAATTCGGGTTCTTAAGAAGGATCCATTGTGGATGGATTTCAGAAATCCATCAACTTGGACAGGAAAAAAAAATCTTTATTTTTCACTAACTTCTCACTGAAAACTAGCATTTTCTTCAGTTCTTTAAAAAAAAATTATTCTGTGAAAGTGGCCATAGGTTTTTATCAAGAACTAAAAGGGTCAATGAATTTAAAAAAAAAAAAGAACACCTTAACTATGTAACATCAGCTCTGTATCTACGGTGGTCCCATAGACTATACTCTTTCTCAAAGGGATCCTTTAATAACCTAACCACCAGAAGGATTTGTCATTGACTTAACATTAAAAACAAAACTAACCCTTCTGAAGATTCTGTATAATCATCTTTTAAAATCTTTATCCTTAGTGATAACATCAATAAAGGAAATGTTTCCCATGTAATCTTGGATTCCTAGACCTCTAGATAAACAGAGCTTAGTCACTGGTCCAATCACCTTATTTGGCAGAAGAGCAAACAAACCAGGAAAGGGACTTGTACAGCAGGATCCGTTACAGGACTAAGAATAAGATTCGTGTGTCTCTTTCCAATAGACTCTCCTCTCTTCCTTTGAGATAACAAGTGACAGAAAGTGAAAAGAAATATTCTGGAATAAATGTCGTTTATAAAAAAATAATTATTTACTTAGCCTGTTTTGAATTCTTCAACAATAATGTGCACTGACATATTCCATCTTAACATTTGAGCCAACATCATATTTTGAGTCAGTTTTCAACAAGGACCTTTTCTACTGGAATCATTCTTTTCACTGTGAATCTTAATTCAAGCATCCCCCAATTTAGGAATAAGTCAAATTACAGAAATTTGTAATTTATTTGGAACTTCCCATAAACATTATAAAGGGTGCTTATATTTCCAGGTTGGTTCACAAAAAAATAAAAGGCAAACTAAAATTTGGCTGACATAATATTAGACAGAAATAGGAGTACCAAAAGGAGACAATCACCTGCCTTTTTCTTGGATGAGAGAGTACAAGGTCTGTTCAAGACAAAATTCTGAGATGGGGAATGTTAAAAACCAACTTTACCTATATGATTCCCGAACCTTTTCTCTTACCTCCTGATTCCTCTTTTGCCAGACTCCTAATAGTCTCAGACTTAGACTTAATAAACCCAATCCTAAACACCAATCCCTACCACTACTACCACCACCACCACCACCAGGCACAGACCTGTTCTCACACCCAAAGTTCTCCAGATTTTGCAAATTTATTTCTCTCTGTTTATGCTGCAAATGAAGGCTGCCATTCCCATAGCAGTTTATCTCAGCTGGGTGTTAGAAGGAAAGCTACCCGAATTTAAAATAATGTAGTAAAAAAGTAAGAGTCCAGACAAATGTCCCAAGCATTTTTTATCTTTTAAAAGGGCTTGTAAAAACAAATTAATCTTTAATTGGTGGAATTGCTAGGCAGTATTCAAAGAGAATAAATTCAAGGAACAGAATGGATCAAGAAATTTTAGAAGCAGGTTGGTCCTACATAGCATTTTGCTCTGCTGTCTGCCTTTCAGTTTCTTCTCTTTCTCCATTTCCGAAACAACAGACTATCTAAAAGTTCCAAGTTTTGTTTTGTTTGTTTGTTTTCATGGCAGCTACCATGGCAGTGCAGGCTCTGGCAGGGAGAGGGAGGGACAAGAGCCCTTTGAGTCAGTGTTTCTAAGTCAGGAATGACCTGTGCAGTAAATGAGTGACGGCAATACAGGGAGCTTTTATGATTCTTTCCAAATAAACATAAAACGAGGCTCACACACCTAGAGATTCAACTGTAAAGTCAGGATTTATGTTACATTTGTATTATATTTATATATTATATCACATATATACACATGCATACACACATGTATATATGTATACACACATATGTATATGTGTGTACACACACATGGATGTTATGAGACAGAATTGCACAATGAACAATGACTCTGAAGGTGCTGGTGTGCACTGGTAGAGGAAGCTCCTTACTGCTAACTCCCTTCACGGAGGAAGGATGGAAAGAAGGAAGGGAGGGAGGGAGAGAGGAAAAGAAAAGCAGGAGGGGAGGGAAGGGAAGGCAAAAAGCTAGGGAGTTCACAGTGAGGAACTTCTCCAAACAGGACCATCTCTTCAACTTACAGCCAAAGGCTTAAAGAATTGGCTCTAGGAGCACTGAAAAGTGAAGTGGCTAGGGTGGGTCACATGGCCAGGATTTATCAGAGGGCAGACTTAAACGCAGGTATTTCTAACTCCCAGGTCAGCATTCTTCTCGCTAGACTAGGCTCTCCTTTCATACCATGCAATACTACTTATCAGGTCGTCAACAAAATTAGCTTTGATTCCATTGGTATCTGTAAAGTTGATTTAGACACATTATATTTGTTATATAGGCAATAAATTCGGTAACAGAAAAAAGTCAGTTTTGCAAACACGAAGAGTTAAGGAATATACATCTAGAAGAATGATCCTAACCTGGGGTCCAAAAACTTGTTTTCTTTAAAATATTTTGATAACTGTATTTCAATATAAGTGGTACCCTTTGTAATCTATGTATTTTTTTATTCATTTAAGAACATTATTCTGAGAAAGGGTTCATAGCTTTTTCCAAACCGTCAAAGAGGAGGCCTGACACAAGAAAGGTTACCAATCCCTGATTTAGATGGAAAAATATTTCGTCTCTTCCCCAGGATCAGACAATGATTCTTGTTCACAAAGCTGGTAAGATCATCTCAGTAAAAAGATGGCATTTCCCATACAGGAGACAGACCTGTTGGGCACACAAGAAGTAGACTGCAATCATAATCATAAGGAAAATACTTTCTATTTCTGTCATATATACATACTCCTTAAAAAGTCTTTAAATTGTATAGCCTGAAAAGAGGTTCAATCACTTTAAGTTGTCTCTGACAGAAGCAAGGATGCAAAACTATGGATCTCTAGCTGTCAGTAAAGAAACTAAGTGTATGCTAATTTCTAGTTATTGGAAAGGAGAAAAGACTTGCGAGGTCATCTCGTTTGACCCTGTGTGCGCTTACCAGAAAGATAGTATAACTTCCCAAAGGTCACACAAATTGTTTCAGAGCTAACACTATTCCCCAGGTCTGCTTCCTTCAGTGTCTTAAAGTGACATAAAAGCTGGCTGCCAACATGACCTTGATCTGAAAGAGACTATCACAAGGGTTTCATGCAAAGGGAGCATTTGCGGCACCTGAGAATACTAGAGCCAACTAGCAACATGGCTGTAATAAACTGGAAGAAGGTAGCTTCTCTAACCCAAGAAAAGCAAAGCTAAAGAAATATAAGCCGCCTAACACCAAATTGCTTTGTGGCCCTTAATTCCAAAGTCAGAACTGTGTACATACTCCCAAAGGTTTTTTGATGTTAAGGAAAAATTCAGGCAGAGTTAGAAAGGTTTTTATCAACCAGTGGTAACAGCTTCAAATTATTAATAATGAGTTAATTTGACACTTAGGGCAATACACCTAGGTATCTGTATCACTTCTCTAATGATTGCTCAAAAATAGTGTCATCCTTTTAAATAATATTATGCTGGAAACATAACAGCTTCTCTTCAGCTGATCTAAGAACTTCTGTTTTTATAGGAAAAGCATAATTGAATATAAAAGCAGGTCAATCTATGTTGTTGATGAATTGAAACTCTGGATTAGACTAGCCATTTAAACTTCAATACTATTGTGCATTCACCACTATTCACCAAGTGAGCAGGGATCACCGATCTTTTTGAGTGACAATAACCCAACTTGACAGTTTAATGATAACTGACCTTCTCTCAGAATGTTTTTTAAGTGCATAAAATACAAAGGATTACAAAGCAAAGCAATTCTATTAAAATACAGTCTGCGGATAGAAAGATTGATCATGTATAATCTAGCAGCAAGTCTAATAACTATGATAATTTTTGTAGTAATAAGCATAAACAATATTGAGAACTCTACAAGTGGACTGTGATACAGAAATGTCTGATTTCTGTTGTTGAAAAAGTCACAGGCACTGCTACTAATATCGCAGTTTGTTGTCTACATTCAACAACTAAAAGAAATGTTAAATTTCAAGTAGATGTTGGTAAAATTTAAAAAGTAATTTTTTTTGCATCCAAGTTCATGGGCCTCCTGAAACTTATCCAGACCAGAGTTCCCACACAGCAGGTTAAGAATCACTCACCTAAAGGTAACTATCAAAACTGTACCTAGTAAGAAAGGAAATATTGCTCTGAAATCTTACAAACAAAAACTGTAAACTGAGATCAAATATCAAAAACCTTTAAAGATTGTGGAAAGATTCACCAAAAAGGGCCAATTCTTTAACTCTTAGACAACATAAGCTACAAAAATGCTGCCAGAGTAAGGCCATATAGTTGGTTTTTGTTGTTTTTAAAATACTGGCACAGGTGTGGGGGCTGGGGGTGGGGGAGCAATGGTGGTCATAAAGAATAAAAGGGTTTTTAAATGGCCCCAGAATTAGTCCAAAGTTAAACTAAAAATAGCACTAACACTTAAAATAACGCTCAAGACAAAAAAATACATATATCTCGTGTATGAGTATAGTCCTTTGCTGAACCATTATATAAGGATAATAAAAAGTATGTACCATTTTAAAGTCTTCAAACTGAACAACAGGTTCTTCCCTCTGAGTATTTGGGCCAAATTATTTAAGGTCTGTAACTTGTAAAACTAAGAAAATGACAGGAGAGAAGTACAAGGCTCTTCCTACCATCCACCTAGAGAACAGTCATTAAGATACGTAACAAAGGCCTTCAAAGGGCTGGGCTTTACAATTTACAAAACTTCTAACCGTCCTTCTAAATGTAAGACATGAATGGCATGTGCTGAAATTTAGACTTAAGCTGCATTAGATTTTGGTTGCAATGATGATAAGTGGAAAGATGCTTTGCAAAAAAAAAATTAAACTGAGAGATAATTTGAAATTGTATTCTCAGAATAAGACTGGTCTCAAACAGTTAAACTGTTATTCTGGCATTTGCCTGGAATAAGAATTTTTTTTCTACTTTTCTAGACAGAAAAAACTACTGCTTGCAGAATCTGTGCTCAGGGATTTTTAACATTATGGGGATTTGTCTGACCTTCTTTGTAAAAGTTGTAAAAGTAGGACTTTATAAAAGTCCTAATCTGATTTTTGAGGATTACCATATTTCTCAACTGTAGATTAATGACTGATATCCAAATGCCAATCAAATTAAATATCCTCTATCTAAAAATAGAAAACCGTTTACAATTTTGGTTAATATGTGCCCTTCAATGGTTTTTTTTTTAATCCTAGGTATGATAAAAGAGTTTTTGTGTTAAGTTTTAATCCTACTAACAAACTAATTTCTTAAAACATATGTGATTACTATGTTATTTAACCAAGGCTTTTCTTTAAGAAATGTAAAGATGCTGATGCAACAAAATTATTTCAGATACACTTTAAGTATCAAAAGTCCTTAAAACAAAATTAAATTAACAACTTTTAAAGTACAAGAGGAAAGAACTTAGGTCTAAAGTACACAGCAGAAAACCATGACTTCCACTGTTTCAACAGTCTTAGCTTTAATAATAACACATTTTTTCAAGTTATTGAAAGAAAGCATACTTCCCAAATCATGTACTACTAAATGATGTACTAAATTTATATCTGTTTGGAGAAAGAGTGCATTTTGGTCATTTCTACTCCTAAAGATCCTGTTTTTGTTTAAACTTCCTACTTTACCAATTCAAGATAGTATCTATCACCTTTCCTCCAAAACCTCCCAATTTCTATCAATGGCATCACTTGCAATCACCTGTGCTTAAAATATCATTGGTACCTGTTGTTCTTCCCTTTCCCTCACCTCTCAGAACCAGTTAGTTACCAAATCTTGTGCATTTGCCTCACATTATACTCTGAACCTATTCTCTCCTTTCATCATCCTAGTTCAGAAGCACCTTCATTACTAAACATCTGGACCCCCATGGAAGCCTTCTAACATATCTTCTCGACTCCAGTTTCATCCTTCATACCACTACCAGAGTAATGTCCCTTATTCCCAAATTTGTTATCATTCCTTCCCTCAAAACCTTCAAATGTTTCCCTACTGCAAAATGAATTAAGTGAAAAGTCCTTAGTTTGGTACTGTAGGGCCTCCGCAAACGCAGGCATCCCAACAATATCACATGATTCCTTGCAACAGTAAAGCCAACCTTTCATCTCTCATATACATTCCATGTTTACTCTGCGTTTTTGCTCATCTTACTTCCTACCCATTTCTACCTTAAGAAATCCTTCTACTCCTTGTTCAAACAGCACCTTCTTCAAGAAGTATTCCCTAATCCCCTCAGCTGAAAATGATCTCTTCCTTCTGCGGCTTCACATAGCACTTTGTGCCTTTCCTGTTACCTTCTTAATATTAATGACATTACTAATCAGTATTAGTTAATGTATATTTATTAAATAGTATTATATATCAGTGTATGCAATGTGCCCACTGCTTGACTGTAAGCACTGTGGGAGCATGTCTTAATTACCTTCGTACCTCCACCTACAAGCCTATAAGAGTGCTCTTCATATAGGGTATGCCAAGTCAGTACAGTTTTAAGTTATTAAAGCTTTAAACTGCAAACTAAGATTTTTGAGACACCCTATACAGTAGGCACTTAATTACTGAATGAATATTACCACTAATGAAAAACTAATTGGAAAATGTAACTCCTATCTGAGTAAATTTAAGTATGTTACTTATGATTTATACTCATTCTGACGTTTACATATATATGAAAGTGTCATCCCCTCCCCCCACCAAAGCAAAATGGGAAAATAATTTTTCACATTTTCTTCACAAAGGTTCACCCTTACCTTTTCTAAGCACTTAAAAAAAAAAAAAGGTTTTCCATTCTTTTTCCAATGAAATAAAGGCTCTCAACAACCAGAAGTCCTGGCAGCTACATAAAGTACAATACATTACTTTATGGCATTATGTAAAATGCTCCTCCTTAATTTCTGTATATAACTAAAGAACTGTTTGGCAATTCTATAACATGGAAATAAGTAATAATCAGCTCCCATAATACGCCTCTAACATGGGCAAGTTCCATATTTAAAATGAATATACAAAGATGAACAAATTAGGATTGGAAAAGACAGTACCATTTCTCAGCACTGCTTAATTTAAGCTTTGTTTTCTTTAAAACCCTAGCAAAAGAAGCCAGTTACCTTCTCTTCTTCCTTACTTTCTAACACAGAGGATTCTCTTCTTTAAGTGGACTATGGGCATAAATGTGAAAATCTGAGAAAAGTCAAGGAACTCCAAAGTCACGTAATACAATGGGAAGGGCACCATATAGGAAGCAGAAGACCTGGCTCTGAAATCATAGAACCTGTGGTAGTTTCTTAATCTGCATCTCTGTCGTCTTGGCTATAAAACCTGAGAGATCTTTGCCTTACCTACTTTCTTATGGAATTACAATGAGTGTCTCAATAATGGAAATGAGAATTCTGAGAAGCCCAAAGCACTATCAAATAGGAATTCTTTCTGAAATGGAGACCGGCAAGAGGAGAAAGAACTGTTTACATGCTTTTTCTGCAAGAAGAGCCTTTTTTCTTTTGAATTCTATTTTCCTTTTGAATAGGGTATAGGACAAATGACTTGGGGTGGTGGGGGGGGCTGGGGAAGATATTCGTATGTCAGCTTCAGGCACCGAAAAACAGACAGAATGAGGGAGTTTAGATGGACTGGGTTCAAACTGCCTGGCCAGAGTCAAGGCTGCCCAACACCCATGTGACCCTGAGTTTACTGGTCACTTGATTTTTCTGAAATTCAATCCCATGGTGATAACAGTATTTCTCTACATACTCCAGAGGGACATGGTGAATATCAAATGAAATAATGTAGATAAAGCATTTAGTGAATGTCAAAGCCTTATAAGATATAATGGTAATTCATAATGTCCTACATAAAATTAAGGTTGTTTTTTTTAAATATATAAACTACACTGCTACATGGTAGAAGGCAGTGTTAGCAATCTGGAGGCAGGGGAATGGAAAAGGTGGTCTACAGCAAATCTACTCTAGTCTAGTAGCATGTCCTAATCATTCATCAGAGATTTATTTATTAAGCTTGCCTACGTTATATGCAAGCTACAGTGCTAAATTTAGATTATACAACAGTGAAGAGAAACCCAAAAACACCCTCAAGGAGACTGCATTTTAATGGGGATACATTTACAGGGATAACTATCTTATATTCCCTAAAAGGAAGAGGTAATTTCTTCTCTCACGTGGCATATGGACATAAATTGGAAAATTTGAGGAAAAAAGCAACCAAACTGAGTAAGTATGGTATAAATAAATATGATATTATAGTTTTATATTCATGGGAGCCAGGAGAGGGAAAGGTTCTGAGTAAGATACTGCACACTTAGGTAGTTTTCAAATGGTGACCCTGGGCTTCTAGTAGGTAGAAAGGTTCCCATAATCTGAATCTCAAACCTCCTGCCTCCTCCATCCCCTCACTCTCTCAGTTGAGAATCTTGCCTTGTATTTTACATAAAAAACTGAAATCACTCATCATCAACGCCTTCTTCTCCCCTCTTCCTCATCTCCTATCACTCAGGTGCCTCCTGCCACTTTCACCTCCTTCCCCTGTTTCACATGATGAGGAGGCCTTA
This sequence comes from Pseudochirops cupreus, assembly GCA_028627135.1. Classification (NCBI taxonomy): domain Eukaryota; kingdom Metazoa; phylum Chordata; class Mammalia; order Diprotodontia; family Pseudocheiridae; genus Pseudochirops; species Pseudochirops cupreus. Next base: position 210,098,572 of record CM053580.1, read on the forward strand.
CTCCTTACTGAGGCTAATGCCTCTTTGTTCAAAGGATCTCATTCCATCCTATCTCCTCCAACAGACGGCAGCCTCTGTCATCCCCACTTTCACTTACTCTCAATCTCCCCCTCACTACTGGCTAATTTCCTACTGCCTACAAATATGCCCATATTTCCCCAATCCTGAAAAAACCCTCTATTGATCTTTCCAACCCTATCACCCCATTTCTCTTCTGCCATTTATAATAAACTCTTTGAAAAGGTCAACTACAACAGATGCCCCCATTCACTGAAACTGTTCTCTTCAAAGTTACTAGTGATCTCTTAGTTGACAAATTAAATGGTTTTTTTTCTCAATCCTCCTCCTTGACCTCTCTGCAACCTCATCCCCCCTTTAACATTCCCTTTTTACATATCTTAAAGAAATGCTCTTGGTCAAAGAATACAGTAATCACATGTTTATTATTAAATTATTAAATCACATGTTTTTATAAAGAATTAAGCTTAACACATCCCAAAAAATCTTTTATGCCTTTGATAAGAAAACAGTGACAGGAAAGATATTAAAGGCCAAAATTATAAACTGTTCTGGTTTTAGATGTAGGATATCTACCTTGCTTAGAATGTGAGAGTTATAGTCTACAATTAAGAAATATGGTAATCTTCAAAAACCAGAGTAGGACTTTTTACAAAGGTTTTTGGTACACCACCCTCTCCTGGTTCTCATCCTTCCTATCTGACCACATCTCTGCCTCCTCTGCTATATCCTCATCCAGATTACCCCCTCTTAGAGGTCTCTCAGGATCCTGTCCTGGTTTCTCTTCTCTTCTCCCTCCAGACCAGCAGTTCTCAATCTGTGGGTTATGTTCAATTTGTAACAATGAAAATACATCCTGCATATCAGACAGATTCGTAACAGTAGCAAAATTACGGTTATAAAGTAGTAACAAAAATAATGTTATGGCTGGGGGTCACTCCAACATGAGGAACTATATTAAAGGGTCGCAGCATTAGGAAGGTTGAGAACCACTGACCTATACTATTCATTTGTTTGATCTCATCAGATCTTATGTTTTTAATCACCATCTTTATGATCTCAAATCTACCTATACTTCCCCAATCTCTCTTAAATTAAAAACAAACTCATTTTCATGTGAAAACAGAACTTATTATCTTGCCCCTTAAACCACCCCCTTCCCAATTATTACAGAGGGCAACACCATTCTCCTAGTGCCTCGTATTACCAACCTAGCAGCTGAATTCCCTCCTGTCTCTCACCCTCCATATCCAAGCTGTTGCCAAGGCCCATGGATTTCACTTTCTCTCCAACACAGCTTGTTCTTTCCTCTAACACTGCCACCACTCTCATGCAGACCCTTGTCATCTCCCACGTGATCACAGCAATGGCCTGCTGGTGGGTTTGCCTGCTCCAGTCCATCTCCATTCAAGCCACCAAAGCGATTGTCCTAAAACACAGGTCTAATCTTGTCTCCTCCCTACTCAAGCTCCAGTGGCTTCCTATGGCCTGCCTGCAGGAGCAAATACAAAGTGTTCTATGTCACATTCAAAGCCCTTCACAAGTAGCCCTCTCCTTTTCCATTCTTTTTACACTCTACTCCCCAACACACACTGGTCAATTCAGGGATGAACAAGACATTCTCTCTCTCCATTCCGGGCATTTTCTCTGGCTCTTCCCCATGCGTGGAACACTCTCCCTCCTCTGCTCCCACTCCTGACTTCCCTGGCTTCCTTGACATCCTAACTAAGATCCCCCCTTCTACAAGGAGACTTTCCCAGACCCTGCTGAGAGTGTTTTTCCTTTTTAAATGACTATTTATCCTGTATCAAGTATGCTTCGTGTGTGTTTGTTTTCACGTTTCTCCCTCGCTGGACTGTAAGCTCTCTTAGGGCTTTGCCTCTCTTTGTAGCCCCAGCACTTAGCACAGTGCCTAGACCAGGCATTTGATAGATGTTTACTGAATTGAACTGAACTTCCTTGGAAAAGGGAGCGTACGACATGACTCAACAATGATCTCATTTGTAGCCCTCATAACATCTCCTTTGGCCTGCTGCAACAGGTTAATTGATCTCCCTGCATTTGGTCTCTCCTTTTTCCAATCCAGTGCCTACACAACTACCAAAACATTCCCTAAGGCAGGATGTCACTTCCCTGCTCAAAAATCCCTGAAATGATTTGAAAAGGAACAATATTACAGATCTTGCCAGATGGATTACTGAAACACAGGGTTTATCTGATAGTGTATTTTGGTTAGAATATTAAATTTGTGAATGGGAATAATATGAAATTAGGCTAGAAAGGTGGGCCAGAGCTAGAATGGGAAGGGGCATAAATAATAGGCTGGGGAGTTTGTATTTTATCAAAAATGCAATGAACGGCCACCAGAAGGTTTTGGAGAATACCATGGTCAAGCCTGGGCCTTATGAAAATGATTTTGCTAGTCATGTGGAGAATGAATTGGAGGGGCCAAAGAGGGAAAGATCTTTTTTGTTCAAAGAGCCAGAGGTCAACATTACTTCCCCATACCAACGACCAGAGTAGTCTAAAATTAAAAAGACTGGGGCAAAGGGGGCAGAGTCAAGATGGAGGCATACAAACAGGAGAACTCCATGGGCTCCCCCCAATACCAACTCAAATACTTATAAAATACAACTCAAAACAAATTTTAGCGCTCCAGACTCCACAAAAATGACGGAATAACAAAGCTCCTGCTAAAGGCAGGCCGGCAGACGGTCATCACATCATACTGGAAGCAAAGCCCAGCCCCATACGGTTTCAGCCCCACGGCGTCCAGGAGAAGCTGGGGCTGTAGCAGTCAGGAGAGCAGATCATCAGCAGCTGTGGCGATTTCCAGCATCACCAACCCATAAGAGCCAAGGATAAAGGGAAAAGGTCAGTGAAACTCGGCTAAATTTGGGGGAGAGAGTTCAGCCAAACTGCTTCCAGAGCTAGCAGCAGTCTGAAGTGGTGGTCCTGCAGCTGCCTCCACGTGGCTGCTTCAGAAGCTCCCAACCTGCAGATTGCAGGGGGGGCAAGCAATCATCCAGAGGCTAAGTGCTCCTTCCTTGAGCTGCCTGGATCGGATTGCGGTCTTGGGTGGGTGGTCCTGAGGTACATTTTCAGTAAGCCAAAACTGGTGGGGGCTGCAAAAAAATGGCAGCCTCCTAATGGGAGCTGCGAAAACCCCAGCAATTTGGGATAGAGCTCTCCCTTCTGAAAGCAGAGTTTTACTACTGAACCCAAAAGCCAAGTAACTGACTGGCAACATGGGCAGGCAAAGGAACCAAAGCAAGCCCAGCAATCAAACCTTAGACTCCTTTTTTGGGGACAAAAAGGACCAAAGCAGGGAACAGGAGGAAGACAACACAGTCAGAACTCCCACACCAAAAGCTTCCAAGAAAAAGATGAAGTGGATAGAGGCCATAGAGGAGCTTAAAAAGGATTTTAAAAACCAAATAAGAGAAGTAGAGAAATAATTGGGAAGAGAAATGAGAAGGATGCAAGAAAATCATGAAAAGAGAGTCAACAACCTGACTGAAGAAAATAACACCTTAAAAAATAGATTAACTCAAATGGCAAAAGAGGCCCAAAAAGCCAATGAGGAGAAGAATGCCTTAAAAAGTCAAATCTGCCACATGGAAAAAGAATCTCAAAAGCACTCTGAAGAGAATAATTCCTTCAGAATTAAAGTGGAGCAAATGGAAGTAAATGACTTTATGAAAAATCAAGATACTATTAAACAGATTCAAACAAATGGAAAAAATAGAAGGCAAAGTGAAATATCTCCTTGAAAAAACCACTGACCTGGAAAACAGATCCAGGAGAGACAATTTAAAAATTATTGGACTACCTGAAAGCCATGATCAAAAAAAAAGAATCTAGAAAGCATCCTTCAAGAAATTCTCAAGGAAAATTGCCCAGATATTTTAGAACCAGAGGGCAAAATAGAACTTGAAAGAATTCACTGATCACCTCTTGAAAAAGATCCCAAAAAGAAAACTCCTAGGAATATTATAGCCAGGTTCTGGAGTTCCCAGATCAAGTAGAAAATATTACAAGCTGCCAAGAAGAAACAATTTGAATACTGTGGACATACAATTAGGATAACCCAAGA
>CM053580.1:210103185-210149888 GCA_028627135.1 Pseudochirops cupreus
TAACTACACATGTATGGCCTGTATTGAATTACCTGACTTTCCAGTGCGGGTGGGTGACAAAGGAGGAATGGAAAGAATCCAGAATTTAAAGCTCTGAAATCAAATGATAAAAATATATATGTATATATTATTATTATTTACATGCAACTGGGAAATAAGATATACAGGCACTGGGGTAGGGAGATTCATCTTACCCTACCAGAAAGCCAGAGGGTTGATGGGGGAGGACATAGGAGAGAGCAGATTGGGGGAGGGGGTATACAGGGATTGCTGAGGGACTGCTATTTTGGGGTCATGGGTAGGGGAAAGACGGGGAGAAAATTTGTAACTCAAAATCTTGTGGAAATCAAAGATGTAAACCAAAAAATAAAAAAATAAACAAAAGTTTTAAAAAAATTAAATTAAATTAAAAAGACTAAAAGTATAAATTCATCTTAGAAAAATAGAGGAGGTAAAAGGAGGGAGTATGCTAAACCTATAGATAAAAACCATAAGAACAGATTGTAAAGGGCTAAGATACAACCTTGCCAAGCCAACCTACTCCCTATGAGCTATAAAGCTAGAACTGTTTTAACAAATTCAGGTTATACAGTAGGAGGCTAGCATACACTGTGGACAAGACCTGGCAGAAGAGGATCAGTCAGTAAAAAGACAAAACTAAGCAAAGCTTAAGTCCTCTGTAGTTTACAGGTAGGACCAGAACTATCAAGACCTTTGTTACTTTTAAACTTTTTTGATTATTGGCCCCCTCTTTTCTGTAGCACTTTGTAGAAAACTTAAAAACATCCCAAAGAAAGACCATATGCCTTTTATAAGGAAACGGGGCAAGGCAAGTAAAGGTCTGTGTTATTTCCCACACGCAGGGCGGACTGGTGGGAAACCGCTTCATAAAGAAGGTTTCAAGCAATAAGATACTAGTAGGGAACACCAGGCAGCCAAGAGCTGAGGTTCACTGGTGGGGAAAGGGGGGTTAACTGGAAGTGGAATCACCTGAAAACTGAACTGGTTATCAGGAAACTTAGCTCTCAGTCCCACTTTTAACTGTAACTAGCTGGGCAGTTTATTTAACCCCCCTAAGCTTCAGTTTCTTCATCTGCAAAATTAATCCAACAGCATTTAATATTAGCACCTGTCTATATAGCACTCTATGGCTTCCCGAGGGCTTTTCTCACAGTCACCTTATGCAGCAGGCAGTGCAATTATTATTACTCCTGTTTTCTGCAGACGATCCCTGACCTCACAGTGCAGCGATGATACACACAAACAGAAATGCAGCAGAATAATACAGAATTGATGAGAGGTATAAATCATATACTATGCTCAGTCTAAGGGAATGGCACTAAGAATATTACAATCTGGGAGGGATCCGAGAGGTTTCAAAGAGGGAATAATTTTTGAGTGGAGCTTCATACGTCTGTTGACTTATTTGCCAAAGTCCTGGAGAATCAGTTGCTTCAGACAACCAACGTTGTGGAACAGCAGCTGGATGCTGAGATTCAAAAGCTGAATCAGATGGATGAGGATGATCTGGAGCACCTCAAAGAAAAGAGACTGGGAGCGTTAAAGAAAGCACAACAGCAGAAACAAGTAACCTAGCTGCACTAAACAGTATGGTCTGAGGACCTTCTATACTGCAGTAGCTGCTGTCGGTCCTCACTTTTAGGAGCTGATAAATTAATGTATCCTTGCCATTGTTTAAAATGTGTACAAAGTAAAGTCTGAGTTGGGATAGGGAGAATTTTAAACAGGAGCGTATTAAGGGGAGAAAAAGCAGGACATTCTTGCTCCTGGAAATGGTACGAACAAACCTGTGAGCACCCCAGTAAGACAAGCAGCACTGGAGTCAGAGGGCTGGGTTCAAGCTCAGGCTCTGCTATTTTACACACACATAACCTTAGGCAACTCATCTCTTCACTTCTCTGGAAGACTCAGTTTCCTTTCTTATTAAATATGACGGGGTGTAGACTAGATGGCTAAGCTCCCTTCAAGTTCTAAAGCATATAAAAAATTTAGAAATGTACTGAACCTTACACAGGAGACAGTAAATGCTACCATTTGGTTAGAGCATACAGGATACACGAAGGGAACAATATTACATAAGGTTAGAAAAGATAATGCAGCACCAGGCTGCATAGGGTCTGAATGCCAAATAAGAGATGGGAACTTTTTTCAGGACACAAGTGAACCATACAGGGTTGAGGCACAGGAATGACATGAATTAGATCTGTCTATAAGGAAGATTAGTTCATCGTATAAATGAAAACAGACTGAAAGGGGAAGAGAAACAATATTCACCAAAGACATGTTAGAAGGCTCTTTCAACAAAGCGGGAGGGGAATAGAGAACAGTTAACTGGTTTTCTCCCTTTTGATGGGCTAGCTCTCCCTTACCATCCCTTTCTCCCCTCTCTCCCTGATCCCCATCACCAAAGCAACACAGAAAGGGGAAAGAAGAAAGTTAAGTTACAGTGTCAGGTATTTTTTAAGTAAATATACTAAAATGCAAACACCAATCAAAACTCCACAGCATTCAAACCAGTTGAACCTTAGTGTTAAGGAGACCGTGTATCACAATGAAAATAGCTCTTTTGTCCATATTAGACTCAAAACACATGTTGGACAAATTCTTCAACTAGTTAAAACATGACCGCTATTTGAGATCTCTGGATTGAGAAAACACCATGTTCCACATATTTATAAATCCTGGCCACTGCATACCAACTCTGTTCTAAAGCTACAAATGTGATCATTAAAACTTTCAGCACTAATTACCCCAAATGCTAATAAAAGTTTTTGTGTATTAAAAAGTCATAAATAGGGGGTGGCTAGGTGGTGCAGTGAATAGAGTGCCAGCCCTGGAGTCAGGAGGACCTGAGTTCAAATCCAGCCTCAGACACTTAACACTTACATGTGACCTTGGGCAAGTCACTTAACCCCAATTGCCCTGCTTTCCCCCCTCCAAAGAAAGCAAAAAAAAAAAAAGTCATAAATCTACCCCAAATTTTTCCCCTTCTGTAGAACTCCCCAAAATGTAATTCAATTGTATACTAAGAAAGAAAGTAATAGCATATACTTGGCCAAATTTACTTCTATTTTAAGTCATGGTATAGGAGTCATTAGGTAGAGGCACACAGGACAGAACTTAAGGCAATACAAAAACAGTTCACTGGAAGGAGGTATTACCAAGTATCTGCTACTGCCTTAGGCTTCATTTGTGGATCTCTGACAACAAAACCTTTTAGCAAACTAAAATAAATTGTACTCCTGACCTCGGTCATATCAGTTCCCAAATGCATGAGAGGTTAAAGAAACTGTAGAAACATCTAAGGGAAAGATCCTTACAAAATTATTGTTAAAAACAAACAAATGAGAAACAAGCAAAAAAACCCCAGTTCGACCAAGTGTTCATTTTGCCTCCTTCATCTGGCACCTCTGTGTCTGTCATTCATTTAAAACTCCTACTACCTATCTTCAAGGTTAACAACCTTACTTTCTTCTTGCCAAATCCAATGGCCTCTTCTCAGGCTTTATTATTTTAGTGCGCAGTATTTGATACAATTGGCCACCCCTTTATTCTCAAAGCTGTCTCCTCTCTCAGCTTCCGTGACACTATGCTAGTCATACTGTTCTGCTGCCTGACTGCTTCTTGGGAGAGCCTGTTCTCCTGTCTAAACATAAGTACAAAACTTCTGCTCTTCTCTTTGGTAATACCTATCCTCCCTCAGAACTCACAGAGCTATTAACTCAGTGTGGATGACTTCGGAATCTCGTCAACTCCTTGAGGTCAGGCACTTCTGTACTTTTTCTACCTTGGCATTCCCACTGCCCCGTCCAGCACAGACTCTTGAAGTTGGTAGGTCTGTTGACTCAAGCTCTAGTCTCCTATCTCCCAACTGTGTATTGGATTTTTCTATCTGGAGAGACTATTATAACCTCAAACTTGATTTATCCTTGATTTATCCCTGTCCTTCCATTGCCTATATCTAGTCAATTGTGAAGTCCTGTTGAATTTTCCTTCAAAATTTATCTTTACTTCTTCTACTCTATTCCTACTCCTACAATGGATTCAAGAGCTTATCACTTTACACATACTACAAAACCTTTCTGACTGGTCTGCCTGTCCCCTAATCCAGTCTGCATTTTGCCATCAGATTTATCTTCCTAAAACACTATTTTCATCATATCATTTATTACCCTACTCTAAAAGCTTAATGAGTTCTTATCCCTAATAGATTAAACTCAAAATGGTCATTCAGATCCTTTATAACTTGGCCTGCTCCTTACCTACCCAAACCTTCTTATTACTTAGCAAGAGAGAATCTAGCCCAGCTACTTTCCTAATACTTACCTCTGAGTATGCTTTAATCTTTCCTGGCTCTCATCACACTGTTCCTATTGCCACCATGAAAAGTTCCCCACAATATATCCCATATATCCAATCCAACCTTGTCTTCAAAAATCAGTTAAGGTTCTGACTCCTTCACGTCGCCTTCCCAAACTATTGAGCTGAAATCCTTTGCTGAGCTTCCATAATCATTTCAGTATTACACCGTGTGCATACAACAAGACTATAAGCTTCCTGGGGGTAGAAACTGTGTATCAAGCTGCTTTTCTATAATCTCTTCTTTTCCACTTCTTCACAACTAGTAAGTGACACACAAATAGAATTTAAAGATGGAAGGAACCTTAGCAATTATCTAGTCCAATTCCTCTTCTTACAAAGGAGAGCTCTGTGTGAACCTTACAGTTCTCTTAATTGTGAGGCTTCTGGGTTGGTTTGTCTGTTTTTACTGCTGGATTTAGAGTCAGAAGACGGGGATTCAAATACTTAAGATGTTTTTATGTGACCACAGGTAAAGATCATCTAAACCTCAATGAGAGACTTAGATTCCTCAGGGCAGCTGAAATTGCAATGGCTTTTGAGCTTCGTTTCCTCATCTGTGAAATGGGGATAGTACTATCTACTTCGTTTATTCTTCTGAGGATCAAATGAGAATGTATATAATTGTTCCATAAAATTTAAAATATTATGTAAATGTAATTATTGTTATTATTATTACTAGAGGAAGCCAAGGCTCAAGAAAAGGTCTAATAACTTGCTCAGTGTTACACTGTCACAATCAGAACCAAGAACTTCTGATTCCAAATCCAGAACTCTTTGTACTACATCACTCTGCTTTCAGAGTTGACACTTGACACGTTATTAATCAAATATTAACTCATCACTTTGTATCTGCGAGACACTATACTAAACGCTGTGCGTGAAAAAAAGGCCGCACAAGGCCACAGTCCTGTCTTCCAGAAGCTTACAGCCTAGCTGGGGAGATAAGACATGCAGAGATGACAGAACGACTGTAATACAAAAAAAGCTTATTTTACATAAATGTCAAATGAGTCAGACAGTATATCAGCACTGCAGGGGAAATGGCCATTTTGCCTAAAGGCTCAGGAAAGGTGTTTGGGAGGAGGTCGGATACAGTTCCCCTTTGAACAACAAATAAGAGTTTTGACAAGTGGAAAGAGGAGGAGACAAGGCAAATCAGCTGGAGGAATAGGGGAAGAACGAGAGAAGCAAAGACAAGAAGGTCGGAAACATCCAAATCCGTCTGTTTGATTGCATGTAATGTCTTGTGTAAGAAGCAGGCTGGGACCAGAAGGTAAGGGGACTTCTTTTAGAATTGGACAGAGCATGGATCTACACTTAGAAGGCATTCTTCTACAATAATGACATTCATATGGCTAGGAAATGTTGGCATAATGATATTTAAGTAAAATCACATTAGGCAAAATCATTCAAACTCACGAATTCAGGTACTACTGAAGTGACCACTAAGCCCTTACACAAATAGTAGTAATTTCTTTCCAAAAGTAGAAAGATAGTTTTCTTCCTTTTGACTAGTTAACTTGAATTGGGAGACTTCTTGAAAATAGGGGAGGGATTGGTAGGAGAGAAGAAAGCTCACTTTTCTTTTACAACAGAACCTGTATAGTTTAAGTTTCTCACTGTGGCATAAGTGAAATAATGACTAATTTCTGCTGTAAAAAATTTCTATGCACTATAAGTATAATCAAATTTTTAAAAGATTGTGATTTTGCTGTAGAAAAATACATTGAAAAAAAGATTATGTAAAAAACATAATGTTTCATGTGCAAAGATGTAGATGATTTAGAGAATTGTAAATGCAATACAAGTCAACAGGAGGAAATGGAAGCTCAAAAGCAACTGTGATTTCAGCTGCACTAAGGAAGCATATTATCTGGTATACAAGAGGTGACAGTACAGTAATCAGTCCTCTGCTGTGAATTGTGTTCAGTTCTGAATACTTCATTTAAAAAAGTAATTTGATAAGGTGGAGGAGACCTTCAGGAGAAGGGTGATCTCAAGGATGCTGAGGGTCCTCAAAACCATGCTTTTCACTGTTTAGTCATTTAGTCATGTCCCCAGGTTATAGTGAGAGTCTGTAATTCTGACTCCAATTCTTCAGATCAGTCTGTTTTTCAGTGGTGTTCACTCTTCATGACCCCATTTGGGGTTTTCTTGGCAAAGATACTGGAGTGGTTCGCCATTTCCTTCTCCAGCTCCTTTTACAGATGAAGAAACTGAGGCAAACAGGGTGAACTGACTTGACCAGGGTCACACAGCTAGTAAGTATCTGAGACCAGATTTGAAAATTCAGGTCTAGGGCAGAAAGCAGTGTGCATTTTCCTGCATGACTCATAAATGTTATATACACTGTGCCACCTAGCTGTCCCAAACCAAGCTATAGGAAGTTGAAGAGACAATTTTTAGCCTGAAGAGAAGGCGGGAGTGAAACCAGAATATTTTTATAAGGGCATCTGATGAGCTGTCAAGTGCTGGGTAAAATGGGGAGCAACGAATAGAAGCTACTGAGTGGCAGACCTTGGCTTCAAGTAAAGAGAGATTTCCTAAGCGCTGGACCAAACCCAAAGCAGAATGTTCTGAGGAGGGTACCGTTCAGTGTTCAAGTAAAAGTACAGGACTTTGTGGGAAGGGTACCCCCTTTGTCACAACCTCAGTCATCCTTGATTCTTCACTTTTCCCTACCATGCCCATGTCCCAACAGTTGCCAATTCTCCTAAGTTCTATCTCCACAACATATTCCTCTTCTCTCCAATACTAAGGCCATGACTTTAAGTTCAGGCCTTTATCACCTATCTCCACAGCCTCCTAATTGTCTCCCTGCTTCAAGCCTCTCTGCTCTCTAGTCCATGCTCCACAAGCTGCTGAAGTAATACTCCTAAAATGGGGTCTGACATGTCACTCACCTGCTCAAAAAGCTCCATTGGCTCCCTATTGCCTCTAGGATTAAAAAAAAGTCCTCTGTTTGGCATCCAAAGTCCTTCACACTCTGGTTTCTGCCTCTCTGCAGACTTAATGGTCCTTTCTTCCTTCGCCCTATAGCCCAGCCAAACAGGTCTACCTGCTGCTCTTCACCCACGGCAGCTGAACATCCCAGCTCCTGCCCTTCTGAGTTTGCACCAGCTGCCCTTGCATCTCAAACGCTTCTTCTCCTCACTCTCACTCTCAGAATCCTGACATTCTTTCAGACCTCAACTCAAGGGCTTTTCCTAAATGAGGTCTTCCTTCCCCATGGTCAGCACCTCCTTTCCGCCCTGAAGTAACCCTCTATGTGAGAATACACACATCTTCCTTTCCCGCCTCCTCATCTCCTAAGAACCTTTACGACTGTGACTGTTCCAATCTTCTCATTCTTCATTCTCATGGCTCATGGTCTCTGAACCTCCAGCCCTAGCACACTGGCCCTCGTGTATTAGATACTTGGTGAATATTTCTTGTTAATTCCAGAAGGTCATTAAGGTCTCCTCAAACCCTGCAATTCTGTAATTAGTCATGACTGGCATCCTTTTAATAGAGGTAACAAAAGTACCCACATACTGGATTTACAGATGATTTCCTAATTAGCTTTGACAATTAATATTTTAATGTAAATGTAATTTTCCCCCCTAGATTTATGATTTCATTGCTATTCCTCTACCTACGCAAAACAGCATAGGCTTCACTGCAGCTTAGGTTAAGTGACCTGCCCAGGTGGTCAAGGAAACCAGCACAATGAAGCAGAACTTGAACCCAGGTCTCCAAGACTCAAAGACCAGTTAACATACACTGTTGTTTTAAATACTATACACCTTCTAAAACTAAAAATCCATGGTGTTCAAATTGTTAAAAATTTGCATTAAGGTTATATCACAAAAAATTTAAGCTGCTTGAGGACAGTAAATGTTTCATCTTTGTACCCAATGCACCTAACACAGGGTCTGCAAACAAACCAAAGTTCGACGAAGGCTTGCTCAGCTGAAGAGTGCACTCAAGAGCCTTCTCAACCTTGCCACCAAGGAGATCATTTCACGAAGAACGCCCCCCCTCCAGACCCATCACAATTTCAGGCAGACAAATAAAACAGCAGACGTTTGGCAACGCTTCAAGAGCTGTCACTCCAGACTAGGAGGCTTGTGCCCGTCACTGACGGGGGGGGGGGGGGGGGCGCCTCAAGTATCATTCTCTTACCTCCCCCCATCTAGCTAATTCTAAAGCCACCAAAAAAAAGTTTTAAGGAATAAGCCCATAAGACACAAATTATTCCCAACATTCAAAGAGGTAGTGGGGGGAAGGGAGTCTAACAAAAAGACAAAGGAAACAACATCCTAGCTACGGGAAGGGCAGCAAGTATATGACACTCAGCAAGTCTAGGGCAGAAGGCAGAGCGTTATTTGCATTTTCCTGCACGACTCGTATAGCACGCCGATTACAAAAGTAGGTCACAGCAGCACCCTCCCCCTCCTGAGGCAACAGCTGATACAGGAGCAAAAGTTACACTTCAGCAAGAGCTCCAGGGAAGACTCAGCCATCAAACATAGCAGCCCAAAGGAGCGTAGGGAGAGACCCTGAAAAATCCAGCTACGTCAGGAACAAGTTTGGGGGGAGAAAGAGGGGGAACATCCAATCTATCCCTGGAGGGCTTTAGCTGCTCCAAGTTACGCTCTACATCTTTTTTTTTTAAACGCACGGGTAGGGCCACAGCTGCCTGTTTTAAACGGAAGAAAATGTTGGTCAAACCCCGAGCTCTTTCATCTTTTCACCTGCTTCTGACTCAGCTCTGGGTAATAACCCGAGGGTCCCACCTCGGTGGCCCAAAGGTAGCGTGGGAAAGGAGGAGGGGCTCTGGCTCTGGCTCTCTCGGTGTCACACACATACATACACACACAAAGGCGCGCGCGCGGACACTAACACTCACCCAGATCCAACGCCTGGTCGTACTTGTGCAAGGCTGCGTCCAGCTCGTGCCGGTGCCGCAGACTCTCCGCCTGGCTGGCCAGCCGCCGCACCCGGCTCTCCGTCTGGAAACACTTCTCGAGCAGGTTGCCCAGGACCACGTTGACTCGCGAGGGGCAGCTGTCCCTTGGGCTGGGCGGGGCCTTGGCGGCGGGGCAGCAGGGGCCGGCGGGGAGCCCGGGGTCCGTCTCCGTGCAGCTCTTGCACAGAGTGTGTCCGCAGTGCAGGGTCACTGGGTCGCAGAGCAGGAGCCGGCAGCGCGGGCAGCAGAACAAGTCCCGGGAGCCGGGGGCCGCGGCCGGCTCGTCCCCCCCGCCGCCGGGGGCCGGCTCCCCGGGAGGCAGGCGCAGCTCCTCGCGGAGGGCCAGCGCGCAGCTCTCCACCAGTTCCTTGAGCTCCTCCGGCCGCAGACTGCCCAGGCGGGCGGCCACGCTGTACGAGTCCAGCGCCTCGGCGGCGCGGCCGGCCCGGGCCAGCGCGTCCCCCCGCCGCAGGCAGAGGCTGCGCTCGGGCTGGGCCAGCTCGGCCAGCCGCGAGCCGTACATCTCGGCCGCCAGCTCGTAGTTGCCGCCGCGGAAGGCCTCCTCCGCCACCACCAGCAGCTCGGGACACGCGGCCCCGGGGTCCGGGCCCCGCGGCGGCGACACCGGCTCAGTCCGGCCCGGCTTGGTGCCCATCCCCTCACGCCATAGCCGCGCGCGCCGGGAAGACTCGGACAAGGGTGGGGATGGGGGGGAGAAGAAAGGAGGGAGGCCGAGGATGGAGGGAGGACGGGGAAGATGCTCCGCTCCCCGTCCCCGGGCGGCGGCAGCAGCGGCGGCGGGGCTACCGGCGAGGAGAGGAGCTGCTGCCGCTGTCGCCGCCGCCGCCGCCGCCGCCGCCGCCGGTCAGGGGTCCCGGCGGCAGCGCGGCGCCCGGAGCCGCGGCAACGACAGCCGGCGGCGCTCGCAGCGGCTGGGCCCGGCCATCAGAGCGGGGCGCGCGGCGCGGCTCCCCGCCGGGGCTGCATCGCCCACCCGGTCCGGAGGAGCGGGACCGGGGAGAGATGGAGAAGGGCTGGGTCGGGGAGTGAGCGAGCTCCCTCCGCACTTGGGGCGCCGAGCCCCGGGAATGCCCGGGGTGTGTGCGGGCTGGGCCGGGCCGGGCGAGCAGAGCAGAGCTGAGCGCCCTCGCCGACTCGCACGCACCCTCGGTCTGCCGCCGCTCCGCCCGCTCGCCCGCCGCCCCAGACCCCACCCCCACCCCGCGCGCGCGGAGCCCCCTCCCCCACCCCGAAGCCGGGGCAAGCCGCGCTGCGCGAGCGGGGGCGCGCGGACCGACTGACGCGCGGGCCGGCGGGCGCAGCGCGCTCCCTCTCACACCCAGGCCCCTCAGCACGCAGGCGCGCCGCTGCCCCCGCCAGGCGGGGATGCCGGAGGAGTCCCCACGGCCTCCCGCCGCTCTCCCCGAGGGGTCAAGCTGGGGCCGACGCCAGGCTTGCTTTTTGCACCCCCCCCCTCCCACGCCCGTTTTCTAACTCCCTCTGCTCCTCTCCCGACCGGGAGCCCCGCCTCCCAAGCACCAGGTAACTCCCAAACACCCCCCCACCCACTCCCACCGAGCTCTGCGCCCCCTCCCCCGCGCCGCAGGCTCTGGCACGGAGCTCGGGAGCCACGTGAGACCGAAGGCGGCGGCGGTTATTGGCGCGCGCCACTCTCTCCCCCTCCCCCCTCCCCGGCCCGCTTATGTAATCCGAGTCAGTTGTGTAACTGTGGCGACCCTCCCCCCGCCCCGGCGTCTCCGCCAACTCCTTCCCATTCTCCTCCCGGGCCGGCGGCCCTGGAGCGGCTCCGAGCCGCCGCCGCTGGAATCAGCTGAGTAGTGCGGGGTGGGGAGCCTGGGCTTCCCCCCGACTCCCCGCACACACGCGGTGTCCCGGGGCTCGTTCCTCTCGGGCCGTTCCCGCTGCGGGCCGGGCTGGGGAGCAGGGCGGGGGGCCGGGGCGCCCCCTGACCCTGCTGGTCGTGCGTGGGCCCGGGCAGGTGGGGGGGCGCTCGCCTCGGGGAAGTCGTTGCACACCTTTTAGGAGACCTTTCCCACGGCGCGTGTACACACACCCATACACCCACACACACTTTCTCCTCTCCTTTACACGCACACGCGCGCAATACTTTTCTCCCCCAAATCGAAGCAAAGCGGTTCAGCAGCACGAAGTCGGGGGAAGAGAGAAGGGAGCTCAGGACACGGATTGCGGTTGGGCTGGAGGGGCAGTCCGAGCAGTGGGCAAAAGTTACCGCACGGCTGGACCGTCCACAACCCAGGTTCGACCGGCAGTGTGTACACACACATAAGTGTGCATGCATACACACGTATGTTCACGTAGACGTGCGTTGTGATTCGCAATACATGTATAGAGACACGAATGCATAGGTATGCCTATCTATACGTGCATGCATGTAATTGTATGTGTGCATATGCATACACGTATAGTGTGAATACACACCAAGAACAAAGCAAGGGAAAATAAAGTGCCTGCTTTCCAGGAGCTCGAAGTGGATGGAGGAGACTACAGCCAAGCGAGGATGTGCAGAAAGAATAAGGCGGCTGCTGGAGAGCCAGCTAGTTCCGACTGCATTGTGAAATTTTTGAATTTTAAGGGGGAGCACTTAAATCTCACAAATGGACAAATCAGGACTTGGATTTATTTTGTAGATTGTCTAGACTTAAAGTGAGCGAGGAAATAATGCAGATCAGACTTGAAGGTGTGTGTGTGTGTGTGTGTGTGTGTGTGTGTGTGTGTGTAGTATGTGTGTGTTTTCCGGAGAGCCTCTTGTTAAACACACACCAGCATAGCCCTGAACAGATTTTCCATAACGACTGGACCTATGGTTTCACTGGTATGGGGAAGTCCCAGTTGAGGAAGCTCTCCCTACCAATGCAAGTCATCACTGTCTCTGCGATTTATAAGGTTGAATTAGGAGTTCTCAACCTGTTTGTATGTCATTGACCTTTTGACAGTCTGATGAAGTCTCAGAATTATGTTTTTAATGCAAAAACAAAATGCATGGGATTACAAAGGAAACCAATGACGCTGAAATGCTGTTATTAAAAATAGTTTAAAAAAACAGGTTCTCTGATTGAAGAACCCCGGGTCTAGAAATTTACCTAGAGCACTGCCCACAATCTTAAGACCAGAGATGGGGTATGAAGGAAGCAGAGTAAGCAAGTTACTTCTATTTTTTTTTAGCTTCCAGATTTTCATGTAAAGGAGAATAGCCAAGGTAATGACTATTCGCACAGCATCAGCAGCCATTGCCACCTATTATTTATGGACTTCTCTCAGGACAGGAAATATAAGCAACAAAATTCTGAATCAGTATGGAAATAGCTTTGTATGCTATGCCATAAGAAACAGGGAAAATAAAAACATTTGAAAATAGTGATTCTCAGTGTGGAGTCCCGCAGTAAGTTTATAAGTTGGCAGATTGATGGGAAAGAGAAGTGAAAAATACCATTTACAACAAGGTTAGGGAGAGATTGGAGGAGAAAGGAAGTAAATCTTGAGAGAACTGAAATATAAAGAAGTGAGAAGTGATGGCAAAAGTACTGAAATTTCCTCATTTTAATTAGAAAGTAGTACTGTTCGATATTAGATGAGAGAAAGAAATACTTCCATTGCCTCATAGAATCTTAGATTGAGAAGTGGAAGGAACCTCAGAAGCCATCAAGTCTAATGCATTGTTTAACAAAAAAGGAAGCTGTGTGCCCAGGATTATGTGGCTAAAAAGTATCTGAGGTAGAATTTGAGTCCACAGTAGTCCTGATTCCAAGTCCACTAGGTACCCTATTCTCTTCTCCCTTGCCCTATAATACACTGAAATAGGGGGTTTGAATTCAGGAAACTTGCCACTGTTCTTTTTCTGTAATTGGATCTTGTCTTCCAAAAGTACAAACAAAAACTTTGAGCAGGGGTTTGGTCCATGTTTCTGTTCAGCACCTGGTTAAAATATTTTGAATCTTGAAGAATAGCAATGTGATAAAACTTCAATTCGGAATCTATAAACTTGGAATTTTCATTAATTTGCATATGGAGTGATTTTGTTGTTCCACTATGAACAAAATATTTTACTAACCAAATTAATAGCTTAAATACAGTTTACTGAAAAAGCAAGGATGAACAAACTAATTTCAAATACCACTTGAAGGACATTTGCATATAAAAATAGGCTAATAGTAATTCAACAGTACTTATCAGAACAGTTCAAAGTTTTGTAATCTGCTAATTGCATGGCTCTGCTCTGTCTACCAGTGATCTGATTGTTGGTTTATATGTAGGAGTAATAAAATACATTTTCATGTGTTTCTTTTCACTCATATTCTTCACTAGTTAAATCTAATATTTAACAAGGATACCCCATGTTGAGTCAGGTGAGAAACTCTCTTGCTGAAATTGGTCATTGTTTGTCCCCCAGTCAAGCATCAGAGCACACCTGGAATTCTTCCTCTTGGCTGCTTCATACTTAGGTGACCAGGAAATGGTGGCATGGAAAAGACAGTAAAAGTCACAAGTGATGTTAATGTATGTAAGAAGTGTGAAACTTGTACAAGGCCTCACTAAGAGAGAATCAGAAGCCTTCCTCCTTGTTACTATATCCAAAGTGTTATGGGAGAAATGTTTCTTGGTATATGATTTTCCTGTCCAATCAAGTTTTATTTCCTTCATATTATCAATAGCACACTATCAGATGAAGTCCCAGACTTTGGAATACATTTTTCTGCATGAAAAACCCTTATCCTTTCATGTCACAGATTACCTTTTCTCCCCTCTTCCTTTATGGGGTTCACCATGGGGTCTTGACACACAGGTCATACAGGACCTGGCATCTTCATCCACATTAGTCTTCCATGGCTGGTAGTACATACTGAACTTAGAGTTGACCAGAACCACTCTCTGACTGGTGGCACCCAACCTTAATACTTGTCAGACTTTAGGTCAATTAGTCATGAAGTCAAGATCTGTATGTATAATCTCAAAACTAATCAGTGACAGCATACTTTAGGCCAAATACTGTATTTTATGCATGAGATAATAGGTCTTACTGTGACTGTCAGATACAATAGATTTCTGGTATCTATGGTCCTCCTGCTATAAATTACCCCCAGGCAGTCTAGATAGTATCATTATCATTATAGTACATTATCATCAATTTATCCTGCATATCTCTTAAATATATATATGTATATACAAATATATATTTATAGTTTTCAAAATTCATTTCCCTAAAATTTTGAGTTCCAAGTTTTCTCCCGCTCCTTCCCCTCCTCACTCCCCAAGACAGTATGCAATCTGATATAGGCAGTACATATACAATCATATTGAATGTACTTCCACATTAGTCATATTGTAAAGCAGAATTAGAACCAATGGGAAAAACCACAAGAAAGAAGAAACAACAAAAAAGAGCAAATAGTATGCTTCGATCTGCATTCAGACTCCATTGTTCTTTTTCTGGACGTGGATGGCATTTTCCAACTTGAGTCTGTTGGAGTTGTCTTAGATCCTTCCCTTGGTGAAAAGAGCTAAATTTATCAAAGTTAGTCATCGTACGGTGTTCTCCTGGCTCTGCTCACTTAGCTCAGCATCAGTTCATGTAAGTCTTTCCAGGTTTTTCTGAAGCTCGCCTGCTAATAATTTCTTATAGAACAGTAGTATTCCATTACATTCATATACCACGACTTGTTCAGTCATTCCCGAATTGATGAACATCCCCTCAATTTCGTATTCTTGGCCACCACAAAAAGAACTGCTATAAATATTTTTGTACATTGTGCATCTTTTTCTCATTTTCATGACCTCTTTGGGATATAGACCTAGAATTGGTATTGCTAGGTCAAAGGGTATGCAGAGTTTTATATCCCTTTGAGCATAGTTCCAAATTGTTCTCCAGAATGGTTGGATTAGTTCACAACTCCACCAACAATGCATTAGGGTTCCAATTTTCCCACATCTTCTCCAACATTTATCATTTTCCTGTTTTGTCTTGTTAGGCAATCTAATCCGCGTGATGTGGTACTTTAGAGTCATTTTAATTTGCATTTCTCTAATTAATAGTGATTTTGAGCATTTTTTCATGTTTTATATATGTATATATGTACATATATACATGTAAAGCTATATATAGCTTTAATTTTTTTCCCTTGAAAACTGCCTGTTCGTGTCCTTTGACCATTTATCAATTGGGGAATGCCTTGTGTTCCGATAAATTTGGCTCCGTTCTCTATATATTTTAGGCCTTTATCAGAGACATTGGCATTAAAAATGGCTTCCCAGCTTTCTGCTTCCCTTCTTATCTTGGTTACATTGACTTTGTTTATGCAAAAACTTTTCAATTTAATATAATCAAAATGATCCACTTGGCATTTCATAATATTCTCTATCTCTTGTTTGGTCATAAATTCTTCTAGGTAAACTATTCCTTGCTCTCCTAGTTTGCTTACAGTATCAGTCTTTATATATAAATCCTGTACCCATTTTGACTTTATCCTCGTATAGGGTATAAGATATTGGTCTATGCCTGGTTTCTGCCATACTATGTTGAAATTTTTGTTAAACAGTGAGTTCTTATCCCAGAAACTGGAGTCTTTGGCTTTATCAAACAGTAGATTACTGTAGTCACTGACTGCTGTGTCTTGTGTATCTAACGTATTCCACTGACCACCATTCTGTTTCTTAGTCAGTACTGATGAGGTGCTTGAGTGCTTGTGCTTGGACCCCAATTCCAAGATCACATTTCTCCCTAGCTTCAAAAAAAACCCCAAAACAACACTGTCCCTAACAGTTTTCTCCCAACCCAAGGACACTATGCCTAGCAATAACTCATGAGTGGGCCCCAGTAAGACAAACTACTTTTCCCCGCAATTATTCATGAGTGGGCCCGAACTATCTTTCCCATAACAAGAACAAGCTGACCCCTGAAGAAATTCTCTTGTAATAACAGGACTATCTTGTGACCACATAATTATCATGTATTTGATTCCTAATTTTATTATGTTCAATCCAGCTGTCAAGGTATAGACATCAAATCTCAAAGCTATCTTGCTACATATGTAACAGAACAAAAATATACCCCTGAGAAACCCTGGTTCCCAGTAGTGAATGACAGCCTGTGACCCAAGTTGTATGTTATTACCTAATTAGCACATCTGCCAGATAATCTGCTACTTTTCCTATATAAACTTTAGCATCATTCCTGATTAGTGGCAAGTTCCCTAAGGAGTTCTGTCCACCAAATTAGCATTAAAATAAAACCTTTGCCACCCTGACTTAAAGAATTCTTGAGTCTGTGAATTCATTCCAGATGATCCTATCCAGTACTCCAGTCCTTGGGAGGGTCCGTGAACCCCTTAAACCACAACAGTACCAAATAGTTTTGATGATTGCTGCTTTATAATACAACTTAAGATCTGGTATGGCCAGGCCATATTCCCTTGAATTTCTTTTCATTAATCCTCTTGATATTCTGGACCTTTTGTTCTTCCAGATGAATTTTGTTGTTATTTTTTCTAGTTGTATAAAATAATTTTTTGGCAGTTTCATTGGTGTGGCACTGGATAAGTGAATTTAGTTAGAATTGTCATTTTTATTATATTAGCTCAGCCTACCTGTGAACAACTGCTATTTTTCAAATTATTTAGATCTGACTCTGTGTGAAAAGTGTTTTGTAATTGTGTTCACCCGGTATCTCTCTGCATGTCTGTGTTTGCATGTTGCCTCCTCTCTCGGAATGTGAGCTCCTCGAGAGCAAGGACTCTCTCTTTGCCTTTATTGTATCCTCGGTGCTTGGCGCAGTGCCTGCCACACACCAGACATTGAAGAAATGTTTGTTGGTACGATTTGACCACGTAAAACAAGACGGACAAAGGACTCACTTTGAACAACAAAAGTTAACAATGCCTTATGTGTGAGAAGGTTAATCAAGTCCTTAAAAGCCAAGTCACATTTCTTATACCAGCAGTTTTCAAAAGCTGTAGGTGATCTAGTCAAGACTGTGCCCTTCGGCTCTTATGCTATGTGTTTCTTCCAACAATATAACTGGCAATTGAGAGGTTTTGGAATGGTGGCATTTTGTTGTTGTTGTTGTTTAGTCATTTAACTTATGTCTGACTTGCACCCCTGTTTGCAGTTTTCTTTGCAGAGATACTAGAGAGGTTTGCCTTTTCCTTCTCCACTTCATTGTACAGGTGAAGAAACTGAGGCAAACAGGGTTACATTACCTGCCCGGGGTCACACAGACAGGAAGTGTCTGAGGTCAGATTTGAACTCAGGAATAAGAATCTTCCTGACTCCAGGCCTTGAACTCTATCCACTGTACCACCTAGCTGCCCTTCTGATGGTATAGATCTTTATAAACATCTAAAAATAAGAACCAAACCCTAAAAATGATTTCGGCTCCTAATAATCCTTTGGACATGACCAAACATATTGCCTAACTAGGGGAAGGACTAAGGGGGAACAAAGCACGAGAACCCAGGTGTTTTCCCTGCATATAAGGAGTGCCCAGAGAGGGTAACACATGATCCACATGATCTAACTCCATTACTCTTCCATCTTCTCAGCATCAATATTCATTCTCCATTGAGATACAACATGACATATATTTGACGGAAGCTCAGTAAAACTGCTACTTGTCAATTGATTGTTTTAAACTAGCATCCTCCAGTTCATCTACCATCTTTAGGTGTTTTTCTTCATAGTCTCCCAGTGTCTTCTGCCATAACAATGAGGTCGTCTCAATAAATCGGAAATTCTAAGTAGTTCGAGTCACTCAAAATCATTTCCATGAGCTAATGAAAAGGAACAGGGACCACAGAAATCTCTTGGCACGTTGGTAGACTCCCACTGGATAGAAGAAGGCCATCTTTTCCTTTATTTTTCTCTACCACTGGAATTTGATGATTCCCACTGCAAAGGTCCAACAGTGAGACCAATTTATTTCTCAGCAGATAATCTAAGCCACACTGAACTCATGACACTGTGCATTGATCCAAATTTGTTCTTTTATTTTGGGTTCAGTTATTCAAACACATCAAAATTCTCCTAGTTACTTTCTATTCTACCACTGTGGAGGAGACATAGAATATATGAGACAACTTAGTGATGCCACTGACTAACAGGTCTTTCAAATGTTGCCTGAGGTTCTTCATCTCTGAGATGTTCTAGGACCACTTTTGAGAAAAGGTAAGGAAGGATAATGGAGTTAGATCCTGTGGATCATGTGTTATCCCCTCTGGGCACTCTACATGTAGGGAAAGCACCTTGGTTCTTATGCTTTGTTCCCCCTCAGTCTCAGGCAATATAGTCTTTAAAGTAATACTTTTCTGGATTCACTTTCAGGGTGTATGGTTCACCATGTCACTGGGGATGCCACATTTTTATAATCTTATGTGTTCTCTGCGAAGAATACCTTCTATCCTACTTCTACAAAGGATACATGTATGATCATAGTATACAGGTATTTGAGTTCCAGTCCAAAATCACTGCTTATAGTTCTCAGATAATGTTCTGTATAGGCTAGAATAAATTCCAGTCAACATAGAAACTCCAGAAATGTTGACAGTGTTTGAATATACCAGAGCTGTATTGTCTATCTTCTTGTTGACAACCACAATTTCACTGGAAAACTTCAAATATATTATGACAAAACTCTGATGTGGATAGTTCTTCATACTCAAGCCCACAGAGGCTCAGCCTCTCATAGGCTCTAGAAGTATATGCCCAAGGTTTCCTTTATAAAATGAATGGAATACGTATAATTTGGGATCCAGCAATGCCATAACACTTTACATCTTCATCCTCACTATCACTTCTACATCAAGGTCTTATGAATCTTGACATAAAAGACCCAGAATATACTGCAGAAGCAGTGATTAATTTCTTAGGTACCTGGGCCAGTCCTTGTCCCTACTCCCTTCCCTGCTTCCTGATAATGAACCTTAATTTCTGGAAAACCAGTGTCCAATTTTCCTTTCCACAGACATACATGTCCATTTCCATCCACACCACCTGATCTCTTCTAACATATTCCTTTGGTACCAATTCCAAAGCAAATGGCTTTTATCTCTGAACCCAAACCTCCTTGCCCCAATGATAGAAGTTACTGGACGATAGTCTGACAGACACCGTGCTTGAACAGAACGTTTTAATCACGATCTAATCATGTTTGGGTTAGCCTTTGTTTTCAGATTTGGTTCTTTGTTGGTGATGGTTTGTTGTTGTTGTTATTATTGGTCTTTATTTTGGTCTTGACAGCCTATACCTAGGTGGTTCACTTGGGAACTTAGGGGACCACCACTCATAACCTCAGTCTGCTCTCTTTGTCCACATGTTCTGCCTTCACTCATAAACTTGATCATATCTGAGCAATGGTTTCCCCTGCCCAGACTGCTGTAGTTGCCACAGTAACATTTCATCTAGAATCCCCTTGATCTAGCATTTAGCCCAGTATCTGGCACATAGTAAGGATTCTACAAATATTTTTCATTTCATTTGTCATTTGATTAAGCCTCATGTCCTTTGGGTGCTCTACAGCCATCATATTTTTTTTTTATCCCTGTCATCTCCCTTATTGGGAGATAGCCATTTCCTCTGTTCCCTCACTGCCAACAAAATGGCTAGTGAGTTCCCCCAACCATTTAAGCATCAACCTCAGTGTGCTCCATCTTCAAAATGCATCATAGTCAAAGATAAGTGTCCCAGTTCTCTTGTAATCCTTCACGTCTTTGCTTCGAGCTCCATCAACTTCTGCATCATAGTGAGCCATCCAGGGCTCAAAAGCTTTTTCTTCAGGTCACCTGAAAGTAACTATAATAACCTATCAGTTCCACAGGCTATATTGCTTGCTGTGAAGCATGTACCGTGGGCTAACCGAAGACCTCTTTTGGCACTGGGTGCTTAGTTGAAGGAGAGGATGTTCTACTCCCTAGCAGTCTCCTTGCAACTTCCATAGTTCACTGCTCCTTCTGTCTAAGGACCCTCATCTTATTTAGCAAATTTTGGCCAGAAGTAGAGCATTTAGTAACATGAAGAATTTCTTCGCCTGGAAACTAACTTTGATCCTATGGTATACAACATAAGGTCAGAATGGGCACACAGTTTAAACATAAAGCGTAATACCATAAGCAGATTAGGAGAGCGAGTAATAGATCACCTGTCAGATCTATGGAGAACAGAAGAGTTTATGACCAAACGAGATAGAGACCATTGTGAAGTGCAAAATGGATAATTTTGATTACATTAAACTGGAAAGTTTTTGCACAAACAAAGCCAATGCAACCAAGATTAGAAGAGAAGCAGTAAGCTGGGAAACAATTTTTAATGCCAGTGTTGCTGATAAAGGCCCCATTTCTAAAATATATAGAG
This sequence comes from Pseudochirops cupreus, assembly GCA_028627135.1. Lineage (NCBI taxonomy): Eukaryota > Metazoa > Chordata > Mammalia > Diprotodontia > Pseudocheiridae > Pseudochirops > Pseudochirops cupreus. The sequence goes on from CM053580.1 coordinate 210,123,896, forward strand.
AACAGAGGCAAATTTATAAGAATACAAGGCATTCCCCAATTGATAAATGGTCAAAAGATATGAACAGGCAGTTTTCAGAGGAAGAAATTAAAGCTATCTATAGTCATATTGAAAAAATGCTTGAAATCATTATTGATTAGAGAAATACAAATCAAAACAACTCTGAGGTACCATATCACATGTATCAGATTGGCTAACATGACAAAACAGGAAAATGATAAATGTTGGAGAAGATGTGGGAAAATTGGAACCCTAATGCATTGTTGGTGAAGTTGTGAATTAATCCAACCTTCTGGAGAGCAATTTGGAACTATGCCCAAAGGGATATAAAACTATGCATATCCTTTGACTCAGAAATATCACTTCTGGGGCTGTATCCCAGAGAGATCATAAAAAAGGGGAAAGGACCCACTTCTACAAAAATATTTATAGCAGCTCTTTTTGTGGTGTCCAAGAATTGGAATTTGAGGGGATGGCCTCTGAAGTCTTTCTCAGCTCTTCATATATGATTTTATTATGCTGATGAACTCCTCAATCCCTGTACCATAGTGGTTAGACAGCAGAGTACACTGTCACATTTCCAGTTCAAGGTCCACTTCTCATTCCTACCTGGGACCAAGACTGGCTATACAACACAGGGCTCAGTTGGATCCTTAATGATGGAACATCTGACATTTTCCACTACCCCTTAACACAGCATAAAAGCAAATCAATTAAATTACTCTTCATTGTGTTTGATGAGCAGATCTCTTAGAAATAATATTTTATTAGAAGATGATAATTTAAAATATTTAAATAGTTATTTAAAAAAGACAGATGTCAAAGATCTTTCTCTATCAAAAAATTTCCTAATTAAACATAAGAGGTTTGGCTCATATATACTCCTGTGGAAATTCTAAGGGAAATTACCTCCTACTGTAAAGTTTTACATTAAGTTACAACTTAGGCAATGGAAATTCCTAATTGGAAAGAGAATTTCCAAATGGGAAGTGAAAACAAATCAAAGTTACATTTTGTGACATTAAACCATAACAGTCAGTATCATAAAATTTCAAGGACTACCAAGAGGAAGTAAAGATACTGTATGTTACAAAGGTCAAACAAAAATTGCTTTTCCTTTTTAGAATAAACTAGCTTCTATGTTATATACGTAAGGTGTTAGTGTATTTTTATATAGTGGATACTAGAATTATTACATAGGCTCTTTTGTTTTAATTACTTTATAACAAAAGAGGCCTAGTAAACTTTAGCTAAGCCTTATCTATTTATTATTTAATTCACTTTATCTAAAATGAAAAATCCTAATTTTTGTTTCTGTATGAGGTTCCCCAGTGCATCCTGTTATTGCAGTTTAAAGACTGAGGGGCTGCCTAATGTTTCTATCATCATATATCTCTTCTGGTCTTGTCTTGGGTTGGAATTATCTAGGGTTTGGAGACCACTGACAACCTGCAGGAGGAAAAGGTAACTCACTCTGACTCCTTCAGACCCCCATTAGGGACACTTAGGGGGTAGAGTATTGATGGCAGCTGTTAAAAACACTGACCATGAATCAAATGAATCAAGTGTGTGGAAGAGTCAGACGTTGGTAATTTTCTTCCTTCTGTTATTCTCCATCAACCTCTGTTGCAGACAGGATTGTCTTTTTACGTGAGTGATCTAGTACCCTAAACTTGGCACCCTATGAATTCAATGGCACTGATTTAATGCCTCTGAGTTTAGAAAACTTTAGACTCATTGGAACTTGCTATAAAGCCCTTCTTGTTCCATTCAAATTGTGGGTAGGGAAGCAGGAAAAAGCTTTTTAAATTCACAGTCTCCCTTAACTAGGCAACTGAGAAAGATTAGTGACTTGTTCTCTTAAACCAGAGAATTGCAAAGCTCCTTAGTTTGGCTCTTTGGGAAATGAAGACAAGCCCAGAAAGCTCCTCATTCAACAGGATTCTACTTTGTCCAATCAGCTCCAAGCCTCTTCTCATAGTAAAACAGATGCAAATCCTGCTTTCACCTCTGTATTTCTTCCTTTTAACCTAGAAGTGGGGCAGTAGAGAAAAACTAGTCACCTCTGAGAGGTTTCAAGCTGAATTTAAAAAAATATATAGCTCAAAATACATTAGCATTCAACTCTCTTCCAATAAGCTTCCCAGCAACTGCCCTAGTGTTTTTTTTCAGCCAATCAAAACAATGCCTGTTTTCCAATCAACAAGTTTCCAGCATAGTGACTGAAGCCTTTCTGTCAATTGACTCTCCTGTTAAGTTCTTCACACCCAGCTTTTTCTTAATTTCCATTGCACAAAATAAGAGCCTCCTAGAGTGAACCATCTTTTATCCACAAGGTAAATCTCATGAAACCCATCAAATGCCGGGTATGAAACCAACACACCTTATTTAGTCTTTCTGTAGTCTCACAATTGTTATGCAATTTACAATCTTGTCAATTAAAATCTTTAAAACTCTATTTTAAAAAAATTCAACCAAATAAGGCGAGGGACCAAAATGCTCTGCAGGCGTCATTACCTCAGTTGTTTTCTATACTGTGGAATAAGTCTCCTTAGTACTTTCATCTGAGGGGCAATTCTCCATCTGGTTCTCTTGATGCTCAGTCTCTTCACATTTTGTCTGAGAAATTATGTTTCTTCCCAAGTGAATGTAGTGTTTTTTAATGAACAGAAGTTCTTTTTCTACCCCTTTCAGCAAACAGACTGTTCAGATATGAAAGAAGTAATACCTTACATGCTTCCCAAGTTGATTTCATCTCTTTTCTTTACACAAAAGTTACTTTTCTTTCTCTTTTAGCAATCAAACTGTTCACTTCTAAAATGGGAAATATCTTATAATGACATGCCTCAAATATCAGAAAATTCAATAAATATTATGAGTGGCTATTGAAACCTAGTTAGACCAGAAGAGTTTATCCACATGACTTTAATTACAGTTGGAACTTCTTGGCAGACTCTAGAACTGACTTTGCTCTTTGAGTGTTCCTTGGATCTCAGAGACTGGCTTAAGATCCTCAGCATATTCCTCGGTTCCAAAATGGATGCTCAGAATCCATCCCTGCCCAGACTTGTCTATCATTTAGGTACCACATGAAGTCTTTACCTTTTCAACTTTGTAATTATGGTTTTGACATGAATAGTAAAGTTTTCTTTTTTAAAAATAATTCCCATGTCCTCTATTTCCTTCACTGAGAATTTTTTCCCCCAAGACATCACTCATTTTTATTTCTCCAAATGAGCTGTCATTTAGTTTCTCCACAGATCAGTTATTCACTGTTTTTCCTACATATTTCCCGGTAATAACAAGGAAGGAACATGTGTTACCTCTTCACAGGATGACCAGGTGGCACTATTGTTCTATACCAGAAATAGGAACAAGCTATACTTTGAAACCTTCATTCAACATCCATCCCTTCCCCTACATCGCATTTTTGTGACTGAAATACTTTTAGCTGCACTGATGTCCATTCTTTGAAATAATTACATTTTTAATCTTAGAAATAACAGCATTATAATGTGTCATCAAGGGATTGGTGCCATTTCCTTTTAAATAGCTCAGCTTTGTACCATTTCTGTGCTGATAATGCTTTTTTTGCCAATAGAATCCAACAGAAAGAACCCATTACCCCGTAACTGTATCCTGTTGAATTGACATTCCTTGAATTAAAATGGCTAATGTACGTGTGTATGCGTTTTCATTTTTGTTTTCTACCGTTCATAAGCCCCCACACCTGAAGTTTGGCTCCTGTATAAGTTTCCTCATCTGTAAAATGAGCTGGAGAAGGAAATGGCAAAGCACTCCAGTAGCTGTGCTGAGAAAACCCCCAAAAGAAGATTTGGGTGTGACTGAAAGTGACTAAACAATAAAAATTCTAGTTTTTGAAAGCTGTGTCTTAAGTCAAAAAACTGTTCACCAAGTAGATTGTTCTCAGATAAAGAACTCAAATTTTTTAATTCATCCTAGAAATCAAGAAGAGATTATATATTATGGTTTTCCAAGAAATTTACGTATCAGAAAAGGATAACTGATTTCAGCATTATAATTAAAATGTATCTGAAAGTGAGACCTCTCTTTATTTTAAAACGAATGTATTCCTATAAAGTTGCATAAAGCAGAATTTATCCGAGATGCTGTGTTTATCTGAAAAACTTCGGGTTTGTAGGAATGGGGATCTTGACAACCACTGAAGCTCATAGATAGAAGCTTTCAACATGCCTAGTTTTGGTGCTGGGTGTTCCTCCCTCTGCCATTTTCTGAAACACTCCATATCTGGAACCTTATTATGTTAGAATCTTCTATCTTGGAAACAGTCACAGCAGGGCCTCCTAGCAAGTCCCTGTCTAAGCTGCCCAAGATATCAGAGGTATAAAATCATTCATCTGTACTTACTAAAGACCCCACCCATTTTTATGAAGCCCAGAATTCTCATCCACATAACTGATTTATCCTAATGTATGACGAATGGCACTTAGGTGTTTCCATTCCAAATTAGGAGTGGTAAGAACCTGTTGAACCTATGTTTATTAACTACAAAGGTTGGCTTTTCAAAGGGTGATTGTTTCCTTTCGTCTTCCCAACACAGCTCAAAATTCATCACACCCATGGTCTAGCAACAAACACCTCTCTTCTGATTGAGATTTGCTTGTATCTTTGTGTAAGATAGTGCCCCTTTCTTAACTGGACATTTTAATTGTTTAAAGGGGTAAAGAAAGGATATTTGCATGAGAAACATAGAGAAGCACAACTGTGAAAAAAAGTTATGATAGATTCTGAGAGAGAACAGCTTTTGAGAGGGAAGAGAGTACTGACTGTTAGGAGAACTGGCTGTAGTGCATTGCTTCTCGGTAGCTAATTTATTTTTTAAAAAAATTAATAATTCTTATTGCTTCATGAAGGACATTTCTTTTTAAATTATTATTTATTTTTAGCATTCATTTAAAAAATTTGAGTTCCAAATTCTCCCTTCCTCGCTCCTGTTCATTGAGAAGGCAAGAAATATGATATTAATTATACATATGAAATTATGCAAAACATTTCTGCAATAGTAATATTGGAAAAAGCAGGAAAAATAAAGTGAAAAAATTACGCTCCAATATGTACTCAGATTACATCAGTTCTCTCTGGAGACGGAGAGCGTTTCTTTTTCATTATAAGTCTTCAGAATTATCTTGGATCATTGTCTTGATCAGAATGGCTGTCTTTCACAGTTGATCATCCTTACATTATTGCTGTATGGTGTACACTGTTCTACTGGTTCTTCTCACTTCACCTTGCATCAGTTCATATGCCTTCCCAGGTTTTTCTGAAATAATGTTGTTCATATCTTATAGCACAACAGCATTCCATCACAATCCTTAGTAGTTAATTTAAATATGATTGCTGTCAATGCATTGGACTCTGGATAAATACAACAACAACAACTGGGAACCATGGAAAAATTGTATGTTAACTATTTTTTCCTATGTGACAGAAATGTGGACTTGTATTTCTCAACCTACAACAGAGGTAGATTACTGTACCTGAGGAAGCCCTGATTTCAAGCAGGAGGATTAATGTGAAGTCTCAGGGGAAGAAATGAACTGAGAAGCTGCTTGCAGAAGTCAAAATATCAGACCAGATGACTAGGGACAGAAAAATTTTTCAATTGATGTAGGGAGCTGATCTGATTGGAAAAAATATTTTATGCTGGGAACTGATTAGAGAAAGCAGAATCTTCTACTGCTTAGAGAAAGGCCTTGCTCTCAATAACTATATATAGCTTGAGAGAAAGAAAAATACCTCAGAAGCTTGCCTACTATGCCCTTTACTACCCTCTGGCTCAAGTGGGGAGATCCTCTCAAAGTCCAGATAGCAGACATGAATGAATAGTTTTGCAAATCCAAGGCTTAAGGGAACTGCTTTTCACCAAAAGACTATAATGCTGCCCCAGTGCCAAATCAAGTGAATAGACCTGGAAAGCTTTGTACATTTCAGGCTTATAGCTGCTATTTGCTTTAAAAAAAAATGCTTAATACTGCTTCAGCAGCTGGAGAGTAGCAGCTTTGTTCAGCAAGAGGAGTGAAGAGGCATAAGAGAGGAGTGATTTTCCCTCCAGCAGGTGATATATGCTGCTAACTTCCACAAGAACAAGGCCTTCAGTCCAAAGTTTTAAGTTGCTTCAGGCACATGGGTTTCCCTACTCATGTGGTTCACTGCTTGAATTCTATAAATTCTGGGAGTTTCAATCACACCAATACTTTAACTTATTTTAATTGTTCTTTGTTTGATAAAATTAACTTGTAAATCCATCTGGTCCTGGAGTGTTTTTCTTTTGTATTTCATTTATTACATACTCAATTTCTTTTCCTATTATCAGTTTACTTAACTAGCCTAGTCAACTATTTTGTTAACGTGAGTATTTATTTTTATTTTTTCAATTTATTAATTCCATCTAGGTTATCAGTTTTCTTCACATATAATTGAACCAAATATTTTCTTATAGCTTTTTTAAAATTTCCTAAATTATTACAAATTCTCTTCCATATTTGACATCACTCATCCCAGTCCCCCACCCCTGGAAAAAAAGAAGAGAAAAGCAAAAAAAGAATAATGAAGCAAAACACATGCCCACACTGACCACACCCACCAAAACATATCACATTCTGCACCTGGAGTCCACTACTTTTCTGTTAGAAGGTGAATAGCTGTCTTCATTCTTGGTCTGCTAGAATCAGGTTTGGTCATTGTGGTGATGAGAGTTTTTAAGGATTCCAAAGTTACTTGTTTTTATACTGTTATTGTATAAGTTGTTCTCCTTTTCTGATCACTTCACTCTGTATCATTCCTACAGTTCTTCCTAGTTTCCACTGAAGTTATCTATTTCATCATTTCTTCATAATTTTCTTGCATCACTTTCAATTTCTCTTCCCAATTTTCTCTCTACTTTCTTACTTAATTTTTAAAATCCTTTTTGAGCTCTTCCATGGACTGACACCAATTCATATTTTTCTCTGAGGCTTTAGATGTAGCAGTTTTGACTTTGTTGTTTTCTTCTGAGTTTGTGTTTTGATCTTTCCTGTCACCATAGCAACTTTCTATAGTCAGGATCTTTTTCTTCTGTTTGCTTTTTTTCCCCAGCCTACTTTTAACTCTGTGCTAAAGTAGAGCTCTGCTTCTGGAGCAGAGGGGGCACTTTCCCAAGTTTCAGGGTTTTTTTGTGCAGCTGTTGTCAGAAAGAATTCTAGGGACTTGTAAGTTTTTGCTTCTTCCAGGGTGGTGTGATCTAGAGAGAGTTACGTTTACTACCCTCCTGGCCTATGATCTGGTCTGTGAGTGACTACAGGCACTCTTTTACACCTTGGAACTATGACCAGGGTCTCAGATCCCCTGTAGCCACAGTGTGGGCATGTGTTGTGCTTCATTATTCACCCCATCATTTTGTGGGTTCTGCCACTCCAGAATTTGTTTTGAAGCATTCCTTAAAGTTGTTTGGAAGGGCTTTGAGGGGAGATCAGGTGAGTCCCTGTCTTTTCTCCACCATCTTGCCTCTGCCCCACCCGTTTATTATTTCTTATAGTACAAATAGTATTTTATAATATTGAAATGCCATCATTTGTTCAGCCATTTCTTATCTAATGGCCAACCACTTAGTTTTTGGATCTTTGCCACTGTGGCATGAAATACATCATTTAAAAAATATGACCAGCAAAAAAGGTAGCTGGAGGGAGGAAAAAAATCTATAAACAATTCCATTGTTTTCCATGCAATATCAAGAGATAAAGAAGCCCCCCATCATATTGAATGGATCTCCTATGGAATATTTATGGGAGGATGTGGATGAGAGTCAAACAAAATGAGAAGGTCTAGATGGATTATGGTCTATTCTATTGGTGGGAGTACCCACATTGAAGACCTAATAGAGCTATTTAAACATCAAAGTATTGGGGACACTAATGGGCCAAATTTTTGTTATTCCAGGACCAGCATAGGTAAGTTCAGAATGATTAATCATCAGATGTTTGGCCAACAGGTGACCACAGTAACTCAAGAAGGGGTTGTGAACTAATAGAATTAAAAATGACAATTCTACCTAAATGAATTTACTTATTCAGTGCCATTCCAATCAAACTACCAAAAATTTATTTTTAGAGCTTCTAGAAAAAATAATAACATTCATTTGGAAGAACAAAAGGTCCAGAATATCAAGGGAAGCAATGAAAAGAAATTCCAGGGAAGGTAGCCTAGTCATACCACATCTAAAACTATATTATAAAGGAGCAATCATCAAAACTACTTGATGCAGGCTAAGAAATAGAGAGTGGATCAGTGGAATAGGTTAGGTACACAAGACATAGTAGTCAATGACTACAGTAATCTACTGTTATAAACTCAAAGAATTCAGCTCCTAGAACAAGAACTTATTATTTGACAAAAACTTCTAGGAAAACTGGAAAATAGTATGGCAGAAACAAGACAAAACCCAACATCCTACACCATATACTAAGAGATCAAAATGAGTACGTGATTTAGAGATAAAGGGTGAAACTATAAGCAAATTAGGAGAGCAATGAATAGTTTACTGATCAGATATATGGAGGAGGGAAGAATTTATGACCAAACAAGAGATAGGGAACATAGATAAATTTTAGAAATTTTTAGAACTCAAAATTGTATAAAAGGAAATGTTGAAAATTAAAAATAAATAAATAAAAATTAAAAATAAAAAAAGGGTTGTGATATACCAGGAAGAGTATTGACACTAATGACTTGGGGCTAAGGGACTCTCTTAACTCTATCTGCACAGGCAAGAATACACTAGTGATTGAATGTTAATTGCTCAAGGAGAAATATGCCTCTACAAATTCTCTTCAGGCAACATTTAGGTAGAGGTTAACTTAAGAGGCGGGGCCAGCAAAATTTCTATTAACCGAGGCCCCAAACTGAGACTCGTCCAAAAACACATGTATGGCACAGTGGAAAGAGCTTTAGCATTGGAATGAGAAGACCAGAATCTACATTCCACTTCTTTCACCTACTTACCTACATAAATTTGGGAAAGTCATTTCTCTTCCCTGGCCTCGATTTCCTAATCTACAGAATGAAGGAGTTGGACCAAATGACCTCTGGGGTCCTTTCCAGCTCTAAATCTTTGATCTTACAATATGCAACTTTGAAAATATATCACTGTAGGAAAACCCCACTACTGCTATTGTGGAGGTTAAAAGCTTTACCACTGTGAATTCAGTATAGGCCTGGAGAGTTTCCCATTCCATTCTCTTGGGTACACAAAAATTAGAGGCAAGTCTCCTGACCTGTTTCATAAAATGGAACTGGGAAAGCTGCCTGGATGTAGATTAGAGGTTAAGTCATCTCTGCTACTGTACAGTATTTCATGAATGTATGTAGCACTAGCAATAATTTTGTAGGATTGTATGAAAATACCCATACAACTAGAGAAAATTGCCTAAAGAAACAATTTAAGGATTCATAAGTTGTATGTAAATTAATCTTGGATATCTAGAAATAATAATATTTTACTATGAGGTAGTTGTGCGCAATTAGGGAAAGAATCTGGCAATTAGAAGCAAGTAAATATATTTTGGCTGTCCCATTATCTTTAAGAAGTGGCCAGAAATAAGTAAATAATAGTTACTGGAATTCTGACTATCATCTCATCCAGAAACTTAAAAAACAAAACAAAACACTGCTGGTTATGGCGTTCTTGGTATAAAGAAGACCATTTATTTTTGGAATCTAGTCCAAAGAATTTAGGGGCAGCAGTCTTGTTTTCAGGATTTATAAGTTATGGATGCTAGAATTACAGACCTGTTGCATTCCTCAGTGGATTGAATAGAAATAAATTGGTCAAAATTAAGAAATTCTAATAAACCAGAAACATCTTGGAAGAAATATTGTAAGAAAGAAGAGTATAAAAGTATGGTCTTGGTGTTACAGACTGGGTCTACTTTCTAAGGACCAACCTACCTACGTATATGGGGCTAATTATTTATTAGGAGATTGGCCATTAGGAAATGAATTTTTTTAGCCGTAGAAATTAATAAAAATAAATAAATAAAATGCAAAAGGCCCATAGTCCTGTACAATCCTCTTTTGATTTACAAACTTTAGAGAAAGAAGGGACCTAGGAAGCCATCTAACTAAACGCCTACATGCTCTCCAGTAATATCCCTCCAGTGCTTGAAGAACTGCCGTGAGGAGAACATATTGGTTTCTAAAGTAAGGCCACTTTGGAAGCACTCCAATTATTAGAAAGTTTTTCCTTATATTAAATTTAAATCTGCCTCTTTGAAACTACTACCAATTGCTCCTGGTTCTGAATTCTGGGGCTAAGCAAGAGAGATTCAATATCTATTCCATCAGACATCCTTTCAAATTTTTGAAAACATATGTCATGCTTCTCCTAGGTCTCCTCTTCAAGTCAAACATCTCTAGTTTCTTCAGCTCATCCTTATATAGCGCTAACTCTTTACCATCCCAGTTACCCTTCTCCAGACACTTCCAATCTTTCCCAAAATGTGTAACCCAAAACTGAATACAATACTCTAGATGTGTTCTGATCCATATGGAAAATAGTAGTCCTGTAACCTCTCTGATACCACATACTATGCCTCTCCTAATGAAACCCAAGACTAGTCTTTTTGGTGGCCAAAAAGAATTCTCCTGACGCAAGGAGGCAACCAGGTGACAATGGATAGTATTCAAATTTGGCCGCAGATATTGGCTGGCTGTGTAATCTGAGGGCAAGCTGCAACCTTTGTCTGCTTCACTTTCTTCAACTATAAAGTGAGGGTAATAATAGCACCTATTTTCCAGGGTTGTTTCAAGAATCATATAAGATAATATTGGTAAAGCACTTAATGTAGTACCTGGTATGTGGTAAACACTTAATAAATGCTTATTTCTCTCCTTTGCACACTCTTTTCCTTCCTTCCTTGCTCTTCCTCTTCCTCTCTGTCTCCCTGTCTCTGTCTTTCTATCTCTGTCTATATCTCTTTCCATGTCTCTCATATTAGGCTTATTATTCACCATTCTCTCCATTTTTAAGATACGAAAAATGGCCTAGCCATGCTTCCCTTTCATCTACTGGTGAAATTGATTCCGTAAATCTGAGTTTAGGATTTTATATTTATCCCTTTAAATTCAGCTTTATTCAATCAACATTCTAGCCTTCTGATGTTGTGGCTGACATAAGCAAGTTCGCAATCCCTCTCAGCTTTGTGTGGTGTAAAAATTTGTGTGTGCTATCTATGCCTTCGTCTAAATCACTGCTAAAAATGTTAAAATAGCACAGGGCCAAAGGCATATATCTTTGAAGAATTCCACTAGATATCTCCCTTTGAAACATTTTGAAGTGAAATTACTTGGCCTCTCATACAGATTTCTTCTGAATCTTTCTGGTCAGTTTCAAACTCTACTCAACCTCATCTTCTTCAGGGCTTCCTCACATAATAGAGCAATTACTAACAATAGATTGTGCTTATAATGTGTTGTTCCTTCCATCATTGATCACCTGTAGCACTGGCCCAATGTATAGTTTTGCCTCTTTCTCTACTTGTGGTTTTTCCCCCTAATCTTTCCTATGTGATGATATTTCTAGATTTGCAGAAATACAGACAGAACACAAGTAAAATCTTCCATGGCCTAGGAATTTTGAATTATAGAGCAGGTATGGAATTATTCTAGGAGATGTCTGCTGGCTGACCTTATCAAATACCCCCATCTTCTTGGCATTGAATTTGCATATGCAAGCATTCTAGGAATTTCTCCAGAATGGTCAAAACCACAAAAAATGTAGCCTGCCCTGCTAACAACAGATGTATCCAGACAGTTAGGCTTGGCTAAGGAAAAGTAATGTAAAACTAGTAAAAATTTTTGTGGGAAGTTCCTACTGGGTTCCTAGGCTTAATAAGACCTGAACTCATGCAAGATACTCTGTTGGGGTTCAGGCCTTATTTATAGTTTTGAGATTAAGGGAAAGTTGCATATCTGCCAGCCACTGAGAGGCTGACATGTACACCCCTGGGCAGGATTCTTCATTTAATCATGTATCCTTGCTTGTATAAATTGTAGCATTAGAAGGCAAAAGTGCTAGGTTTGTCTTTGCTTCAATATTGCAATAAGAGTCAGACACAATGTATGAAAATGACAAAAAGATAAAACAGGATGTTCTAATTGAAATATTGGGCTAGTATATGTAATGGTTAGATTGCAACCTCTACTGGTGAATTGTGATTTTACAGCACAGTTTGATTAAAATATACGTGTGTATACATATATGTGTCTGCATACATACATATATACATACATATAATATATATGTACCTATATATGTACACATATACACACAGAGACAAACATGCATACATATATATCTATATATATATATACATTCAATTTTTGAAGCTTTGTTGATTTTCTTTTTTGTTTTACATCCCAGTAATTTCTCAGAACCCAGCTGTGGCAGTGCCAACAACACTTTAACTGATACAGTGTTTTCCATAATGTCTAACCTCTGCAGTTCTATACCCCCTAACAGTTATGAGTGTAAGGAAATTATTTTGCTTCCTAGAGATTTTGTGACTTCCTTACCATGAGAAATGTAAATGAATCAGTATTACTTGCTTTGGATTTATACTGGACATGCACATACATATCTATATACAACTATATTAATAACTAAGGTCTATAAATCCTTTTTGTTAGGATCTTAGTGTATTGGAAATTTTCTCTCTCTCCTTCTCTCAAATCCCTATAGAATCTGAGCCAGCATTTCACATGTAGAATTCCAAGGGGGAGAAAATAAAACACAAACATCTCTATGACGTCTGATTCCTCACTTGAGAGAACAACCCATTGTCATTCTTTTGCCACTTGTCATATGATTTTCTTATATCCTTTAAGTATTATTTCTTGCTGATTGTTTTCACCTCTAAAACCAGTCAAAAAGGTCAATCCTTCTTTACCCAATAATCTTATACACCAAATGCCCCTTAAGACCAGATAGCCCCATGCACCTAGAATCATAGTTAAGACTCATTTCCCCCTTGTGAGCTAGGCTTGAGTAAATCATAGAACATTCCAGTCCCACAATCTCATCCCCTCCAAACAATTACTACTCTCACAGATCCCAAAGGGTATATCAGGAGGCAGTGGTAGTAGGTAGCACATTGATATCTATCAGTTTCCTCCTAGAGTCTCTAAAAAAGAAGGGCCATCTCTAATACATGCCAGAGATCAGACTTTTTCTTATTTCAAATAGATATTATTGCCATCTTTGTTTTTTAATTTTAATAGTAATTTATTTTTCCCCAATTGCACGTTATTTTAAACATTTTTAAACTTTGAGTTTCAAATTCTATTCCTCCTTGTCTCTCTCCCCTTCCTCCTCCCTGGGATGGCAAGCAATCTGATATAGATTATACAGGTGCAATTATATAAAATGTTTCCATATTAGTCATTTTGTACAAGAATACTTGAACAAAAAGAAGAAAAAAAAAGGAAGGAAGGAAGGAAATGAAGGAAGGAAGGAAGAAAGGAAGGAAGAGAAAAATAGCATGCTTCAGTCTGTATTCAGATAGTATTAGTTCTTTCTCTGGAGGCAGATAGCATTTTTCATCATGAGTCCTTTGGGATTGTCTTGGATCACCCAGCCAGGAAACAAATTAGAGATAGTCAAGTCTTGGGTTCCCTCGACAGTCACCAATACTGTATTCTGGCATTCAGAGGGTGTCAAATAAAAGAAGAATGAGGTTTTCATTGGTTTGATTGAGTGTCAATCTACTGATGGGAGTGTGTTGCTGAGTGGATTATGGGCACTATTAACCTAAAGTTGTCTTGTCTGGCATTTCAGAACTGAGATTGGACCTCAATGACTGGCTGCTTTTTAAACTCACCAGCTGCAACAAAACAAGTCTGTTGAATTGGAAGATGCTAAATGCCATCAATGTGTCTGGCTTACTAGATCTGACAATGAGCAGATCATCTCTTTCATTCCACCTGATGGTGACTTTGACCTCATGTTTCATTGGCTCAATATCCGGGTAAAACCACTGATCTGGATTGGGTCTGTCATTGAGAAGTTCTCTCATATCTGGGTAGAAATTGTGGTTAAAGCTAAGGACCAATTTAAGAAGCAGTCAGTGGCCAACAGCATGGAGATTGCAGTATGAGTGCCCAGTGATGCAGATTTTCCCCAATTCAAAACAAATGTGGGCAGTGTCAAGTACCTACCTGAGAAAAATGTGGTTAACTGGAACATCAAGTTCTTTTGTGAAGGAAAGGAGTACATAATGAGAGCACAATTTGGCTTACACAGTGTGCAGAAAGAGGTGGTGGACCAGTCTCCTATCTCTATTAGATCTGAGATATTTTATTTCACTCTCTCTGGGATTCAGGTCCAGTACATGGAGATCCTTGAGAAGAGTGAATACCAGGTCCTTCCTTGGGTTCCACATATCACCCAGAATGGGGATTATCAGTGTAGGACTACTTAGAAAAGAAACAGACACTAGAAGCTAACCTCTTATCCTGTGCACCTCCTACCCAAAGTGGTGTTTTTTTTTAAGAGTGTGTGTTGACTAATATGGAAATATGTTTTACATGATTGCACATATATAATCTATATCAAATTGCTTACCATCTTAGGAAGTGGGGAGGGGAGGGAAGGAGGTAGAAAATTTGGGACACAAAATTTTGTCTTAAAAAATGAATGTTAAAAATTATCTTTACATGAATTGGGAAAAAATATTATGGAAAGGTGAGGGGAAAGAATGTTTATGGGAATAAATAGCTCCTGTTCTTACATCTGTTTGAGAGGCATCCTGTCTGTGTCTGTGAGTGGGCGGCAACCCTGTCTTGATGTTTAGGGGCCAGCTTTGGACCTTATTTGTTTGAGGGACACCCATGGTCCCTGTTTGTAAACTCTGCTTTGTCTGTACTGGGGGTAGGGGTGAATATTCATGGCCCTTTTCTGTGAGTCTCCACCTCTTCATTGTCCACATACCTGATATGGGGGCCCAAGTCTGGAGGCAGCCTCATGTAGCTAGAGCCCTTTCTCCTGACTCTCTCGGGCTGGATTTTCTCTTACTTGAGAGAGAACAGGGCCAGGAATGGGGGGGAACAGGAGTCTTCCTAGAGCTCTCTTCTTCAGATTTTTATATGGAGTAAAGGTGGGGGAACTGGTTTTCCCCTCCCCCATCCATCTCACTGCCGTGTCAGGATAATCTGCTGTGCCTTGGTCCCCCTGCATTATGAGAGTGGGTTCAGTCAAGCCCTGCCTTGCTAGTTCTCTGTTTCCCCTTCCTATCTAGTTTTAGGATTTAAGATTAAAGAAAGTTGATATCTGAAAAAAAAAAAGAAGAGGATTAAAATTCAACGAAACCAATCTAATATTAAAACTAGCCTCGTAGGGTGGCTAGGTGGAGCAGTGAAGAGAGCACTGGCCCTGGAGTGGAGTCAGGAGGACCTGAGTTCAAATGCGGCCTCAGACACTTAACACTTATTAGCTGCATGATCTCAGCCAAGTCACTTAACCCCAATTGCCCTGCTTTCCCCCCTCCAAAAAGCAAAAAAAAAAAACCCACCAAAAAAAACCCCCTAGCCTCCCCAAATCTGCCATTAAGTGTAATGTTCCAAAATTATGAGAACATTCCCCTCAACTCTGCAAAGGAGAGGGAGGAGATGTCTTCTAATATCTCTTCTTTGGGACCAAGATTCTTCTTTGTAATTATGGAACATTCTTTTTTTGTTTGTTTGTCACTAGTCTTGCTGTTTACATGGTTGAAATCATTGTACACAATGTTTTCTATCTCTCTTTATTTCACTTTGCATTGGTTTGTAGCATTTGTAGTTTGAATACTTTTCTGTATTCGTTGTTTCTTGTAGCACAGTGATATTCATGCACCATGATTTGTTTAGCTATTCCGCAATCAATGGGCATCTACTTTGTTTCTAGTACTTTACTACCATGCACACATACATATATAGACAAATTTTGCTTTAAGTATTTTAGTATTTATTGAGCCTTTCTTTTTTGTCAGTGATCTCCTTTGGATATGTGCTTGGCAGTTGAATCTCTGTATTTCCATAATTCCAAATTGTTTTCCAGGATGGTTCTTTTTTTTTTTTTCCTTTTTTTGGAGGGCAGTTGGGGTTAAGTGAGTTGCCCAAGGTCACATGGGTGGTCAGTGTTAAATGCCTGAGGCCACATTTGAACTCAGGTCCTCCTGACTCCAGGGCCAGTGCTCAGGGTGGTTGTTGTAATGTCAAATGCACAGCAATACCAACAATGCTTTAATATGCCTGTGTTTCTATAACCCCTTCAACATTGCCTATTTTAGACGGAACTTTTTCTATATAAAAAGGGAAAGCTGGGAAACCATCCTTGGAACTGCTATAGCACCCCAATCTATAGAGCTGTTTCACTGTTACCCCAATCTGGACATAGATTTGGAGAGTCTACCAGTATCTCTTTTTTGTTGTTCACTTGTTTCAGTCATGTCTGACTCTTCATGACCCCAGCTGGAGGTTTCTTAGCAAAGATACTGGAATGGTTTGTCATTTCCTTCTCCAGCTCATTTCACAGATGAGGAAACAGGCAAACAGGGTTAAATGACTTGCCCAGGGGTCACACAGCTAGTAAGCCTCTGAGGCCAGATTTGAACTCATGAAGATGAATCTTTCTGATTTCAAGCCCAATGCTCTACCCACTCTGCCACCTAACTGCCTCATTATCATCTCTAGTCAGTTATAATGAATATTCTTCAATAAATGTCCTCTAAACTTAGGTTTTATATGTGGGTTTCATTTTTCTCTCTCTACTGTGGATCCTTGGGTTACCACAAAAATCACAAACTTGGGGAGGCATCTGTTACCAAATGAAGAAATTTAAATGAGTAAAAGTAAGCGATTGTTTCTTTTGAATTTTTCAACTCTGAACTTAAGAAACCCTTATTTCACTTGTTACAATGAGAACAGAACTGTGGCCCACTCCTCTGAATAGTGAGTTTTTCCTCAGGACGGCTATTTCAGGAAGGAACCAGACCATGCATGTTTACTTTTCTCCTGGTTCTGCTCCTGACTCTAGACTTTTTTTATTTTGTTCCTATGCTGGTACTCTCCCCTCTTCCAACTCTCTCCTGATGTATTATTTCTTCTTCCATTAGAGTATGAGCTCCTTGAGGACAGGGACTATCGCTTATGCTTGTGTTTGTGTCCCCAACTCTTAGTATGTAGTGCCTGGCACATATTAAACAAAATATACACTATCTATCAATCCATCTGTCAGTCTGTCTGCCTGCCTCTATCTATTTATCTACTAGCTTTCCTACCTATTATTCTTGAATTAAGACTACTACTTAGATGGATTTATGGCTTATTGAATAACCATAATCAAAGAATACTAATTAATAGATCTGCATTAACCTAGAGGGAGCTGTCTTTGAGGGAGCACCCCACTTGTTTGTTCAGTGTTTGATTGAATGAAGACAATCTGAAGAATAAAATTTTTATCAAATTATCAAATGGCATTGGAACTTACAAGTCTTCCCTCTTCCCAACAACCAAGATTCTGCTCTGGGAGGAGCTGGTGCTATGCCCTCCTTTTTTTTTTTGTCAGGGGGGAGGCAGGGTAATTGGGGTTAAGTGACTTGCCCAAGGTCACATGGCTAGTAAGTGTTAAGGGTCTGAGGCCAGATTTGAACTAAGGTCCTTCTGACTCCAGGGCCACCTAGCCATCCCCCAACCCTCCTTTCATTTCTAAATGTTTCAGGAAGCATACATAGTTACTAGAGAAAGAAGCACCAACATCTGGGTTTTTCAAAGCCAGAGGGTGTCCTTAATGACTACCCAGAGTCTCATCTGGTCATATCACAAGAACACTCTTCCAATGAGTGAGCCCCAAAGCAAAATGCTAACTTCAGAGTATATTATATATACCCTTTTTAAAGCCAGACATCACCAACCCTCTAGACCAGCAGTTCTCAACCTGTGGGTTGTGACCCCTTTGGGGGTTGAACGACCCTTTCACAGGGGTTGCCTAAGGTCTTTGGAAAACACATATTTCCCATGGTCTTGGGAACCAAGACACCACTCCTCTATCCATCTCCAGGCGGGTCCGCCCACATGCAGATACACCCACATAGGAGTATTAAAGTGTTGCAGCATTAGGAAGGTTGAGAACCACTGCTCTGGACTTAGTGTGTAATTAGAAATTAACAACAGCTGTGAAAACTTTCCTACAAGCAAGCCTCCCTTAAGCAAGCTTCGCTTAATGTGCTGCACATGAGGCCTATTAATAGGCTGGGAAGATCTTATATCCCATTAACATTATACTAGTAAATAAAACTGCTCCTGTTTTGAGTCTTGTGAGCCTGTGTATCAGTAGAAACTTATGACTAACTGGTGGGGGAATATTGGACAGTGAAGTTCCTAGATTATCTGGTCAATGAACTAGAGAAATTAAAGGTCCTTATAGCAAACCTGGGTTTTTGTTTCAGGAGGGAGACTCTAACACAAGGATTGCATTCAGGTGAAACCAAGTTGAACAAGGCCATTATCAGTGGTGGAGCCAAAATGGCAGAGTAAAAGCAGGAACTTACTTGAGCTAGTCCCCAATTACCTCAAATACTGGTAAAAAATGACTCTAAACAAATTTAAGAACCACAAACTCACCAAATGCCAGAATTAAATGTCTTCAGCTAAGAACAGCCTGGTAAACTGGGCCTATTGCATGGGGCTGGGAGTGGAGTGCAGTCTTAAGTGGGCTACACCAGCACAGACCAGCATTATAGATTGACTGGAACAGACCTCAGGGGATCGAATCACTGGCAGCTGTGGTGGTTTCCAGACTTCTCAACCCATAAATGTCAAAAAGAAAGTAAAGGATCAGCGGGGAAACTCTTGGAACTGGGTGAGAGCCCCGGCCCCCAGGGCAGTGGAGGTGGCAG
Source organism: Pseudochirops cupreus (assembly GCA_028627135.1). NCBI lineage: Eukaryota > Metazoa > Chordata > Mammalia > Diprotodontia > Pseudocheiridae > Pseudochirops > Pseudochirops cupreus. The sequence continues at coordinate 210,142,840 of CM053580.1, forward strand.
TGTCTGCAGGTGCTGCCACAGTGGCTGCTTCCAGAGTTTCAAGCCTACAGATGGTGGGGGGACCAAGCAACTGACCAGAGGGCAATTGCAGGAATCTCTCTGCTGGTGCTGACCAGGATTCTATTGCTTTGCCTTGCTTGGATCTGGGTCACAATCTTGGATAGTGGTCATGGGGTGAGGAGTGCTGGCATGGCGGAGCTTGTTGAGGGTGTGGAGAGGCAGTCCTCTCACAGTCCTGAGGCAGGTGACTAGAAAAAGCTCCGACAACAGCTGTGCAAAACCCCAGAAATTTGGGACACAGCACTCTCCACTCTGGAAGCAGAGTTCTGCTGTGGCAAAGAGCTCAAAAGTCAAGTAAATGGCTGGCAAGATGAGCAAACAGAGGAAGAGGAATCAGATTATAAAATCTTTTTTTGGTGACAAGAGGATTAAAACATAGAACTAGAAGAAGACAACAAAGTCAAAACTCCTGCATCAAAAGCCTCCAAGAAAAATGTGAATTAGTTGTAGGCCATGAAGGAGCTCAAGAAAGATTTTGAAAATCAAGTAAGAGAAGTAGAGGAAAAATTGGGAAAAGAAATGAGAGTTGCAAGAAAATGAAAAACAGGTCAGCAACTTGCTAAAGGAGACCCCCCAAAATGTTGAAGAAAATAACATCTTAAAAAATAGACTAGCTCAAATGGCAAAAGAGGCACAAAAAGCCAATGAGGAGAAGAATGCCTTAAAAAGCAGAATTGACCAGATGAAAAAGGAACTTCAAAAGCTCACTGAAGAGAATAAGTCCTTCAAAGTTAGATTGGAGCAAACAGAAACTAATGACTTTATGAGAAATCAAGATATTCTAAAACAGATCCAAAAGAATGAAAACATAGAAGGCAATGTGAAATATCTTATTGAGAAAAATACTGACCTGGAAAATGGATCCGGGCAAGATAATTTAAAAATTATTGGACTACCCGAAAGCTATGATCAAAAGAAGAGCCTAGACATCACCTTTCAAGAAATTATTAAGGAAAACTGCCCTGATATTCTAGAACCAGAGGGCAAAATAGACATTGAAAGAATTCACTGATTACCTCTTGAAAAAGATCCCAAAAAGGAAACTCCTAGGAATATTATAGCCAAATCCCAGAGTTCCCAGGTCAAAGAGAAAATATTACAAGCAGTCAGGAAGAAACAATTTAAGTACTGTGGAAACACAATCAGGATAACACAAGATCCAGCGGCTTCTACATTAAGGGATTGAAGGGCTTGGAATATGATAATATTCTGGAGGTCAGAAGAGCTATGATTAAAACCAAGAATCACCTGTACAGCAAAACTGAGTATAATTCTTCAGGGGAAAATATGGAAATTCAATGAAATAGAGGACTTTCAAGCAAGGCAGTTATCATGCTAACAGTCAAGACTGAAAATGATCCTGACAGACTAGAGAGCACTTGGTCAAAGTCAGCAAGATTGAATTGAATAGGTACAAATTTGGAGTCCTACATTCTGATAAGAAATAATTAATTGTACAAGTATAGTTTAGGGGTCATAGCCTAGTAGCCCATATGTGAAATATGGGTCATAGCTCACATGTGAAAATGTTTGGAGGAGTTTTTTGTCAATCAGTCATTTCAGTCATGTCTCACACTTCATGACCCCATTGGAGTTTTCTTGGCAGAGATAATAGAGTGGTTTTCCATTTCCTTCTCCAGCTCGTTTTACAGATGAGAAAACTGAGGCAAACAGGGTTAAGGGAGTTGCCCAGGGTCACACAACTAGTAAGTGCCTGAGGCCAGATTTGAACTCAGGAAGATGAATCTTCCTGACTTCAGGTCCTGTACTCTATCCACTTCACCACCTTGCTGCCTCCTTCTGAGTTTAGTTGACTATAAATGTAATATAAAATACTAATATGATAAAACTTATTTAAAAGATGATACAGCCTTAGGTTGCTTTAATAGAAATAGAGCACCCAGATCCTAGTAGCCTTCTAACAATTCTTCCTGTAACCATTTTCTCCCCACTCCATAAAGCTGTTTTTTTTTCCAAAATATTTTGTTCCACATGAATCCAGTCATGTTACTCTACCTCAAAAAAACAAAACAAAACCTAGTTTTGTCTCTACCAGTAAAGTACAGCTTCCTTTGTTTGACTTTCCTGGGTCTCTGTGTTCTGCTGCCACATTACTTTTCTAGCCTTATCTCATATTACCACCCTCTATTCTCCAGTCTAGCCAAATTGTACTACTCTTTGTTATACAAATATGCCATGAAAGCTCCCATCTCTTTCCCTTTGCTCAAGCTTTTCTATGCATGGAATCTTCTACCTTATACCCAAGCATCTGTGAAATTCTTTCCTAGCCTTTAAAGCATGTCTCAAAATGCCATCTATTTCTTGAAAACATTCCTTGCTTTGCAATGACTCCCTCCTACCATCACATGTAGATTTCACACAGCATTTTGTTTGAAATTCTTTATCATGAAATGTTGATTATTATCATTATCTCTATTTGTTTCTATGCCTCTTTCTAGAGAGTAGCTTCTATGAAGGCAGAGACTATTTCTTATCTAAAGTTTATGTCTTCCTCAGTATCTTACATAGTGCTCTATATCAGAGGTGTGAAACATGCAACCTGAACTAGATTAAAATGTAATTGGGGAATATTTGATAAAATAAATAAAAATACAATAAAACATACATAATATTAATGTGTGGTTTTCTAAAGCAGTCTACAGGAATCCTTATGGTCTAGTGAGCCTTGTTTTTATTTGAACTTGACACCACTGATCTTTGCCATAGGAAGAACTTAAAAAAAAAAATCAGTTGAATGCATATTACTGAATGACTCGTGGTAGGTAGTACTTTCACTCTCCTCTCTAATGGTGAGACCAAATCTAGAGTCCGTGTTCACTCATGAGCTGAAGATTTTATTTTATTTTTTGCTTTTTTGGGGGGGAGGGCAATTGGGGTTAAGTGACTTGCCCAAGGTCACACAGCTAGTTTTTGTGTTAAGTGTCTGAGTTCAGATTTGAATTCAGGTCCTCCTAATTCCAGGGCAGATGCTCTATTCACTGTGCCACCTAGCTGCCCCCTGAGCTGAAGTTTTTAAAAGAGACATTGACAAACTAGAGAACATTTAAAAAACAGTAATTAAAATAGTTATCCAGAATCATCTCATATGAATAGTGGTTGAAATATGCAGGGATGTTTAATCTGAGGAAGAGAAGGCTAACTTTTAAAAACATATTTGACAAAGTCTCCTTTGATATTATTGTAGAAAAGATGGAGAGATATAGGCTAGAATAGATCATGATACCAATTAGGTAGGTGGGTTTTGAGCTGGTTGAATTGTTGACCTAATAGGTAACCATTTTTGGTTTGAGTTCCGTGTAAGAAAGAAGTGTTCAGGGGAGTGTATGTCAGGGATATGTGTTTGTCTTTGTGCTGTTTAACTTTTTATCAATAACTTAGATAAAAAGCATCCATACCATGTTTGTACATTTTTCAGATGACACAAGGCTGGGAGAGAGAGCTAGTAAACAGCACGACAGATTCAAAAGAACCTAAGCATTCTAGAATGTTGGTCAGGATTTAAGAATGATAGATTTAAAAGAGAAAAATGTAAATCCTTACTCTTTAATGTAATGTGGGACAAATGTGGCTAGACAAGTCTCACTGAAAATGACCTGTGGGTTTTAGGAGGCTATAAACTCGTTATGAGTCAGTTGTGTGATATGGCAGCCAAGAAATCTGATGTAATCTTTAAACCACATTAGGAGAGGCATAGTGTCTAGGGAACTGATTAGGCTGCCATACCCTGCCCTACTCAGAACATATCTGGGGCATTTTGTTCAATTTTAGGTCCTGTGTTTCAGAAAGGACATGATTAGTGGGAGAGTGTTTAGAAGAGGGCAGTCAGGATGGTATTAATCACCTTTATGAGCTAGCTGATCATTTGAAGGAACCAGGCTATTTTAGCCTGAGAATAGAAGATAATAACATGATAGTTGTCTTTCAATATTTGAAGGGCTATTAGCTGGAAAAGAAGTCAGACTTGTTTTGCTTGGTTACAAAGAGAACATAGAGCAATGGGTATGTTTACAAGGAGACAATTTTAATAGAACATTACATTTCCTGATGTCAGGAAAGACTTTCTACAATTAAAGATATTTCCAGGTGGAATGGGCTATCTCAGAAGATACTAGAAATCTTTGTATAGAAGCTGCTAGATAGCCATTTCACATTAATAAATAAGAAAGGATTCCTGTTCAAACAGATTAGATGAGATGCTTTCTCAGGTCCCTGCCAACTCTTGAAATTCTGTGGTTCTGTTTAGATGATCCCAGTAATTATGTTGTATAAAGTATATGAAAATATTGACTTCACTTTCCATAATTGTAAATAAATCAACATTTGTGTGCATGTGTGTGAGTAAGGACCCTAGAATGTACATGTATACTAGAAAGCAGAAATGCCTTGGGACAATGAGATTGTCTTGAATAGGTCATTTTAATTTTTCTATTAAGGTCACTGAATACATTCTAATATCACAGGACTTACTGTTTCTAATAGCTACTATATTTGGCACTATTTGTGGCACTTTTAAGGAGGTTCTTTTGCCATAGGTTTGCCTCTTAGACTCAGAGATACGCTGGTGTTAACTCTTACCAGTTTGTTAAAATCTAGGTGAGCCTTTATACCTTGGAAATCTGCAAATGCTACAGATCAGAGTTTGATTTATTGCTTCCTTGATTATCTAGGCTTAAGAAAATGTTAAAATGTTAATAATGCAGACTAAACTTAAAAGTATATTGTGCATACAATTACTTTTCCCCCAATAAGCTGGTTGTTAAATATTACCAACACATTCATGCATGTTATTCTGATATACAAATACCAACACAAGCAACCATATGTAACAATTAGGTAAAGGGAAGGTTTGAGGGCAGCTCCTTCAAACTACAGTAGAGAGGATCCCTGGCTGACTTTCAACCTACCACCCACCACTCAGGATGAAAGGTGCCGATTTTGAAAATATTTTAATCGCTACAGAGCACATCCTCTTTAAGAGATAGGAGTGGCCTAGACCCACATAGCTTGCTGGGATTTTGAATTTCCTTCATCTCACAAGACAAGGAAATATTTCAAGGTTTTGGGACAGAGACAGAACTTAGATGAATCCATAAAATAAGGAGAAAAAAATTTCTGAAGGAGGATTGAGTGGAGGCACTTCTTTAACTGGACAACAGGCAGTCGTATAAGCACAGACAAAAGCAGGTGAAGGTAGTTATGTAACAGTGTTTCCCCCTCCCCAAGCCCACAAGAAGAGTTGAAAATAAAGGGTCAAGCAACAATGCATAAGATTTCTTTTTTATCAAAACCACTTGGTTGGATGGCTGATGTTTTATGGGGAGTATAGAGAAACTTATCTTGCTCCTTCTTGACTTATTTTAGCTAATGTGACTAGTACCCAAATCTAAGATTGTTTTGTTTTGTTTTTAATGGTGCTAAAGGTTGAATTGCATTGGCTTGATCTTGTCACAAACTCCTGTGGTTGACCCACATGTGAATTCCCTTATGTCCATTTGTTCCTGGCATGAGGGTATAGGAACAATTCCGGGAGAGACAGAAACTTTATGAGTTTTTGTTTTAGCTCACGCTGAGATCCCAGCCCCCAGCCTGTTGCTGGAGAGTCTCTCTAACTGGGGCGTAATCACGAGACATTCATATGTTTCATGACTAAACTCTTATATAGTTATCTGTTTGATTGGTTACTTATTTTTAACATTCTTCAAAAAAATTTTTTTGAGTTCCAAATTCTTTCCCTCCCACCCTTCCCCCACACATTGAAAAGGCAAACAATATGATATCAATTATACATGTAAAGCATGACTAAATTCTTAAGGGTGGAATTAATTGTAGCCTGGGTCCTTCTTTCAGTCTGTTCCATCAGACTATATGCCTAATATTTTGTTTTGCCTTCTCACTCAAGTATTTGATCCATTAGAACCCATGGGACACTTGGGCTCCATATTAATACCTACTGTTAATATTTTTAAATCTGCTCCATCCAACATCAGATGACCTGTGACTGTTAGAAAATTTTCTTGTTCTTCACTGTCAGAATCTCTAAAAAGTTGGCCAATAATCACCCATTAAGCTCTTCCTTTGTGTGGGTGGGTCCTTGGTCAGTAGTGTCTATTATCTGATCTTGTATAGGAGGGTGGATTTGTATTTCTACCAATCAGATCACTCAGCTCCACCCCCACCCCTGCTCCCCCACCTACTTAACCCCACTCCTGGAAGTTCAATTGCCTATTACCTCCAGCAGGGAGTAGGCAAAGCTTTCCCTCAGGCCTTTTAATCCATAAGGGCCATGATGTATGATTTATCAATTGATGCAACCTGGGCATGTCGCACACATCCAAGCAAAGCAAGGAGTGAATAAGTAGGACAGCACCAGCCTTTGGTTTTGCTCTCAGGTAATTGCAATTCCACTCCCTGATTTCCGGCTCTCATTTGAGCTTGCTATCAATATGACCCTTTAATTGTCTCTATCCCTTTAACATCGAGGAAACCTGAGGGTGCTTGCGCAACATGTGACATAAATTGCCCGGCAATTGTCTCCCCAAGGCAGATGCCGATGGAGTCTTGGCCCCCTGCTGAGAGTTGGCTGCCAGGTTGCCAGTTTCTCCCTTTACATTAGAACTCAGATCCCTCTTAAGTCCCTCGCCTCAGCTTTCTCTATGACTTAACCCAGCAATGGTAATGCTCTTCATCTTTGGGGTGTGTTCTTCCCTAGGGCTTAGTGGGAGAGATACAGTGGCTACATTTTCAGTTATTAATCCTCATTTTATTCCATCCTATATTCATGATTATCTTTATACTTGACTCCTTTATTTTTTTACTTTTTTTTTAAACTTTTATTATAGTTTGCATCATTCATTTCCACAAGATTTTGAGTTACATATTTTCTCCCCGTCTTTCCCCCGCCCATCACCCCAAAACAGCCATCCCAGTGTGTCCCCCCTCCCCCAGTCTATTCTCGCCTATGTCACTTT
>CM053580.1:210150388-210180064 GCA_028627135.1 Pseudochirops cupreus
AAAAACAGGTCAAAGAGAGGTATTCTAAGAATCAGTGGGCTACCTGAAAATGAACACCAAAACCAAATTGTTTTGAATACTATTTTTCAAGAAACCATAAATGAAAATTGCTCAGCTCTATTAGAACTAGAGGACAAAGTGAAAACAGAAAGACAACAAAAGTTACCTTCTGAAGAAAGCCCCAAATGAAAACTCACAGAAGAGTCAAAGTCAAAATCTTAAATTTCCAAATCAAAGAAAAAGTGCTGAATAACCAAAGGAGTAAGAATTCAAATATTAAGAAGACAGAATCAGACAGAATGTGGAATTGGCTCTGTAAGGGAGAGGAGTGTTTGTAATGCAAGACTCCCAAAGGCAGAAGATAAATGTTTTTAATCAAGAATAACTTATTCAATAAGACTGTATAATCCTACATTAAGGAAAATGACCTTTTCATAAAATAGAGGACTTCCAAGCATTCCTGAAGAAAAAGACAGAACTTATTGGACTTCTTGAAATGGAAATACAGGAAATAAGCAAGACCTAGAAAGGAATACAATTTTGATCAACTAGAAGGTTCTATGTGAGGATAAATGTTTTACATTGTAATAGAGGGAAAAGAAACAAATATTCTCTCAAATCCCTAAAGTCTTCAAATCTTCAAGAGAAAGTTAAATAAGATAGGCACAAAGACTAGAGATGGTTTGGTTTTGTTTAGGGGGGAGAAGGAAATAATTCTAGGCAGGAAAGGAGAAGAAAAAGAAGGAAACTCATCATTTCACAAAATAAAAGTACATGAAATGTTGCTTATGCAACTATAGAAGGAAGGGTGAGAGAACCGGGAAGCCATGAATGTCACTTTTACCTGAACCAGACAAAGAAGAGAGACAGAGACAGAGAGACAGAGACACAGAGAGAGACAGACAGAGAGATAGTGAGAGAGACACACACAGAGACACAGAGAGAGAAAAGAGAAGGGAAGGAGAGAGAGAATAGTGTAGAAATCTAAACTCAACAGGAAAAAAGGAAATGGAGTAAGGGAGGAGAAATGGGTTTAAGAGGGATGGCAAGATAGGTGAGATAGTAATTATAAACAGTTGAAGCTTGAGGGGATTTAGGGGATGCACAAGTAGTGCCTGTCTCAACTGACCCCATCCAGATGTAGGGGTAGTTGCCCCCTCCCTTCTCATTGGCCCCTGGGAGAGGGGTGATTAGGGAATGCTGCAGGTGTTTGTACTCCCATTATCAGCAATCTTCTTCTGAGGAAACTAGACTAGAATAAAGTTATTAACCACTTCTTAGTGTCTTTCCTGTCTGATCAGATCAAGAGTGAACCAACCAGTGCTAGCAACCAGCCTGGGTGCTGTGTTTATTTGTTGTATACAGGCACAATTGGTGCATCCCCTAAATCCTCAATGGGGGCCAGTTGAGGCACACACAGCATTCATGCATTCAACCCTAAGGTTACAGTCTCAGTGGATGTTTATATTATTTATCATTATATAATGCTGTGCAAGTGTGGTGGAGATGTTTTGAACCATAACTGTGGGAACTCATATCTAATACCTGGGAACAAGAGATCATTATGACTATGGATCCTGGGAAACTGAACTCTAAGGAATAATAACAAAAATTCACTTTACACATGCTAAAATTCACCTTATTTACAATAAAATTCACCTTATAGACGTCGGAAAAAAAATCTTTCTTCTCCTAATTATCCTTTTTCTACTGTCCCTCAAATATAACAAATATATTGGTCCTTCACCATGTAGATATAGAAAGACACTGGACTTGTTCTCCCAACCTACACATAGACACTTATGGGTTGGGTCTTCAGAATGTAGCTGACTACAGTGTGTCTCAGAGGTCTAGAGGTTCCCTGAAGTTCAGTTGAGTTCTTCTTATATTATTGTCTGGAGCCACAATTCTGGTGTGTTCCCTCCAATGTTAATCTCCACTTATTAGCACCCCAATATCATCTGACCAATTATCAATCAACTTTAACAAAGAGATATTGACTAAAAAAAGACATAGCAAGAACTGATATACAATAACATCCCCGCAAATGAGAGCACACTCTCCCCTCTATCACCTTGGACCCCTGCGAAAAGTAGACATGAACTTAAAAGTGGGCACTACAAACATGTACTCCAACGTATTCACTTTCACATGTTACACAGACTCTACTTCCCAAACCTCTGGTGGCTCTTCTAACTTTTAGACACTGACAACATTGCGGCCCAGTTCTTCCATTTTCATCCCTCAATCACCAAAGTGCAGAAAGAATAAGCATAAGGAAGCAAAGAAATAGAAGCCATGTGTTCATGGGCCACATGGTTATAGGTGGGTAGATGATGGCCTGAGGACTTGTCTCTTCACTTGCAGGTTTATAGCATATATTTGTAACACTACCATCAGGAAAAAAAAGAGAAAGATTTGGTTTGTATGTATTTCTTTTGTGTATAGTTTCAGCTCAGAAGCCAAATAAAAGACTTCTCTTCAACCCAGAGTAAGCCAACAGGAAACAATTAGAGAATACCTTTGTACATTCTGAGTCAGGTGAAGGCCTTTCCAATATATGCTTCTTTACAAAGAAAAAAGAATGAAACAACCTTTACCCTAAAGGAGCTTACATTCTAAGAAGGAAACAGTAAGTAACTTTATAAGCTCATACAGAATCAACAGGAGAAACAGAAATACAATGTAGTTAAACAGAGAGTAGTCTGGGAGGTAATGCACTAGCAGATGAGGGGATCCGAAAAAAGGATTTATGTAGAAGGTGGTACTTGAGCTGCTCCCTGAATGAAAACAGGGTTTGGAAAAAGTGAAAACGAGAAAGGATTCATTCTAGACATGGGGAAAGGTCAGCACAAAGAGATACAGATAGAAGATAGAGTGTTGTCTATGAGCAACACAGAAAAAGCCAATTTGGCCTTCAAGTTACTTTTCTAAAAATTTTATTTAGTGTCCAAATATTTCTTTCCCTTTCCCTTCTCTCCATGTCTTTCCTTTTGTATGTCAAAAATAGAGCTTTTCCTCCTCTCTTCATCTAGCTTCTCCCCCTACTAAATTTCAGAGCATACCTGGACATAGCAGACATAATTTACCTAGAGGTCAGTGCATTTGGACATAGGTATTCTCACTGGAAAGATAGTTTTTGAAATAAATCTGAAATAAAGAAATCATACCTGCTATTAATATTCAGGAACTGAATTTGAAGAGAAGAAAGAAAAGAAGGGAAGGAGAAAAGATAAATAGAAATAAAGAGAGAGGGTTTTGTTTTTTTTTAAATACAGACTTAAACCTTTCAGAAAGCTTTAAAAATACTGCAGGCACATTTTTGGTCTGGGGTATGCCAAATAAAGATTCAGGCATACAGCTCATAATGTAGCAGCCATGAGAGGGAAGAAGTCACAGATCACAAATGAACAAAACATTAATAAAACATTAGAAAGCTCCCACACTAAACAGTCAGCACAAGATGTGCTAGAACATTGAGATTTACAGTCTAATAAATGCCACGGCTAAACAAGCGGCAAAAGCCTCCAAACTCAGTGAAAATACTTTGAAAATATTGTTAAAGGTTTTTAAAAAGTCTGCTCCCAATGATTGATGGGTAAATTCTTTCCTCTGGCAACCCACAGTCATAGATTCCTACCTAGAACCAAGGAAGGTTCACTATCTGTTCAGCCACTGCTTATGAGTGGCTTTCCATTCAACCTGAACTTTGCCTTCCTCCATAAGCGTTAATCATGTGACATCAGAGCAATTCAAAGGATGTATACCAAAAGTATAATGTAAGGGATACAACAAGGAACTCCAATAAATCACTTTTGCCACCCATTTCCTAAACTATAACCTTCCAAATGCTGCGCATTGTAAACCACTTTAACGGGGAAAGAAAAAAAAAGATTTGCTAATTTTTCTTTGCACTCCTCACAGATGGTACACTAGCACACTATAGTAATGTGGGGAAGTTCAAGAGATATTAGCATCTTACTCAGTGATTAAACCCAAGAGCTTCAAGGTCTGGCAGTCATTAAATATCAGCACTGGATGTGTGAATCATTGAAGTTCAGAAAACATAGCTTCTCTGGGTGGAAGCTGAACAGGAAGGACATCTACAGCTGTTGCTTCCCAGTATGGAAGTGTTAAGTAGTAGCGAATGTTAAACACCACTGTGGAGCCAGTTTCCTGGCTCCATGTCCACTTTTGCCTTCTCTTCCCATGTTCTTCTTGAATCTTCTAAAACTCCTTCTCTCTCAAAAGAGCTCATGCCCAGCCTCTCATCAGGTGTGGATTAAATGTTTCCACAAGCCACTTAAGTCCATAATGGATTTGTGTCATTGGATTTGTGTCAGTGGATTTCCTGTGTTCCATAGCCCTGTGGAGGAGATAAAGTTTCCAAGAAATGTATACAACCTTCCCCAGGGAAAGAAAATTCAATTCCAGAAAATTATACTGTCTTTAATGATTCAGCTATAAAGATCTATCAGAAATCCATCAATTAGCAGATGTAATTGACCCAGTATCTGGGGTCTTTGGGTTTATTCAACACTAGACTACTGATGAGGTGTAGGCTCTGGGAGCCCCCTTGAGCTCCTTGAATCTTTGAGGTACAGGCTCTGGGAAACCCCTTGAAGTCTGATTGAATCTTCCTGCTTGATGAGGCATTTGCAGAGGCCATAAGTATTTAACTGTGGCTGGGCTCAAACCTCTGTTACTAGCCTGGCCCTCCATTGTCCATCTGCATCCCACCCTTGAGCCTAACAAAATATCACTCTTGCACTGACCTCACCCAAATTCCTCCTCTAGACCACGCCTAGATTCCTCTGTATATATATAAGAATCCCATCTTCCCTCCATGTGGTGTGAGAGCACCACAAAATGCCCTAGCATATACTTGCTCTGTGAAAGCGCCATAGAATGACCTAGCATAGACTGGCTCCTTAAGAGTCTACCCCATATGGCGAACTTTTAATGAACCTTCAATAAACTTTACTTTTCTTTGGCTGAGAAGACTTAAGTGGAATTCTTTCCACAGGACCCAGCATGTTGGTATTTTGGGGTCTCGGGCAACCCTTTGTGGGTAACCTCTTCACTATTGCATATTTTTCAATTCTTTACTAGAACAAAAAGAGCTGATACAAATATTGTTGTATATTTTGGCCCCCTTTCTCTTGCTTTGATCTCATTGGGGTATATTCCTAGGAGTGTCATTGGTGGCTTAAAGAGTATATACAGTTTAATGACTTTCTGGGCTTTCTCAGTTGCGTTCCATAATTGTTGGACCCATGCATAGCTCCACTAATGGGGCACTAGTATGAGTCTAGTCTCCCTACAAGCCCTCTAAAACTGTGAATTTCCTTTTTTTTGTCACCTTTGGCAATATGATGTGTATCAGATGAAACTTGGAGTTGCTTTAAGTTTCATTTTCCTTATTATTAGGGATTTGGGCTTTTTTTTTTCATATGATTTATGGTAGGTTGGCTTGCTTCCTTTGAAAACTATAAATATCCTTTGTCCATTTACCTATTAGGGAATGGCTCTCATTCTTTCATATTTGAATAAGTTCCTTATTTGTCTTAGAAAAAGATGTTCATTAGAGAAACTTGCTACAAAGCTATTTCCTTAGTTAGCTGTATCCCTTCCAATTATGCAAAACCTTTTAAATTTTAAGTCACCAAAACTGTACATTTAATCTTCTATGATCTTCTTTATCCCTTGTCTGGCTATGAACTCTTCACCTAGCCATGCTTGTCAAAAGTCATTTCTTTCCTCAATGCTCCAATTTGTTTATGATGTGATCTATTATATCTAAATCATGTCTATTTGGAGCATATTGTGCTATATGATTATATGATGTGAGTTGTTGGTGTCCACCTAGTTTCTGACAATTTTTCAAGCATTTTTTTAATTGAATAATGAATTCTTACTTCAGTATCTGGGATGTTTGGGTTTATTGAACACTAGGCAACTCCATTTTTTTTTTAACTTCTGTATTGTTGTATATCAAATCTGTTCCACTGACTGACTTCTTTTTTTTTTTTAACCAGTACCAAACATTTGGATAATTAACGCTTTGAATTATAGCTTGAAATCTGGTACTGCTAGCCTCCTTAATTCTTACTTCTTTCATTGTATTCTTTGAGAATCCTGACATTTTTTTTCTCCAGATGAAATTTGTTAGTTTTTTTTTTCTGGCCCTATAAAGTAATCTTTTAGTATTTTGATTGTTATGGCACTGAATATTAAATTAACTTAGATAATATCATAATTTCTATCAGATTGCTATGGCCCAATCATGAGCAATTCATATCACTTTTTAGGAGAGGTTTTGAATAATATTTAATTCTTTTACACTTACATGTAAAAACAATTTTCAACATGTCTTTTAAAAAACTCTGAGTTCCAAATTCTCCTCCTCCCTGAAAAGGTAAGCAATTTGATATAGGTTATACATGTGTAATCGGAGCAATTCATATCTCTACAACTAATTAGTCTGTCTTTTTTTCATAGTTATAGTTCCTATGTGTGCCATGGTGGGTAGACTCCCAAATATTTCATACATTTAGCAGTTATTCTGAATGAAATTTCTCTATTTCTTGCTACTAGGTTTTTTTTGGGGGGGGGGCAACATATGGAAAGGCTGATTTATATGGGTTTATTTTATCTTGCAACTTTAAGTTATTGTTTCGCTTACTTCTTTAATTGATTCTCTAGACTTCTGGAAGTAGAACATATCTGCAAAAATGCAGTTGTTATCTGTTAAGGTAACTCTACAAGCAGGAGGTTCTTAACCTAGGCTAGGGTCTATGAACTTGACTTTTAAAAAATATTTTAGAATAGCATTTCAACATAATTTGGTCTCCTTTGTAGTCTCATATATTTTATTTTATGCATTTAAAAACATTATCTGAGAAGGGGTTCATAGGCTTCACTAGACTGTCAAAGGAGTCTATGCCACAAAAAAGTTAAGAACCCCTGTTTTAAGCTATTGTCAGTGATCTACACTTTTGCTTTCATAAGCTGGAGAGATCAGAACTCAGCTACTTCTTTCCACCACCTGGTCTTTTTGTCTCCTAATCCCTGTCTCTAATTGCTTTGAGGTTGGCCACCTGACTTCTCTCAGGGCTTTCAGACTTCTCACTTAGTGGTATGGGTAAGAATTATTAGAGGCAATTACTTTAGCAGAAGACTGTGCAGAATGGGTCCCATTGAGAGAATGTTGATTTATGGATCTTATGGGGCTGAATTTTGGAAGATGGTTTTATTTTTAGGAATTGGGTACATACTGCCTTAGGTTAAGGACGAGTCTAGTCTGCAATTGTGGCAAATAGTTTTATGTTGACTCTAAGAGTTAGAAGGGGGCAAACTGAGGTCCAGGAGGGAAATTTTTTTTAAAACAGCTAAAAGAAACAAAGCACATTTATTAAATGTCAAACCTATATCCTAGGCCTTATGCTAAGTGCTGGGGAAGCAAAGAAAGGCAAAAAACATGGTGCCTGCCTTTTTTCTTCTGTGAGACTACTCTGACTAGTCTACTGACTACACTGACTACTCAGTAGTCAAATCTTGTGACTTTGTGATTGGAACAGCCAATCTCAAGGCCCTAGTGGTAATGTGAGGAAAGGCTGTTAAAAGTAAGAGCTGTGTACAAAGTCCCAGTTCTCCCCACCTTTTACCCTCCCAACTCAGTATCTGAAGCTCCATTTATCCTAAGAGTAGGAAAGAAGAGGCAATATGGAAGGGAGAGAAAGCCAAAGGAGGTTTCTTGAATTATACAGCTGCAAAGTTCTATCTACACTTTTTGCAAAGTAGGTGTTCATTCATTTCAGTTGTGTCCAACTTTCCATGACCCCATTTGGGATTTTTCGGGCAAAGATACTGGAGTGGTTTGCCATTTCCTTCTCCAGCTCATTTTACAGATGAGGAAACTGAGGCAAAACGGGGTGAAGTGACTTGTCCAGGATCACACAGCTAGTAAATGTTTGGCCAGATTTGAACTTAGAAGATGAGTTTTCTTGACTCCGGGCCCAGCTCTCTATCCGCTGTGCTACCTAGCTGCCCATGGTACTTACTATATTTTGGTTAAATGACTGACTGACTGACTAACTGAACAAATGAATTAAGGACTGCCCTAAATGAGTCCTACTGTAATGTCACAAATGGCCACATTATTACTCAGTCCTCTGGGTTAAGGTACTGAAAATTCTTGCTAACCGAAACAGTTATTATGTGGAAAGCTAATATTTTCAACTATCATCAGCAATTAACACCTTGGCTTGAACAAACCGTATCAAGTTAGCCTCAATGGAAAGTCAGAGTTCTGATGAATAGGAAAGATGAAAGGTAAATATGGAGACCAACAAAGAGGGAGAGATAGCAAACACAGTGACTATAGGGAAAGTCAAGTTCAGGTAGTATCCCACAGTGTGGTGCCCTGAGTAGTGGAGAGGCAGCATGAGAACACACCAAAGGAATCAGAAAACATGGAAAGGGAAACTGGAATGTAGAAAAGGGTTCAGGGCCCCAAGAACAAATGTTGACAGCTTTACCATCCCACTCAGGGCAAGCCCAAGAGACCCGTTTGATCACTCTGGCTTGCTGGTAGAATGAGTTATATTAAGCCAGTCCATCAACAATAAGAAATTAAGCCCTTCGGAAGGTATGTTGTACTTTGGCTGGCATTCAAGGTAGGGGGCCCATAGAGGTATGTGATTCTTTCATTCTAAACTTCCCTTTTCTTCCCATACCCCGGGAAACAAATAGGATCTAAAGCTAAATCTTAAATCTAAATCTAAAGCAAACTTTAGAAATCATCTAGGCCACTCCCCACCCCCATTTCACAGAGGATGAAACTGACTACATGGTATTGTAGTTGGAAGGGTCCTCAGAGACTATCTAGTTGAATCTCCTTTCCCTTTATTGTACAGATGAGGAAACCAGAGTCCCAGTAAGGTGGTGAGGAATACAAGGCTATACCAGAAGTGCGGGCAGATAGACAGGATTTAAACTTATGCCTTCTTATTCTAAGTTCAGTTCTAGTTTTACTACATCACACACACTTATCATCGGATCTTAGATTATGATATAAGATCTTCAAGAGACAATCAGCCATTAAGGTCCTAATCTTCTCACCCTCTGCATTAAAAAAGCATCAGCACCAACAAAGAGGAAGAAATCTTTGCTTTTGCCTTATCACATGTGCAAGAAACTCAAACTAAGGGCAGAGCTCCTTAGTTTCCTCACCCGTAAAATGAGCTGGAAGAGAAAATTACCTTTGTCAAGAAAACCCCCAATGGAGTCACAAAGAGTCGAACACAGCTAATCAACTAGACAACAGCAAAGGACAGAACTCCTGGTTACTAGAGATTTCCTTCCAGAAGTAGCCATGCTGCGACATTGTCAGCCATCAACATTATCAGCACTCTTGGTTTATGGTTGGTCAACAAGCCATGAATTGTCCTACTATTAAATCATATCCCCCCCCCCACACCCTGTTTTTAGGACTTGTTTCCTACTGTCAAATTGCATGACAGTACTTCAAATATTTGAAGATAAATATAATTTCTAATTCATTAACTACTGGAAGGCTTCATAAGGATAGTAGCACCTAAGCTGGTTCTTAACAGAAAGATCAGAATTCTTTTTTTTAATTTATAAATTCTGAACATAGCAAACAAGTAAAATGAGCATTTCTATATATATTGTAGAACAGAAAGAGAGAATTGTACATGGAACTGTACATCTCTATTATGTAGAATGCATTTTCTTTTAAAGTATATGATAAATTCAACACATAACTTTTAAAGTTATTCTACTTTTTTGTGAATTCTTCTGGCCTCCCTTATGTTCTCTTTTCTTTTTTTGAGGCAGGGGTGGGGGAGGGAACGCTGTTTCTACTTTTCTCTCTATTTCATTCTATCAAATGAAAAAACAAAACAACTTAAACAAATATACATATAGTCAAGCAAAACAAAGTTCCACATTGACCATATAAAAAAATAATGTCTAATTCTAATTTGAAACGATCACCCCTCTGTCAGGATGTGAGTAGCATACTTCATCCTTAGTCCACTGGAATCATGGTTGGTCATTGCATTTGTCAGTGTTTGTAGGTCTTGCAAAGTTGTTTTCTTCACAATGTCATTACTGTGTAAATTATTCTCCTGGTCTGTTCATCTCATGCTGTAACAGTTTGTATAAATCTTACCTAGTTTCTCAAAAATTATCCCTTTTTTATTTCTTTTTTCATCATTGCTTAATGGTACAAATAATATTTCATTATATTCACATACCCAAATTTATTCAGCCTTTTGCCAACTGATGGACACCTGCTTATAGTTTTTTTGCCATTACAAGTAGAGTTGCTATAAATGTGTTGTACATATGAATTCTTTTCTGCTTTGATACCTATGTGGTATAGATTAAGAAATGATATCACTGGGGTAAAAAAGTATGGACAACTGGACCATTCACAGATCAACCAAATGTGTATTAGTATACCTGTCTACCTGTAGCTTCCTCAGGAGACGTTGTTTAATTTTTTTCAGTTGTTTTTTTATAGTTGAGACATAGAACCTCAGAATTCCTTTCATTTGTGTTTCTCTAATTATTAGTAATCTGGAGTATTCTTTTTTTTAACATGGCTATTGATAGCTTGGGTTGTTGCTTTTGAGAACTATTAGTTCATATCTTTTGACAATTTAACTATTGAGCAATAGCTTTTGTTGTTAAGCATTTTAATCAATTTTGTACATAGCTTGGAAATAAAATCCTAATTAAAAAAAACTTGCTGCAAAGTTTTTTTTTTCCTTTTAGTGAACGATTTCTTTTGTCAAAGAGTGGGTCCTTAACCCAGTAGCTGGAGTTGTTGGGTTTATATAATACTATGTTTTTAATACTTTTTTATTATTTCTATTGAGATTCCTGACCTTTTACTCTGGATATTTTGCTTTAACTTTTATAGTTCTATAAAGCAATCTCTCTGATGGTTTGTTATAGCGCTGAATAAGTAAAATAATTTATATAGCATTGAAATTTTAAAACATTGGTTTAGTCTACCATGAACAATTCATGTTTCTTCAATTATTTTAGTTGTCTTGATTTCTATAAAGACTGTTTGTAGTTGTATACTTATTTTTCCTGTGTGTGCCTAAGTAAGCAGATTCCCAAATATTTTATACTTTCTTTAGTTATTTTAAATGGAATTTCTCTCTCTCTTCTTGCTGGTTTGGCTTATAACATATAGACAAGTGATGATTTATGTGGATGTATTTTATAACCTGCAACTTTGCTGAAATTGTTGTTTTAATTAGTTTAGAAGGCACATTCATATAGATTTTCTACTCTATAATTAAAAAAGAGATTCGCCTCCTCACCGTACAAATCCCTTGCAAATTATGAGACATTCTAGTTACTAATACTCTAAGTTGGGAAATGCCAAAGTTAAGTATGAGCCTAGTTATATAAGATTTATGTGTATAGGATAGAAACAGATATGAACAAGAACCTCTCCCAATGTGAGATACTGCAGTCAGAACTAGATTTGAATCCTTCCTCATATGCTCAGTAGCTGATGCTGTGTGACCATGGGAAAATCACATAACTTCTGAGGGTCTCAGTTCCATCAATTATAAAATGGGATTAATAATATTTATACTACTTACCTCCCATGGTTTCTGGGGCAAAATTCTGCAGACCTTGAAACTCTATATAAATGTGAGTTATTATGATGAATTTCTCTGAGTTCTGCCACTAAAATCCTACTCTGATGCCCCATTGAGGTGTGCAGGTGACCCTAGAGACACTGGGAATTTATGCCAGTGGAGCCCAGTTTCGGGTTGGTTTTTCCGAGCTAGAATGCCTTTAGTCCAGGTCTGATGACACACTGTATGATAGCCACTGGAAGGCCAAACTTACCTAAACCTGGAGAGTCTCATCACAATGTTGGCTGCAAGGTGATGACTTTTTCTATTCAAAACCAGCTCTTGAACACTATCTACTAAACTCAGAGTGCAGTCACCCGCAGAGACAAAGCCACAGATTCTCATTGCTTGGTATAGTGAGGAGGTCACTGGCTTTGGAATCCAGATCATGTTACCTTGAGGTTTTTCCATTCCTTGGTCTATTCTCTAGGGTTGCCATTTTTATTATATTGGTTACAGAGCTTTATAAAACTAGAGCTGCATAGTTTCCTGGGCTTGTGTATCTTCTTCTGATGTTCTTTCCTCCCGTGAAATAATTCTTTTTTTGAGTCCAAAATCTTAAACTGCTGTGGTTCATCATCACCTTGTCCCAAGAGTTCCTGGACATATTCAACTCCTTCTTTACTGTTTTAAAATAATTTTCCTCATTTTATTTCATACTTTAATTCCTGTGGTAATATTTTATTATCTATTTTGTTGGGTCTCAAAAAAAATCTAATTTTATTTCTCCTGTTTCTTTTGGTGGTGTTTAGATTTTTCTTCTGGCAACTCTAGCATCTTTATCTGTTAATCCTATCTTTTTTTTTTTTGAGGGGGGAAGGCAGGGCAATTGGGGTTAAGTGACTTGCCCAAGGTCACAAGGCTAGTGAGTGTTAAGTGTCTGAGGCCTATTTGAACTCAGGTCCTCCTGACTCCAGGGCTGGTGCTCTATTCACTGCACCACTTAGCACCACCCCTAATCCTATCTTTTTATCAGTACAGTGAAATCCCTGTAATTTAATCTTCAAGAATTCAATAAGTATAGAACAATGCCCTAGATCCATTCTCCCTTTCACTGTTTTTATCATCACATCGAATTTACCTTATACCCACACCCTCTGTGTATACCCCTTCTATCTGCTCTAATAAAAGATACTATTCTCAAGAGTTACAAGTATCATTTTCCTGTGTAGAGATGTAAACAGCTTAACCTTATTGAACAACATGTTTGTTTGTTTTTCTTTCCTGTTTACCTTTTTATGCTTCTCTTGAGTCTTGGATTTGAAGATTAAATTTTCTGTTCAGCTCTGGTTTTTACATCAAGAATGATTGAAAGTCCCCTATTTCATTGAATATCCATCTTTTCTCTTGAAAGATTATGCTCAATTTTTCTGGGTAGTTGATTCTAGGAGCTTATATACTGATACATCTCTCCTTCCTCAAATTTTTCTGGAGCACTTTGGATGAATCTTTGGTCACTATCCATATTCTCCCTCATATATTTCCTGTTTCTACCCCAGTCCTATCTTCTAATACATATAAACTCATTAAAGGCAAGATCTCTTTATAACACCTAGCACAGTGCTTGGCACATAGTAAACTGTTCATCAAACATGGTTGTTTGTTTAGCCTGTTACATAGACATTTAGCAAGCTGGAGTTGATTTTGGAAATATGAACTTGGAGAAGAAGCTATAATCAATCATTCTGTGAGCTTGGATCTTGTTGCCAAAAGTAGAAACAAGCTATCATCAGTGTTAATGGAGTTATTGGCTGAGTGTTAATGAAGTGTATCGATCTAACAAGAGCTACCCAAAGTTTTTCCCTGATGGCACTACATGAATCTCTGGATATGTACAGAATGCATCACAATAGAAACTTGCTTCTCTCAGTAACTCTCACCAGCTGTTTAAGTAAAATTTCTTTGTAACAGAGATTGTAAAGCTCATCTCCCTTTACAGGCTGCCTGCCCACTGAGTTCCATTTCCAGGATTTACGTGTAAAACACAACAAAGTCAAGCAAAACAAACCACACCTATTTCTGATCTGGGTGTTGCCAGTCCTCCTTGCTCTATTGTTACCGGTTTTCCTTGAAATCTTTCCTCTTTTGCCTTTGTCCTTAATCTTAAAGCCTAAAACCTATGTTCAATAGAGGATTGACTAGTATTAGACCATAAATCCACAGAGGCATTCTTAAACCAATATGGCCCCAGTGTTAGACATAATGCAATCATTTGGTACAGAAAGGATTTAAGGTTGGGTGAGCCAGGACAAAAATGGAACTGTGCAAATGTAATGTGAACAAGACAGAAGCAAGAAACCAACTAATGTTTGGGGTGCAAAGATATAAAAGTCACAAAACTCCCAAGTCTAGCATAGGAGCTGGACATATTTATAGGAAACCCTAAAATGTTAAGAGATGGTTGGGATCCTAGAGATCATTTTGATGAGCACTTTCATTATACAGATGAGAAAACTGAGCCCCAGAGAGGGGAGGTAGCCTGTTCAAAGTCATTTGTAGGACCAGAACAAGATAAGCTCAACTACATGGAGAGAAAATGCTGATGTGCATTGGTAGAGGGAGTTTCCTCATCGAAGAATTTTTTATTCCAAACCCCTTACCAGGGCAGCTAAGTGTTGTAGTGGATAAAATATTGCGCCTGAAGTTAGGAAGACTCATCTTCCTGAGTTCAAATCTGGCCTCAGTCACTTACTAGCTGTGTGACCTTGGGCAACTCTCTTAACTCTGTTTGCCCCAGTTTCCTCATCTGTAAAATGGTCTGGAGAAGGAAATGGCAAACCCCTCCAGCATCTTTGTCAAGAAAACCCCAAATGGTGTCACAAAGAGTCAGACGGAACTAAACAACAAAAACCCTCTAACCAGCCTTTTAACTCCTCTTCAATCTGTTAGAAACCCTTTTCTTTGAAAGAGAACTATGCCCCTTACTGGGCTCTGCCCCACTCTCTCATGGCTTCACAAATATGGTTTTAGAATGATTCAACTTTTGGTATTTTTCTGTGCAGCTTCATTACCATACATCCTACTGAGCTGTGAGTGGACTGCTAAAACTCCCTATGGTTTATGTCAGATCAATGTACTCCCCTAAAACTCAATGTAAGGCCCTGGAAGGATGACTAGCACACTGTCAGGAGGCCTCAGTTTGCACTGCAATGCTACTACTCAAGGTATGATATTGGCCCTGGCGGCGAGCCTCAGTTTCCCCTTCTGTAAACTGGGGCATCATTATGCGACCTCCTGGGCAGAGTCACAGAAGTTATTTTATATTCATTCAGTTATTTAATAGGCATTGGTGAAATGCCTCCTGTGTGTCAGGCGCTGGCCAGGTCCTGGGGACACAGAACCGAACCGAACCGAACCAGAATAATTGGTCTCTGTCCTCAAAGAGCTTGCACTCTACTGGGATTGGGGAGAGGGGAGAAAAAGAAGCGACATAGATGCAGATAAGCAATTATAAAGTAGATACAGTGTCATTTCCGGAGAGAACGGGCACTGGCAGCTATGATAAAAAATGCTTTATATAGATAGGCAAGCTGTTATTTCTGTGCTGCAGGCTTGTAAATCATCTGCAAATTTATCTGAGCACACTTATGGAAAAAGGTAAACTCATTATGAGGCAGTCTGCTTTTTAGCTTGTCATTCTGGCTTGAGTGGACTGTTTTCCCCCTTTCCTTGAACCAGGAACCTCCAGGATGTTCCTTGGAGCAGCCAGGGTGGGGAGAGGGTGTGGCATTCCCCCAAACCAAAGATTAGGTGGGGCTTCAGGAAATGCTCTTCAGGCTGGGGTAGGCTATGCTGCTGTTTTTAGAATTTTGTCCTACTCATCACAGATGGAGGCAATGAAATGTTATTATACCACAAGAAATGACACAATGGACATTTTCAGAGGTAACTGGGAAAACCTCTATGACCTGATGCAGAATGAAATGAGTAGAAGTGGAAGAACAATTCAGACAATGACAGTAACATTATAAAGACAAACAACTTGGAAAGGTTTTAGAATTCTGATCGATGCAATGAGAAACCCTGATTCCAGAGAACCAAAGATGAAGCATGTCACCTCTCCTACCAGTGAAGTGATGAACTTAAAATGCAGAATGAGATAAATGTTTCTCGACATAGGAATTTGTTCTTACTGGACTATGCATATTTTGTTATGATACTTTTCTTTTTAAAAATATTGTGTAATAGGAAGGGGCAGTGAGGAGAGATAATAAATACTCATACAAAAAAAAGGAAAGGAAGGAAGAAAAAGAGAAAAAGACAGGGAGGGAAGGAGAAAAGAAAGAAGGAAGGGAAGAAGTGAGGAGGGGAGGAAGGAAGAGAGAGACACAAAGAGGGAGGAAAGATGAATGGAAGGAAGGAAGAGAAAAGAAGGAAGGAAGGAAAGAAGGAAGAGAAAGAAAGAAAAAAAGACATCTTTTGCTTTATTTACTACAGATGAAAGTAGCCCATCACAGATCAAGTCATGGCTCTGTCCTGATCATATGTCCCACTTACCTTTCAAAGTAAGTTGTATGACTGACCCACTGCTGACAGGGTGAAGGTCCTGGGAACACCCCCAGTGACTGCTAAATAGACAGCTAACCCTGGCAGAGTCCCAGATTTCATGAAGCTGGAATGGCAATAGAAGAAGGCCAAAGAAAAGGCAGCCTCAGAAAAGGCAGCCTCAGAAAAGGCTTGGGAATTCTCAAATGTTCTTCTAGGACCTGACCTTTCTGGGTTATATGCTGTTTGTTTTTACAACTAAGGACTCGATAAGACAGACAGGGTTCCTCTTTGTAAGGCTCAGGGATTTTAAGCAATCACTCTCTGTAGATCTGTTTGCTTTCCCATTCTCCCTCTGAACTTCACCACAGAAAAGCTGAACACAGCCCAGGATTAATCCCTATGGCATTTTTATACTGTCTATCACTGTCATTTTTCTAGCAACCTTTTCGTGAGTCTTACGGTCCTTTTTTTTTTTAAAGGGCAATATGGGTTTAGCAGGCGTTAGGATGGGAAACAGCTCCCTCTGGAGGAAGAAATTGAGCTGGCAGAGAGACAGGGAGGAAAAGTCCAGAGCATTAGATTATTCATAGTAATAATAACACTAGTTAGCATGATGTTTTAAGGCTTGCAGAGCACTTTAAATATATTATTTGATTTGATTCTCACAACAACCTTGTAAACTAGTTGCTATTATTATCCTCATTTATCAAAGAGTTGAAACCTTTAAGTCTTCTAAAATAAAATATAAACAGTTTTCATGCTTGCATAACCACTTACTCAGTATGTGGAGCTGAATTCTCTCTCCTCAGCCCTTAAGAATGTCAAGTCTATTGGAAAGAAATACAATTATATAAGGAAGCAAAACAGATTAATCATAATGACTAACTGATCTTGATCCTGCTGAATAGATATGAGACACACATTCCTCCTCTCAGCAGATCCAGGGGAGGTCATGGGAGCAGAATGTTGCACATGCTATCAAACAAGGTCCTTTTGGCATTTGGTGTTGCTTAATTGTTTTGCTTTGTTACAAGGGAAGATTCAATGTGGTGTTTTATTGAGAAGTAAACATGTTCTAAAAAGCAAAGGCATTGATAAAATGTTGGGGGAAAATTCCCATGAGGAAAAAGTGAGATCTAGCATATTCCTGGGATGGGAAAGGGAGAGTTGGGCTCTACGGATTTTTTTTTAAGATAGCAAACTAATTATTAACAGGTGGAATATCACCTAGTTTTCATAGAGATTAGAGACATGGCGATTCACCCATTCATTCAACAAACATTTATTAAGTACCCAACTAGATAGGGCAGTGGATAGAGCACTGGGCTTGGAATCAGGAAGACGCATCTTCATGATTTCAAATCCAGCCTCAGACACTCACTAGCTGTGTGACCCGGGGCAAGTGACTTAACCCTGTTTGCCTCAGTTTCCTCAGCTATAAAATGAGCTAGAGAAGGAAAAGGCAAACCATTCCAGTATCTTTGCCAAGAAAACCCCCAAAATGTGGTCACAGAGAGTCAGATGTGATTGAAACAACATGACAACAATCCACAGTGCTGCATTAATTTCCTTTACTATTAGTAGAAAATTTAAGTTATTATTAAAACAAGGAAGACCTGGGTTGAAGGCCTGACTTTGATGTATATTGGTTGTGTGAAACTGGGCAAGTCACTTAAATTTTCAAGGCTGTATTTTTTTTTTGGAGGGAGAAGGCAAGACAATTGGGGTTAAGTGGCTTGCCCAAGGTCACACAGCTAGCAACTGTCAAGTGTCTGAGGCTGGATTTAAACTCACATCCTCTTGACTCCAGGGCTCCACTCTATTCACTGCTGCCTCTCAATGATTTAAGCTATATTATGCGGAGACTATAAGGTACAGGGGGTTTTCTAATCCTATAGCCCATTGTATCAAGGAAATCACAGGTTTATTCTCTATGTCTATGGATAGATTCCATGTCCCCATAATTTCTGGGTCCAAGAGAGACCCTCATGTCTTGAGAAGTGCTCTAGAATATACTTTTCTGGAAGCTGTGTATGAGCACACAGTATGACAATATCACACAGTATGACAACATCACACTCTAGGTAAAAGTGTTCACAACACAGGAAATTTATGAGCTTTGAGAAGCTTGTGGTGGGTGGTATGATAAAAGATGGTGAGAACAGAGGAATGACGGTACAGAGGATGGGTGAAATAGAAAGAAATGACAAACACATCTCCATCATACTGAAGACTGGTGGTGAGAGCTCAGTTTAAACGGGCAAAAGTATCAAAGATAACAAAGACATGGAAATAGATGCAGTTGGTGCAGGCCTGGCTCAAACATCCCAAGACTTCAATTCCTAACAAGATGACGTTACCTAGCTGCTGTGCCAACCCTGAAATGAAAGGGACTAAGAAAAAGCTGTTAGAGACACGTGATCAGCCGCAATCTCTCAAACTTGGCCATAACTTGTTCAGATTCCCCAGTTGATAAGAACCTCCTTAGTTTCCAGGTCCCCGCCACTGAAAAAAGAGTTATAGATATTTTTGTATATCCTTTAGAGTTTGTTTTGCTTAGAATTACTCTCTCACTTGAGGAGATTGAAGGGATTAGGACCACAAGTGGTTGATTGTGGGAATGGACTCCATCTTGTGACTCAGTTCTGGAACTAGCTCAGTTCCTTTTCTATTCAGTTATGAGTCTGGTCCAATTTCTGTTTTGTGAGAAAACTTTATTCAGTTGTGAGAATTAGGAGGAAACTTTATTATGTTGTCTGAGAAACCAAACCTCCTCTACCCACTGCTTAGGGACCCTTAATTTATGACCTAGGTTATGCTGACCAGAAACTTGGTCAGATCCAAAGATTGATGCAAGGAGTTTTCTCATAATTTTATATCTCAAGCAACCCATATTTCTCATCTGAAAACTGGCTCTGTACTGATCAATCAGTTATTTTTCTGTCTTCCTGTGATTGTTTACAGGCACTTGGGAGTGGGACAGCTCCTTTTCTGATTTCAGGGAATTGTACCTCTCTCCTCCTGACTTTGAAAGTCTATACCTAATGTTGTATTGTTTCCCCTTAATTAATTGACCTTATTTTATAAGTTGCTTTTAATGTATAAAAGTCTGTCTCCCCTTATATTGGAATCCAGCCCTAAGATGAAGAAAGGGCCTCGTCTGGGTTTGTCAGGCAATTGGCATGTATTGCTTAATCAATCCATATGCTTGGAGGATCAAACCTTTGTTTTCTCAGTCATTTCATCTTTCACCCACCACACCCTTAAACTACTCTCCCTTCCTCCTTCTCCCCTTTCCTTCCTGATTCTCTATTGGCTGATATGTATTTCTGTACCTGTGTATGCATTCTTCCCTTTCTTGACCAGTTCATATTAGAGTTCTGGTGTCAGCTGTTCCTCCTATCCCTTTCTTTTTGTTTGAATAGACTTCTATTTACACATTCAAATTGGATGCAATAATTTTCCCTAACTTTCCTCTCTGTGAATGCTTTCTTTCTGGCTACTTGCAGTATTTTTACTTTGACCTAGAAACTCTGGGTATTGGCTATAATGTTCTTGGGAGTTTTCATTTTGGGTTTTCTTTCAGAAGGTGAACAGTGGATTCTTTCTATTTGCCTTCTTTTCTAAGAGATATGGACAATTTTCTTTTATGATTTCTTAAAATATGATGTCTAGGCTCTTTTTCAGCTCTTAGCTTTCAGGTAGCTCAGTGACTCTTAAATTATTCTCTTCTTAGAGGCATCTGGATGTCAGAAGGACCTGAGTTCAAATTTGCCCTCAAACCCTTCCTAGTTATGTGAGCTTTGGCAAGTCACTTAACTGTCTGCCTCAGTTTCCTCAACTGATTTGCCCAGGGTCACATAGCTAATAAGTATATAAGGTCAAATTTGAACCCAGGTCCACCTGACTCCAGGTTCAATGTTCTATTCACTGTGCTCTTTCCTGCTGTTAATTCCTTTTCTCTAAAATTTCCTTGTATTTATTTTATTATGAGAGAGGCTTGTGTGCCATAATGGATAGAGAACAGAGTTCAGAGACAGGAAGATCTCAATTCAAGTCTATTCTCTGACACATACCAACTGAAATCCTAAGCAAGTTATGAACTCTTAGTGCCATAGGCAATTCTCTGAGGCCCTAAGTGGTAGAGAAGGTGCCACTCTGTATTGATAAGGGGAGTGTTCTCATCTAGGAAGTCTTTATAATAGTGGAATCATGGGTCTGGTTTCCTATCGATGTTTTGTGTATTTGTGGTTTTCTGTGTTGCCTCCTTTAGTAGAATGTATGTTCTTTGAAGGCTGGGATTCTTTTGTTGAGTTTTGGTCCCGTATCCCAAACCCTTAGTCCAGTGCCTGGGACACAGAAGTATCTTAACAAATATTTGTTGACAGAAGGATTTCATCATGCCTGCTGTTTTATCTACTATAATGTATGGTCAAAGTGATTTTGTTTTCTACCTAGAGCTAGAGCTAGATTTAATTAGGAGGCATTTCCAGTGGATTCTACTTAGTCACAGGGGTGGTGAACCTGTAGCCTTGAGGCTGCAGGTTCTCCACCCCTGACTTAGAACATCAGGAGCTCAAATTCTAAGTAAACCCTTGGGGAGTGCCAGGGAAAGGAGTCCTGGGGAGACTGTACAATACCTTTTTATATTTCTGTACTCTGTGAATCACTAGTTGTATGATTTTGTATTTTATTTGTCATTAGTTTTCAAGTCAATTTCCTTTTCAAAAACCTAAATTTCTTCACAATGGAGCTAAGGGAGAAAGACATTGGAGCTCATTCAGTACAAGTGAATTAATTCTAGGGAGGAAAGTCACTTCTAGAAGCCAGGTGTGGTAGTGGCAGCCACAGAGAGAAAGGCCCCCATTTCAGACAGATCTGGGACATGAGCCTATTAGAATCTAAGGAAATTATCCCTAAACGCTGCCCCTATTTCTGCCTGGGATATTTCCTTACACCTCCATAAAGCAGTATTACTAACCCCTGCCTCTCAGCAATTAAGAATAGCATCTGAAAGTGTCCACTGACACTCGTTGCCATGCTTTCTTTTGTATACCCAAATGAGTGAGTACTGGAGGTCATTCTGTTGAGTTCTCTTTTGTGGCTAATCTATTTCTCTTTCTTTCAAAAGCCTTGGCTCAAGAAAAGCACTTCAGTGACATTAGATCCCCAGGTAGAAGAAAGCCAATTTACCCTCTGTAGGAAGAGATACCTTGCCCTCATTTCTATGGCAGTCTAAGTTGGCATTCATCCAAGTACCATCTGCTTTAAGATCAATTTTGCTCTCTTAATGGCAAAGACTCTTATGTATGCCTTGTGGATAGACTCCTTCAAGAGACGTGTATGCCTGTGTGAGTGGCTACTGTATTCCTAAAGAAAAAAAGCATCACATGATATATTTGGAAACTAACACATGTGTTAAGAGAAACGGACAAATAAATGAGAGATTGATTACTCGATACTTCTCCCATCTGCCAACAGTGGAAGAAAATAGTTCTCTAGTTCCAAACTCCTGCTGGTGGTTTTCATGATTGGGGGCAAGGGATCCAAAAGGAATGGGGCAGGGTTGGTAAGAAGCAAGAGACATGGGGGAGGAGGGGTGAAAGTGAGGGTGAGAAGCAGAATAAGAGGCTGTAGGTCCAAGAATAGAATGTGAACTAGTGAAAGGGATCCAGGAATTTAGGAAATAAAATAATAGATTTTATAATTATATAATAAACATGTTTAATATGAATATAAACATATAATATAAATATTGGAAATATAAAATCACAGAACCTTGTTTCATAGCTGCTACATAGCTAGTAAAGAGCCGAGGTTAGATTTGAACTCAGGTTTTCCTGACTTCAGGCTTGGCACTCTATTCAATGTTTCCTAAACCTTAATGTCAGCTGCTACAATTCTAGATAGTCCCCTGAAATGATCTCCCTAGTCAAGACTGCTTTCCCTTGACTAGAAATGAGTGGATGAACTTGCCCATAACATCTCTAACACCAAGGATTATCTGTGCTACAGGTTGTTTATATTTTTACCTTCAGGTCGTGGTATTTAAAGTTGCAAAGGACCTTAGAGCTCCTCTGGTCCAGGGGTTTATAATCTTTTTCATGTTATGGACCCTTTTGGCAGTCTAATGTAAACTACGGATCCCTTCTTGGAAAAAAATGTGTTGATTTTTTTCTTTTAAAGGCATACAATAAAATACAAAGGATTATGAAGCACACCAATTATATTGAAATATAGTTATCAAATATACAGGTGTATATGAGTGTGTGTGTGTGTATATACATATATATGTACATAACAAACTCATAGCCCCCATGTTAAAAAACCCGTCCTAAGTCAAGTTCCCCATTTTATAGATGAGCGTAGGGTAGGGAGTGCATCAAAGTACAGAGTAGCAAGCACTGGAACCAGGATACAAATCCTTGTCTTTTCTTTAAACTCTTGGGCTAATAGCCCCCTCTGGCTTTACTTGCACCCTTACCCTGTCTGGATGCCATTTTAACAGTTCTCTCTTTAGCAGGCTAGGATCCCCTGATCCTTTGGTCATCTTCCCAGTCAATCCTTACCCACAATTCACCTTATCCAGTTGTGTTACTAGGAACCAAACCATTGCTGGATAGAGTGTTTGTTCAATTCAGCAGTACCATGATTTACTTTGTCAATTAGCTGTCCATGTGAAAGAGAAAAATCTAATTTTGATTCAATTCAATTAAAAAACATTGATTATTTTTCTAACTACATGGAGTGGGGAGTGTAAGTGAGAGCAGAAATTTCCTAGCATCAGAACACAGATAGTTGGCAGTCCAACAGTCTGGCCAACAAACTCACCAGAACTCACATAAGCATAATCACTTCACCTCTCCCTAAGTCAGGTTATCAAACTAAGTAGTTCCAGCTGCAAAGCTGACCAGCCCTAAGGTATCTTTGAGTTAAAAGTGACTGGTTTCTCTTCGCAGCAAATATGCTTTTCTTGGCTAACTACTCTTCCTCCCACCCCTCCTTTTCTTCCCCCACACTGGGCTCATAAAAGTAATGGATTTAGGGTTCAAAGGATCCCTAATAAATTGCATAGATGTCTTCTCTTTAATTGGCTATTAATGGCTCCCAATCCCAGCTTTGCTAAAGGAAAAAATAAGTCCTGTCCTTTAAAGGAATAGGCTCTCTTTCACACTCAGACAACACACATTCAATAACCAGGCAAGCTAAGGTCAATGACCATCAAGTTTTTATAATAGTTTGAATAAATAAAGAATAAAAATGAGCAATCAAGAAAACTGCTCATTCAAATGGAGGTTGCTTGGAGCTACAGCCAGGAGAGCTCAAAAATGGACTTTTTTCTCCATAACTGTCTTGCAGATTAAAAGTGAGTGTGTGTATATGTGGGGGGGGGGGGCAGGAGAGGAAGAGAGAAGAGGAGAGGAGAGGAAGGGAGGGGAGAGAAGGGGAGGAGAAAGAAGGAGGGGGAGGGGATGGAAACTGGAAATAAGTAGTAGAGAGATAAACAAAAGTGAGTCTTTTCTTTGGGACAGAGGAGATGGAGAGAAAAGAGAATGCAGGACCCTGCTATCTCAACAACCACTTCATGTTGCTTTGACCTGATCAACTCCTTGGAGTGCATCTGGTCAGACATTCTCTGATGCCCTCTCCAGACCATCAGGAAGTAGTTCCAAGAGAGGTTGTCCTTGGACCCCTGTTAATCTCTCACAGCCTTTGTCTCTTGGCCATTACAATCGCTGCCTCTTCTAGATCACAAGTTCTCACCTTTTTTTGTATCATCAGTCCCTTTGACAATCTGGTGAAGTCATGGAACTCTTCTCAGAATAATATTTTTAAATAATTGAAGGAAATAATAAATTCCAGTTAGTGGTTAGTGAAAATAAAGATGTTGTTTTCTTTTCCTATCCAAGTTCACAAAGCTCCTAAAATTTATTCTGAGATCTGTGAACCAGATAACTCTTGTTCTAGGATAAAATTGGAGACCACTCCCATGTGATTACTTGGTCTTAATATAAGAAAAAGTGAAATGGGGGGTGGGCTGGGGGTGGGAACTGAACCAAGAAAATCTAGCTTGCTCTGAAGAGAGGGACCTTAGGATAGCTCTATAGGAGAAGTGACTTACTTATAGTCACATGAGTATCAAGTAGTAGAACCAGGGCCCAAATTTGAGTGGTAGATAGGTAGATAGGAAATCTATGAGCAGAAAAATGGATGGAACAATCCTGTAGCAAGGGCAAAGAATAGATGATGGAGAATGCAAATAGTACTCACTGAATGCAAAAGATTTAGAGAAAAGCCTTTATCTATCCAATTGGGTAGATGTAGATCCTCAATGGAGAATTTATTTGAAGCATTGGCCAAGAATCTCCCAGGACTGTCTGTCCCAAGCATGTGAAGACTTTTCCTGGCCTAATAGGCCAATGAGAACAATTTGTTCCAATGGCCACAAAAGCAGCTGAAGCAGGTGCTGTGGAGCACTTAGAGCATGGTCAGACATTGAAGATGCCAACGTCACCCAGTGCATCCTGGAACATCACCAATCTTCCTGACTTTTGTCTTAACACCAGACTTTGATGACTCAGGAAGAGAGACTGAGGCTGATGACTGGGCAACTCTGCCTCACTTAAATCCAATTCACACAAGATTCAAGATATCAGAGTCTTGAACACTGATCCTCTTTGAAAATGAAGACAAACAACAACACCATATTAGACATTAAAAAATCTTAGTATTATCATGAAAATAGTTTCGACTGTCTGGTTCCCCTGAAAGGCTCTCAGGGGTCCCTGGACCACACTTTGAGAACCACTGATACAATATAAGGCAAGATGCACTGGTGTAAAGGAAAGATCTAGGCAAAGTGTCCAAGGGAAATTTGATCAGGGGAGAGAATATTTTTGGGGCACCGGGGAGGAAAACAGGGATAGCTTCATGCAAGTGATACATGCACTTAACCTGGAAGGCAGATGGAGACAATGACAGGTGGTGATGAGGAGGAAGTCCATTCTAGGAATGAGAGAGTCCAGTGAATTAGTTTCCCCAAGCCTCCTTCTGATTTAGTTACATCTGTTGGGCCATTCTGGAGGCAGAAGGCATGTCCTGCTTGAGAGCACCCAAATAATCTGAGGCTAACTAAGTGGTATGATAGAATAGTGAACTTGAAATCAGGAAGACCTGAGTTCAGATCCTGCCTCCAGATACTTACTAGCAATGTGACCCTGGGCTAGGTAGGATGTAACATTCTTTTAGGTTAAAAAAAATATCACGAGGTATTTGTAGAGCCTATATCAAATTGCATGTTGACATAGGTGGGGAGGGGGGAGGAGAGGGAGAGGGAGAAAATTTGGAACTCAAAGGATTGTGGAACTGAATGTGATAAACTAAAAGTAAATAAATAAAAATCACAGAATCTTGTATTTTCCTCTCTATCTCTCAAATGTGTGGGTGTGATCATTGACAAGGCCCACCTGGACCTCCTCTAACCTGGGCCCCAATGGGCCATGAGCACACATACTGAAAGGAGCAGAGTCAGTATTCACAGGGTCCTATCTAGGGACCTTGGAAGTTATCTAGACTAACCTCTTCATAAGAAGGGTAAAAGTATGTGCTTCAAAGGAGAAGAGCTTACTGAGTGGCTGCAAAGGGGGAATCAGAAAATGCCAGTGGGTAGCAAAGTGTTTGACAACTTCTCCTCTTGGTTCTGTTAGCAGAGAACATTAGCTCACAGCACAGAGAACGTTAAATACTTACATTTGGAAATTGCCTTCCCTGACTTAAAAACACTTTTTAGGAGACAGCTAAATGTGCTTCTTCTGCTCTTTTTTTCTTTTAAAACAAGACTTAAACATTATTTCACAACTGTTATCTGGTGAACTCCTCCAGGGGATGCTGTCTCCCATCCTCTTTGGGCTTTTCCTTCCTTTACCTTACCATTTCTCCTCATTCCCTTCACCAGATTTACTCACTGCTGTTATCTTTGCTTTAGCTTATTAATGTAGTGGCTCATCCAAGGGCCTCTACCCCCCAATCAAACTTAACAAAGATGGAATGACTTCTCCTTTGGCCGTGGCTGTGTGTAAGGTGGTATGGATCCAATTTGATATAGGGATCCAGACCAGGATTCTGGCCATAAACACTTGCTCTGGGCTCATGCTATGCTTATGCTTAGCCCATAAACACCACCACTACAATTGCTCTGTGCTCACACATCATTATATAACCATAGTTAATATAAACTGAGGAGTTTATTGTTGGCATGATGCCTTCTCTGTGTGCTTCTCTATAAATCAAATGAGCACTGGTCAGCAAATGCGGGATGCTGGGGGTGCTGTACAAAAGGTGGATGCTTCCCCAACCCCGTCTCAGCCACTGCTATGAGACATGAGAAAAGGCAGATGCTTCCTCATCTCCTCCCAACATGCTGCCATCAAGAAGAAAGTAATATGACCCTCTTATCCATGGTCTCCACTGTCGTTCATAGTCTGCCCTGATCCACTGTACGTGCAGGAGCTGAGGAGCTCCTGTCTAACAATGGCTGATGAGACATTTCTCCTCTTATGTTTGCATGAATTAAACTTGGTGGATGTCATTAGAATAATGAAACTTCAATAGTAACTTATTCATGTCTCCATGAAAGGCTAACCAGCATAGGTTATCACACCAAATGTGAGTATATGATGTGTGTGTGTGTGTGTGTATATATATATATATTGACCTTTGGCCCACCTTGTAAAAAATTACACATACAGAGTTGTGAAAGAGAAGGAATAGAATCATAGAATGTTAGAGAGGGAAGGAATCTTTGAGAGCATCTTATCCAACACTCCCATTTTATACTTAGAGATAGAGGCCCTTCGTGGTGGTACCTGGTATACACAGGCACTTATTAAATGTTTATTCAATTGAATTGATGTATTAAAGACTTGAGTAGAGGTATAATGATGATAGGATATAGAATAAAAAAGGGCCCTTGGAAATCATCTAGGACAGTCCTTTTCCAGATGAGAAAACTGAGACCTACAGAGGCTAAAAGCAATTTGCCCAAGGTAAGACCTTCATCCTTTTACTTTCTGTAGTGCCAACATGTATCAGTGATTGGACAAGGGAAAGGGCTGACGTATCAGAGTCTGAGACAGGAGAAAGAAAATCAAAAATCCAGGCTGGGTTGATACTAGGATGTTTGCAAAGCTCTGAGATAAGCGAGATTGAGATAAATGGGAAGGCAAATTGTTGGGGCAAGGACACAAACCTGAGGAGGATAAGGATATATAAAACATCTAAGGGAGCTGAACATATAATATGGCAGCTTGACTTCCTAAAACTTTGAGTTAAAAAAAAATTACAGCAGCTTTTATCTCCCTCCCAATCCCTCAAATTTGTGGGCATAATGACAGACAAGGCCCATCTGGACCTCCTCTGGACTGTTCCCTCAATGGGCCATAAGCACACATACTAAGCAGCAGTTAGTATTTACAGAGTCCTACTGAGAATTCAAAGGGCAGCTAGGTGGCACAATGGATAGAGTGCTGGACCTGGGGTCAGGAAGATCTGAGTTCAAATGTGGCCACAGACACTTGCTAGCTGTGCGACCCTGGACAAGGCACTCAACCCTGTTTGTCTCAGTTCCCTCCTCTGTAAAATGAGCTAGAGAAGGAAATGGCAAACCACTCGAGTATCTTGGCCAAGAAAATCCCAAATCAGGTTACAGAAAGTTAATGACTGAAATGTCTGAACAATTTAGAGTTCAATTTAGAGACCTTAGAGATTATCTAGGCCAACTGCCTCATAAGAGACAGTGTGGATCAGTGGATAAGAATGCTGGACTTTGAGCTAGGAAGACTTAGATTCAAATCTCAAGTGACTATTAAGCTATGTAACACTGAGCAAATCACCTTATTCCAGCCTCAGTTTCCTGATCTGTAAAACAAGGAGGGGGAGTAGTAACAGCACCTGCTTAGAGTTGTTCTAAGGATCAAATGAGATAATGTTTATTAAAGTGCTTTGCTGATCTA
This sequence comes from Pseudochirops cupreus, assembly GCA_028627135.1. Lineage (NCBI taxonomy): Eukaryota > Metazoa > Chordata > Mammalia > Diprotodontia > Pseudocheiridae > Pseudochirops > Pseudochirops cupreus. The sequence goes on from CM053580.1 coordinate 210,178,581, forward strand.
AAAACATTAAATGGGAGTTATCCTTTCACAAACCCCAGACCTTTCTTCTAGGACTGTGTTAAAAACTCCCTCTGCCCTGCCCAAACATGAATTAAGATCGTAGATTTAGAGTTGGAAGGGACCTTAGAGGTCAACAAAGCCAACTCTTGTCATTTTACAGATTAGTTAACCAAGACACTGAAAGGTATAGTGCAGAAGTCTCAAACTTATTTAGCCTACTTCTTCCTTTAAAAAAAAATTACTCAGCACCCCCTGGAAACCTTTCTTTAATCCTTTAATGTTTTTTTTTAATTATGCCATTTCAAAAAAATATAAAATGTTTTCTAAAAAATGATGCACCTTAAATTTAACAGTTTATTGTAAATATATGATTTTTCCTGCATTGAAATTTTGATGACACAATACTGTGTCATGTAACCATATAATATTATATTGTAAACAAGTCATTACACACACATACTCCTGCTGATGCATGCTGGACTTCTCCACAATGCACATATACTCACCTGCTGGCACTTGCTTGTTAAGACCTGTCATCAGACTTGACAACTGATAGGTTCTAACTTGCATTTTGTGTGTTTATTTGGAAAATAATGTTATCACTATGATTTTTAACTCTGTTACACAACAGATGCAACATGTACAAATGGTTTTTCAAAATTTTCCTATCTTTTCTTTTTTTCCTTATGCTTCCACCACCCCTTTCTTTTTATTCAACATCCCCCAAATGCCCCTGAGGTTGCTACTCTCCCCCTGGATTGTTCCAGTGCACCAAGAGGCAGTATCTCCCACTTTGGGAACCTATGGTAGTGCCTTCCCCAGCTAATCAGGTCACACAGCTAATCAGGGTGCAATAAGGATTTGAACTCAGATTTCCCTGACCTCCAATCCAGGGTAGTCCCTCACTACACTAATTCACTTCTCACAACATGTTATTTATTAAGCTCCTAGCTGGATGCTTTATCTATAAGACAGTGATCCCAGTAAGTATTTGATGAAGATGAAACCTGAGGAAGTTTATAGATCTTGGCATTAGACCTCTCCCTATCACAGGTTGGCCACACATTCCTCTAAGCCAGCGATTTTCAACCTGTGGGTCATGTTCAATTTGTAACAATGAAAATACATCCTGCATATCAGATAGATTCATAACAGTAGCAAAATTAAAGTTATGAACTAGCAGTGAGAATAATTTTATGGTTGGGGGTCACCACAACATGAGGAACTGAATTAAAGGGTCACGGCATTAGGAAGGTTGAGAACCACTGCTCAAACTCTCTGTAACTTGTGGGTTTGAACAGCTTTGCCTTGGACAGATATGGCACAGGAATATTTTGAAGAGGAATTCTTGTGCTAGATTAGGGTAAATTGCTTGGCCAACAAAGGTTCAGCATTTAGAACATCATTACACAGCTGTGTTTCAGGTAGCAGGCAAGGTATTGAAAACTATCCCGGGGGGCGGAGCCAAGATGGCGGCGTAGAAG
>CM053580.1:210180564-210208917 GCA_028627135.1 Pseudochirops cupreus
TTATCTTTTGTTTTTATTTTTTATTTTTATTAGGACTAACCTTAAGGCCTTAATTCACAATAACATTATTCACATTGTTACATTTCAAGTCAGCAAAGAGGTAATCGATCAAGTCATTAGGTCTGAAATGTATTCAACAATGGACTTGGCTAAGACTTCTTATAAAAATAACTCGAAGGTTACATCCTTTATTCATCGGTTAAGGACTAACAAGTCTATGATTCTGTAGTTGCATCTGTCAAAAACAAAAACCCGCCACACAACAGCATTTAAGCTTTTGCTACTTCAGACCCTTCTGTTAACAAGAGTCAGTTGAGCGCTCCTCCCTTAGACCAATTACTGTGTCAAGATGTGTCTGGGATGATGTTCAGCTATTATGTTACCTTTTTCTGAGCTGCAGCACATGTCAGATTTGGCACATATTTTAAATCTTATTTTTATTTCCTATTCTCAAGTATTGAGGCCCCTTCTCACTTCCATGGGATGCCATCAGGATAAACTGTGTAGCTGGTTGTAAAGATCATGGAGTGCTTTTGAGCTGAAAGGGACCTCAGAAACTACCCAGTCCAACCCTTTAACTTTACAGATTAGGAAACTTGGACCTATGGAAGTCAAGTGATTTATCCAAAATCACACAGGTAGTAACAGGGTCAGAATTTGAACCCAGGTCCTTTGACTCTAAATCCAACAACTTTTCTTTACATCACCCACCTTGCTGCCTGGACCTCTCTTGGTATCATTTGATATCCTTGTATATTACACACACATACACAGTATTATTCAAAGGGCAGGTTACAGAGAAGATATTGAGAAATACCCCCAAACAGGCAACAAGACAGCATTTGCAGCTAACCTCCAGGCCATACTGCACCTGAGCTTTAATTGATTTCTTTCTACCAGGCCCATACCACTGTCATCAGTCTTTGAAGTAAGAAGTGGGAGGGAGGGAAAGAGAGAAAGAGAGAGAGGTAGAGAAAGGAGGAAAGAGAGGGAGAGATGAGTGGAAGAGGAGAGGGGGAGAGAAAAAGGGGGGAGAGAGAGAGAGAGAGAGAGAGAGAGAGAGAGAGAGAGTGAGAGAGAGAGAGAGAGAAGCTGCCAACTCAACTATATGAAGGTCAAGACTTATTTTGCTTCTTCACATATTAGAGAGAATCCCCTTCCCTTTTTTTAAACTCCACCTTCAGATGGAGTAGCAGATGGTTCGTCTGTGAGGGCTTTGCCCTTTCCTACCTAGGATATTTCTTTAGATGATGGTAATGGTAAGATGTGATCATATTCTGCTCCTTCCCCTCCAACACCTAGAGAGAGACTGATACCCCAGGGGAGGGTCATCCTCTGCCTGTTGCCTCTTGCACCTCAGGGGTCTATTCTGATACTGCTAAAATTGCTAATGACAATCTTACCCCATGAGGGGCCAGCAAACAAATGAATGTTGCTGGATTTTATTGCTGGTGAACTCAAACTCACAACTTTTAGAAATGCAAGTATAAGCCATGGTCCCACTCTAGGGCATTTTGCTGAGATCCAAGGCAAGGACAATGAATAACATCCCTGCCTCCTTCCTCCTATGCTAACATGCAGGCTTAGGACCAAGACAGGCACCTTGGAATAAGTAGTAGGAGATCCTACCAAGCACCCCGTGCTGTACTGCCCCTGTTCAGAGTAGGGCATTCAAATATTGGTTGCTAATGGGTAGAGTATTTAAAAAGCAGTGTCAGGATGGTATTTATTAAGCCCAGAACAAAACCAGACTTCAAAATTCAAAAGATTTTTTAAAAAATCATCCTAAGCTTTAATTCCTCTTTTAGGAGAGAAAGAATGCACATCCTCCCTTTCATCTCAAACAATCTAACACTATGAACTTTGGAATTCTTGGACGGGATTAGGTAAACTGCTTGGCCAACAGAGGTTCAGCATTTAGAACACCATTACACAGGTGCATTTTCTCCATTAAAAAAACATCCTGAAGTGGCTCTTTGGATATAACTGAATTGAAGTGGGGGAGGAATCAAATTCTCTCCAATGTGACTTATGAAAAAAAACAACAAAAAAAGAGTCTTTCCTCAGTTTTTATACAAGTAAAAAGAAAAAAACAAATGAAACCCAGAGGTATAATTTTATCATCAAATTTTAGTCTTTACAATTTTCACAGCCTGTTAACTTCTCTATTCTTCCTGTCAGCACTAGGTACCATCACTGGCAACTCACAAATGACAATTTCACCTACAGTCCATTAATTCATTAGTGGGTAACTAATTTCTTCTTCAACTGCTGTCCAAAACCACTTTTAAAACTGCCTTATTCTCCTCTCCTCCCCTCCCCCTTTTCTTTTTGTTCCTGGGGAAAAGGAAGGCCAGCAATGTCCTGGTTACCATGGTGCCACTCAGTGCCTCCTACACACAAATGAAGGATGGTTACTAAGAGGGGTTCCATTTCACATGCCAAAGAGCTAACAATTGGCCAATGGTTATCAATTGGGAATTTTAAGAAAATGAAGGTGCAGTTCAGGAAATCAGTTCTGGATTCAGGTACACAGCTGGATACCCCTTAGTTTAAGGAAGACACTTCTCTCTTCATAGGTCCCACACATCAGTTTAGCAAAAAATCTGGCTTCTGATATCCAAAGAGCTTAAAGTCTCCTTCAAAACGTGCATATAGACGGCGTATGTCTCTTTTGCTTATTCCCAAGAAGTAGTGTTCCACCTTGGTCTTGTTATACACAGTAATGCCTGGTGGAATTGTTGGGTAAGATACTAGATGATCAATCCCAGCTTCCTTCAGGATATATGGAGCATCTTCCTCCAAGGTCTCATGGTGTCCAATCATGCTGTAGCTTATTTCACAGGGTGCACAGAGTTCTACATACGTTACCCAATGAATGATGTGGTCCCCAAACTGAAGATCCAACCACCTATGGTTTGGATCCCCCAGGTAACGCACAAAGTCCTCAAACTGAAGGCCCCTGGTTTCTGTTCGATTCCTTCTATATTTTCTAATGATTCCAGGAGCGATCTCATGCCGATACCAAGGTTCAAACCTAGGGTTATGCACAAACTTGTCCTTAAAGGCAGAAATGAGTCTTTCAAAAGGATCTCTTACGATAAAAAATTTGAAGTATGATTTCAAGCTAAAGAAGAAAGAAAACAAAGGAGAAGTCAATTGATGCAGGAATGAAGATAATTTTTATAGCAACATGGTAAAGAAAATTCTGCTTAACCATGTTTTATAGTTTAAAAATTAAGGAATTAAAATGTTGATCACATTAAGTCTGCCATTTTATATGGTAGTTTGAACTACCTAGAAAAGAGAAGGGAGGAAGAAAAGACAAAGAGACTTCGAGCTTAGAATGAGTAGTAGAGTATAGCAATGCACTTGATAAATATTTGCTGTTTAGTTTCATGAACTTGTACTTCAAATAGCTATTAAGCATAAACTGGACAGCTGGGTGGCTCAGTAGATAGAGCGGTTGGAGTCAGAAAGACCTGAGTTCAAATATGGCCTCAGACACTTACTAACTGTGTGGCACTGGCAAGACACTTCACCCTGTTTGCCTCAGTTTCCTCATCTGTAAAATGAGCTGGAGAAGAAAATGGCAAACCGCTCCAATCTTTGCCAAGAAAACCCCCAATAGGATCATGAAGAGTGGAATAGGACCGAAAATGATTAAACAATAACATAAACTGAACAGGATCAAAATCCTTGAAAAACATGGCTCCTTGGAAGGTGGAATATTTAAGGAAATGGTGCTTCTCGCTGTTAAATTAGTGACAACATTGTTAGCGATTCTTTTCTCTCCTTAACCATGAATCTAACTGGGGTCAAGCCCAATTTACAAGTAAACTAACCAATTTCAATATTGATCTGAATATAGGCTGGGCCGCTAAAATTAGATCTCTTTCAAAGAAAGAAAAATGTCGAGGTACACGGAAGAAGAACACTAGGTTTTATTCAAGTCTGAGTCAGGGAAAAATGGTAATGTACGTTTGAATGAATTTAGTACAGTATTGTCTACACAAACAGTTACAGTTTGCTTTATAAAAAAGGATGAACATGTTTATGTAACACATCCCTAGTCTTTCAGTCACATCTATGTGATGTAAGTCTAACTTCTGTGGGCATGGATTGTTCTGATTCGTTACCACGAATCACCTGGTGGGAGCTGTCAAGACGCAAACCACAGCAGCAACAACACATGCGTTAGAAATAGTGGGAAAAGCCTGTACAGAGTTGCCCTGCAACTGAGGCTCTCAAAAGTTTGTATAAATGGCTTTATTTAACACAAATTATAGAAATGAAACTTGGCTGCAATATTTAAGGAGCTTTCAAATGTTCCCAAGGTCTAAATTAAAAAAAAATATTTGGTTACCAAAAAACAGGTTAAGTCAAAATTCTCTGAAATTTGTAGCATAAGAAAAGCAAACATTTCAGATAGTTAAAACCTGGTCAGATAAAGGAGGAAGTGTTACATCCAAACCACTTTTGCTGTGCTAGGTTTTAGATCACTGAACATTCTGGCTCTGATCACAATGACAACTTGTGATTTTACCAATCATCCATCTTGTTTTTTTAACATTTACATAATTTCATGGACAGTTTGACTCACCAGAGAATAAATACCTTAATTAATAATGCAGCAGGAAGGGGAAAGATGATGATTCCTTACTCATGGACAACCTTTCTGCCCCAAACATTACAAGGAGTTTTGAATGAGTGGCCAACAAGGAATTTCTTTTCTGTTTTTTAATGAAGACTGGTTTTATCTATATTTTGGGAAGTGAATGTTAGCCATTTTTCACTTGACTCTGACACCTCTCTCCCTTGATTAGGAAAAATCTCTTACCGTTTCTGAATTTCAGAGTCACTGAAAGAAGACAAACGTGGCAGGCCATTTTTCTCATGGTCATGGACCACATTTTCTGGGATCTCTTCAATAGAAGGAAAAACTCCTGGGAAGCAAACAGAGAGAGAAAACGTGCTAAGACAAGACTCTTCCCTCTAATGAAAAAAAGGTGACCCAGCCACAGAGAAGACCCTGATTCCCTTATCCCTTTCCTTTTAGCAGTTTGTGTTCAAATTCAGTGCAGAGGGAGTCTAAAAGCACTTAGAGATTTAAATCTATTTACTTCTGGAGGAAGAAAGGGGATAATTCCTGCCTTGGTCCTTACTTTTCTTATTTGCAGCATAAGGAAGAATCCTGACTGACTTCCCAAAGATACTGGATAGTATAACCAGAAGATAATAACCCAAACTGGCACACAGGGGGCCAACACTGAGCTGGTTCTAAGTACCCTGAGTGTGATGATCTCAACAAGTTCTCCAGGTTATTTCTGGAATGTTGGGGGAGACAGTTATTCCTGGCAACTCTATTCACGGACTCCTCTGGCCAGTTTTCTCTCTGGAGGATTTTGCTAACCTATCATCACCAGCCCTGGAGAGCTTTCCTGCTGGATCTACAGGTCTAGCTAGGGATTTCCGGTTAGTCATCTTGTCATTGTATCACTCCCAGAAGCAGTGATGCTCAACACATCCTAAATTAACCGGATGAGAAAAAGTTTTAAATAACCCAGTAGTCAATTGGGGAGAGGGGTGTCAATTAAAAATGAGGGGGAAAAGTGTGAAAAGTTCAGACTAGGGCCTGTAATGAATTTAAACTGGGTTATATCCACGATTAAAGAGTAATTGCTAGTTATATAATTAAGGACCTTCTATTCAATTTCTAAAGTGCTGTAGTGTTTATATTGGCCCCAAATAGTAAAAACCTGCTACAGTATCAGCTCTGAGCCCATACTGACAGAAACAGCAGTGTAGACACTGGTGGAAAAAAGGACATGACTTCAAAAGAGATTGCCAGATTCTTCCCCTATTTGTTCTTCCTTGAGTAGATGCTTATATAACTTAACAAACTTACATAATACTTAAGCTAGCATTTATAGAAAGCTTTAAGGTTTTCAAAGTGCTTTATAGACATTAATTCATTTTCTCCTCACAACAACCTTAGGGGGTAGTTGCTTATTATCCCCATTTTACAGATGCAGAAAATGAGGCTTGGAAAGGTTAAGTGATTCTCACTCAGCTCACTCAGCTGAGACTCAGGATTCAAATTCAGGTCTTTCTGACTCAGGTCTAGAGTCCTAGCTACAGCACCCACCAAGATGTCTCTAATTCTACATAAGAAAGACACCAAATGGGAATAAATTATAGTAAACATACTGAAAAGTTTTTAATCAATTCTTTGTTACCCCTCTAAAGCTTTCTCAGTGTTAATTCTCCCCTGTAAATTTATAGTTTAAAGGCCTTCAATAGAGAGAGTGCCAGATGTGGCTTCTAAGAAGAACTGAGTTCAGGACAGCCAGGTAAGTGCAGTAGATAGAGAGCACTGGTCCTGGAGTCAGGAGGACCTGAGTTCAAATCCAGTCTCAGAAACTTACTAGCTGTGTGACCCTGTGCAAGTCACTTAATTCTGACTGCTTCCCAAAGAAAGACCTCAGTTCCTATCCTGACTCTCACCCTTCTTAGCTATGGTTCTGGAACCTCTCCATGACTCAGTTTTTTGGTCTGTAAAATGTAGATAACAACACTTATAGAACCTGCCATACAGGGCTGATAGTAATATGGAAAGGGTATTAGATTTAGATCAAGAGAAGCTGGATTTGAATCTGAGTTCTATTGCTGACTTACCTGTGTGACCCTAGCAGGTTCATTCTCTGAATCTAATTTTCTGCATCTGTAAAATGAGAGGGTTTAGAATGAGACCCCCTCGGGCCCCAAGTCTCTGATACTACGAATCTTCCCTAAACAACCTAATCATTGCCTCCAGTCCTGTGTTTTATGATTATTGTATCATAGATTAAGAGGTGGATGAGACCTCTACAGACCATCAAGACCCCTCATTTTACAGATGGGGAAACTAAGTCACAGGGAAATTAAATGATATCTTAGAGATAGGGTCAGAAAGCTAGGAACTGTTTGAGGCAGGATTCTTTTTTTTTTTGAACAGGGAAGGCAAAGCAGTTGGGGTTAAGTAACTTGCCCAAGGTCACACCGCTAGTAAGTGTTAAGTGTCTGAGATCAAATTTGAACTCATGTCCTCCTGACTCCAGGCTGGTGCTCTATTCACTGCACCACCTAGCAGGATTCTAACCCAGGTCTTCCCCATTCCAGGTTCATGCTCTATCCACTCCACCAAATCCTCTGTGTAAATGTCCTACATAGGCTTGCTTATTTACTTGCTCACAAGGTACAGGATGCAATGAGGAATTATTTCAAGCATGACTCCAAGCAGCTATTCGTTTTTTTTTTCTTACGTAGCTCTGTGCAAATTAGTCATCTATTTTTGTTCACCAGCTAAGATTCTTACCCCGTAAGTGGATGTTTACTTCTTCAGAATGCTGTGACTCATGCTCCCACAGCATACTTAGGGAGACATTTTTATACACTCATTGTCTTAGACGCACATTGCAATCTCATCTTCAGATTGTGAGATTGGACATGCTGCCAAAATACTCATTCAGGCTTTGATGCAACGTATCTCCTACACTGGTGATGAACTTTACCGCTGAAAGGATAAGTGCTTTCATTTTTCTCTTTCTATTCTTGTCCTGCTTTTTTTTAAACACGCAAATGACCTAAAACATTTAAAGTAATCTACCTATGCAGACTTCAATCAAGACTTAGGAGGGAAGGCCTAACAAGTTGCCTGAGGCACAGGCATTCAATGACTTACCCAAGGTCACAAAGTTGTGGGAGGCAGGATTTGAACCTAGACCTACCAACCTCAAAGAAAGCTCTTTGTCTGCTATATCACTGCCTCAAATTAGAAACTAAGCTATATACATAACAGGTCGGATGACGGAGAAAGAAAATGTTTGTTTCTCTTTTTCCAGGGTTGCCATTACTGTTTATTTGAAATATACTCCTTTCAGAGATGAAGGAATTCAATGGATTGAGGGAACCACTTCCCTAGATTATAGCAGGGAATATGAACCACTTGTGTACAGATGTTTAAACAAGCAAATTCATCAAGCCTTGAAAGAGAGGCTAGCAAGACCACTGTGCGGTATATAAAGGGCACTTCCAAAAAATCAGCTTGTTCTCAAATGAAGTCCCACTTTTGTCAGCAGAAAGGGTATGTGGCCTCTTTACATGTCAAGAGGATGAGGCAGATGCATAGTGGGAGATCAGAATGATTCTTTATTTGTAAAGCACTCAGCATGGGGCTTGGCACACAGTTGGGGCTTAATAAATGATCGTTTCTTTCCTCCCCTTCCCATGCCCTGTTTATGTGCAAACATTGTCTACAGATGGAGAAGAAAGCAGGTTTTAGCCTCATTCTAAGCCCTGATTTCAAATACAGACAGCAGAATGTGGTAGAGTTCACCTCTCACAGGTATGGAGGAAACATCTGTCATCAGAAATGGAGTGACTCTGACAGGTGAGCTTGCCCACCTCATAATTGCAGTAGAGACTGACACATGCCAAACTGAGCAAATCCAATGAGCCAGAAAAAAATGATCACTGACCCATCAGTCAAGCTGCCTGAGGTCAAGATTTATCTTGGTTTTTCCCATGCAATGAGATAACGTCTATAGAACACTTTGCGAACTTTAAAATATTATAAATACGGGGGCCAGCTCTTAGTATCATTCAGGCAAACTAGCCTTGGATGTATCCTTTTAAAGAACAATTATAACACATTAGTGTCTAAAATTAATCTCCAACCAGTTAAAAATGGTTTTAAGCACAAACAGGAGGGAGAACATAAATACCTTCAAGGCTGTCCTTGTAGTAGAGAATGTTTCTTAAGAAACTGAGATTTCACCTCCACTTTTTCCTTTCCTTCCCATGTCCCTTTCTTACCCAAACCAGACACGAAGGCCTCTCACATACCATTTAAAACAATCAGAACTTTTTTCCACTGTGTATTGCCCACTTTGGGAGTCTGACAGAAGAGAATCTTGTGTTTGTCGCAGACAAATATTCGGTCTAAGACAAACTTTGAGACTGTGGTGTGTGAGAGATTCCTCAGAGCTGCATCTCGGCAGACGTTTCTGAGTAGTTCCAGACGTTCCATGTGGACCATGGGCTGCTTAAGCTGGTTTCCAGAAAGCACTTTTCCATTTGGCTGAAGATGCAAAATGAGACAAGTGAGACATGAGAACTTGAACTCAGAAAATGAGGTGTAGTCTGGGGATATGGCAAATGACTTAGGAAATGGAAGTGCAAGAACTAAGCCTATTGTTCCTGGGATCATAGATTTTGGCCCCTTTCAAGATTCACAGATTTAGAGCCCTTTCAAGGGATCTCTAAAGTCATCTAGTCCAATACCCTTATTTTCCAAATGAGGAAATTTAGGCCTAGAAAGGTTAAGTGATTTGCCCAAGGTAGCACAGTTAACAAGCATCAGGGGTGGGATTTTAACTCAGCAGGGTCCTCTGAATTGAGAGCCAGTGCTCTCTCTGCTGCTACAAACTGCCTCTAGCTCAACCATCCCTGCCTTCCCTGATTACTTCCTGAAATGGCATGCCCATTACAAGCAGGGCTCTCAACATGCCTGGCTGTGAACTTGCTCCATGAGGGCCTCATCCATCACCTTTCTTGACACCAAGTTAAGTGGATGCTGAGTCACAGCTCTGTGTGTGTGTTTGTGTGTGTGTGTGTGTGTGTGTGTGTGAGAGAGAGACACACACAGAGAGATAGAGAGAAAGACGAGAAGAAGGGCCCTACTTCCCATTCCATGGGGGCATTCCTCTTCACCTCACAATGTACTTGGGCAAATGGATGAGGCAGGTGGGCTGCTGACCTATTACTGTGCTGATGGCATGATTATATATGATTTGCTGAAAGCATAGGAATCTTTTCATTCAGAAATTGCAGCACTGCAAGCTCTTCTTATTTCATTCCCCACCCCCCAATCCCCAGTTCTTCAGGTGTTTGTGGCTCATATAATTCTGAATTTAAGTGCATAGGGCAAACTAAAAACCAGGATCTGTGTCTATATGACAGCAAATGGGGGACATGATTGGGGGGGGGGGTACAGGTCAAATCAGTGGTGTTTTGGTAAATGTTGAATAACTACCTCTTCAAAAAATATGCATGATGCACTTTAAAATTTAATCTGCATTATTGATATCTTCTGCATCACTTTCTTCATTTTATCAACAAAACAATAAATCAAATTCTCGGAGTGTCTGTTGATTTCCAAGGTAGAAAGGCTCCCCCTGAAAGTTTTACAATTGATTCTCACCCTCAGCCTGGCTCTGTCACATCCCTAGACCAATTTCTATGACAACAAATGCCTCTGTGACAAAAACATTTTCAAACCTCATGTATTGCAGGCAGTATTTAGTGAAACAAAATCCCAGTAAGAAAAAAGTCTTTGGACAGCTCCTTAGGTTTTGATGGATCTAAACCTCATTTTCTCTGTCTCTGTCTCTCACAGCAACCTGAAGCAAATAGTTATCTTTCAAGAATGCCAGGTAAAGACTTTTCATTTTATGATACATTCTTATGATCTCTTTAAAAGCAGATAACATTTGCATGTCTCTTCAGCATTTAGCAGTGTTCTGAACACAAAGCAAACCGCTAAACCAATATTTGTTTTAATTGCCGATTTCAGGAAGCATAGTTGGAGGATGCTGTTATGAACACAATAATGTGAACATAAAATACGAGAGTTGGGACTGACCTTACAGCACATCTAGTACAGCCCTTTGTTTTGCAGATGAGAAAACCGAGTCTCATAGAAGTAAAATGACTTGCCTAAATATGCATAGGTACTAAGTCACAGGGCTCCTAAAAGCTAGGTGGCATAGTGGATATAGCACCGGGCTGGGAATAAGGAAGACCTGAGTTCAAATGTGACCTTAAACACTTAATTACTGTGTCACTCTTTACAAGTCACTTAACTCTGTTTGCCTCAGTTCCCTCATCTATAAAATGGGCTGGAGAAGGAAATGGCAAACCATCTGGTATCTTTGCCAAGAAAACTCCCAATTGGGTCACAAAGAGTTGAAAACAACTGAACAACAAAAACCTGTGACTCCAGATTTGATGATCTTTCTGTTGTACCATTACTGCCTCTTGCTAGAAATGATGCTTTTGATGGAGTACTTTGTAGCTGATGCTTAAATGGTCTCTTTATGAGAAAGAACAGTTTAGTCCAATAAAGGGTTACCACCTTTTTAATGGGTTTTCCCAAGAAATAAAATGCAGTCAGCATGGAGAAACAGACTCTACAGTGACTGGCAGACAGCACTACAACATCTCTGATGATACAGAAAACAGATCCCGGGATAAATGTTACCACAACATCTGGGCAATTCACCAATAGGTGGCAACCAACCCGAACTCCAAATGGTAATCCAAAGACCAACGTCAAGAGCCAATTTTCAAAGCTAAGGAATTTCCAGTGGGGATACCCTTTTAGGTGGCTAGATGGTGGAGTGGATAAAGCAGACTCCACTGGACCTGAAGTCAGAAAGATCTGAGGTCAAATCTGGAGTTAGACATGAACTAGCTGTGTGATCCTGGACAAGTCACTTGTCCACTGTCTGCCTCATCTGCATCATCTATAAAATGGGATAATAATAGCATCTATCTCCCAGGGTTGTTGTGTATATTTTAAAAAAAGATATTGTGAAGTGCTTTGTAAATTTGTAAAATGGTAGCTGGTGTTTTTTTTTTATTCCATCACCAGAAACTAAATATACAGATGGAAAAAGAACCCATGTTCTCCATATTCACATTTTTCCTGCTCTGAAATGCTGGGTACAAAAGAGGCTTAGATTAGGTGTAATCCTTCAATCATTCCTTAATAAAAAGACTGTTCCCTGCGTCCAAAGGAAGGAAAATATTCAAGCTAAGATCTTTCCTCTCCCTTCAGGAAAGGTGTTGTAGATGGTTAGCTCTCCTAACCCCCATATCATCAAAGGAAAACACTGTTACTACTAATAAGTCAGTGGGGTAGGAAAGGGCAAAATTCATCATTAGAGGATTCTGAGAATTGGATTAACCTGAAATCATATCTGTCTGGTGTCAGATTTATATCTAAATCAATCAATCAATCAAGAAGCATTTATCAAGCTCCTACAGCGTGCCTGCTGGGTAGTGCAGTGGAGAGAACACATGGCCTGGAGTCAGGAAGATCTCAGTTTAAATCTAACCTCAGACACTAACTGTGTGACCCTTCACCCTGTTTGCCTCAGTTTCCTTATCTGTAAAATGAGCTGGAGAAGAAAATGGCAAATCACTCCAGTAGCTTTCCAAAGAAAACCCCAAATGGGGTCCTGAAAAGTTGGACATGACTGAAACAACTGAACAACAATCAGCCTTCATACTACAAACTGAACTAACTCAATGATCTTAGAAAAACATGGATAGACTTTCACGAAATAATGAAGAGCAAAATGAGCTGAACTCTGAGCAAGAGGGTGCTTGGTGCCCTAGGCAGCTTTCTATCATAGAGAAGCTACTTGCATTAGTAAATAGAGTTTCCTCACCCGGGAGTTCCCTATGCCAATGCAATCACAGGTTCAGTCACTAAGTTTCTGTGATTTTGGAAGCATCCTTTCCTGAGATTACTCAAAATGCAATCATAATAATAATAATAATAATAATGATAGCTAACTTGGCAATAACCCTTAAAAGACAGTAAAATACCTTACATACAATGGCCCCATCAGACAATGTAATAAAAATGGCTGACTTTCAGATTGTCTGCAGTAGGGAAGGTAGTTGGCTCAGTGGATAAAGTGTGAGGTCTGGATGAAGAGTCAGAAACAACTGAAAAGGGACTCAAAAACAACAACAAAATCTTCAGGAGACTGAACTGTTCTGCCCTTTCTTTAAATATCCCTCCAGTTGCCTTGCATGGTCCTCCTTCCTCAAGGTCAAGGCTCAACTCTTCTCTGTCTGACTTTCTCTCATGTAGCTTCAACATCTGCCTCTTCGGAGAAGAGATGTTCTGGAAAGGAGTTAGTTCATCATAAATGCAGTTAGAAATTTCAGTTTTTTTAAAAGAAAAGCAGAGAACAAAATGGATTTTGAGTAAAATATTAAGGGATGTTTCATTTTGAATGGGCCTCTTTACCTATCCTGAGGCAGCTAGGTGGCACAGTGGACCTGGGGTTAGGAAGACCTGAGTACAAATCCATTTTTCTGATACTTATCAGTTGGGCAAGTCACTTAACCCTGTTTGCTTGAGTTCCCTCATCTGTAAAGTGAGCTGGAGAAGAAAATAGCAAACAGTATCTTTGCCAAGAAAACCCCAAACAGGGGCACAAAGAGTCAGACATGACTGAAAATGACTGAACAATACCACCTTAGGATGTTCTAACTTCTTCCTTTCTCCCTTCTTTTTGGACTGAAAGCAGAAGCTTTTAATTTCTTAATGCTTTTCTTATAACCAGTGCCTCAATTTACAGAGTTATATGCTATTGTAAAGGTTCCTAAAGTGGGTGATACCACCCTTTGGTGGTGCTAGCATGATCTAGGTGGGTGTAGTAGGCTTGGGTGCATTTGGGGGATGCTGAATAAAAATAAAGGGGTGGTAGAAACATAAAGAAAAAAGAGGTGATAAGAAAAATTTGAAAAACCATTCATACCTGTTTCATCTGTTATATAACAGTTAAAGCTGTAGTGATGACATTATTTTCCAAATAAACACACAAAATTCAAGTTAGAACCAATCAGTGGTCAAGTGGGGGAAGTCCAGCACGCATCAGCAGGAGTATGTGTGTGTGAGATGATTCTTTACAATATGATACTACACGGTTACATGACACAATATTGTTTCATCAGAATTTCAGTGCAGGAAAAGCCCCACAAATTTGTAATAAATTATTAAATTTAAGATGCATCATTTTAAAAAATATGTATTTTTTGAAATGATGTAAATTTTTAATGAATTGTCAAAAGGTTAAAGAAAGTAGATCTCTAGGGGGTGCCGAGTATTGGGGTGGCAAGCTAAATAAGTTTGGGAACCTCTTAATTCTAGGTATTGGAATACCAAGTAACTATTAAGGATGTCAGTTTGAATTATTTGCTTTTCTGTAACATCTCCATCCTTATCCTGGCGTTAGACCTGGATTCCAAGAGGCTTGAACAGCAAAGCACAAACTCTAGCAAGTCCTATCAAGCTGAGCAGACTACAACTATGGGTCTGGCAATGCCAAAGTTTTTTGGTAGAAAATAAACTTCCTGAAGGCTAGGAGTATTTCATCTTTGTATCCACTGGTACCGAACACAACTATTGTCACCAATTAAATACTTCATAAAGGCAAATGGATTAATTAGTGCAGGACCAGCAGAGACAAACCTCCTAAGAAAGCTGGCCACTGGAAGGTGATTTATGTTCTTTTTGCCATAGAAACTCACAAGAGTGTGGAGAATTTGTGATTGGTTGTGGCAGAAGGAGAATCCACAGAAACAAATTAACTGATTTCTTAAGTATTGAAATATTTCCAATAAGGGAAGATCTTGTTAGTAAATGAAAAACTTCATGAATTTTCCATTTTTTAAGCACTTGGTTAACCCTAATTCCAGACTTTCACTGGATGTACACTGTACCCGAAATTCTCTTCCTCATCTCTTATCTCCTGGCTTCCTGTAAATCCCAACAGTGGAACGAGAACTGGGCCTGGAGTTGGGAAGCCCTGAGTTCAAATCTGGATTCTGACACTTATCAGCTGTGTAACTCTGGACAAATCATTGAACCTGCTTGTCTCAGTTTTCTCCTCTGCAAAATGTGGAGAACAGCACCCACCTCACAAAGTTGTGAGGATCAGATGAGATAATAATTGTGAGGCACGTAGCACAATTCCCAGCACACAGTAGGCACTTAATAAATGTCTGTTTCCCCCACACTTTCCTACAGGAGACCTTTTAGTTCACCTTTAATGCTAGAGCATCCCCCCTGAGATTATCTCCTGTTTATCAGGCCTATGCCTCACTTGTACATCGTTGTTTACATGTTGTCCTTGAAAGCAAGTTATGATTTTTGATTTTTACTAACACATAAGGCAACTAGTTGGTGCAGTGGATAGAACACTGGACCTATAGTCAGAAAGACTCATCTTCCTGCATTCAAACCCAGATGTGTGACCTTGGGTAAGTCACTTAAATCTACCTGCCTCCGTTTCCTCATCTGTAAGATGAGCTGGAGAAGGAAATGAAAAACCACTCCAGTACCTTTGCCAAGAAAACTCCCCCAAAGGGGTCACAGTTGGACGCGACTGAACAACAAAAGCACATAGTAGGCGCTTAACAAATATTTACTGACTGACTGTAGGTATTTTAATGCCTGAGAATCTAATTATAACAAAGAAAGCTCTCCTACTCATTGTTGTATTAGTCAGAATTTTGGAATGCTCCAAAACTTTGGTCTGCACCCCTACAGCAGGTCCCTTCTCCTAAAGCAGATGAGACAAAGGTTAGGGAGCAGGGAGAAGGCCTAGATAATTCACATGAGACAAGTGAAATTTTGGGACATAAGTGACCTTGGGCAAGTCACCTACCTGGGTCTCAGTGTCTTCATGTGTCAAATGAAGGGGCATGACTGAATGACCTTTAAGGTCCTTTTCTCCTCTAGATCTACAGCCAGATAGGATGTAAAATCTGCATGATCTTGCCATTGCCTTCAGTGAGAGGAAAAAAAGAGTCAGGGATTAGGGGTGAAGCAAGGGACTATGTCCATCGCTTCAGACCAACCTGTGTTCCATAGAAGGCCTACTAAAAAGTCTAACATTTTCCTAGGCCTTGTGGCCTTCAGTGGAAAGATAGGCTTCCTTCTTCAAATATCAGAAGGGCTTTCTTAAAACACACACACACACACACACACACACACACACACACACAGACACACACACACAACACACATACAATTATAGATCTAGGATTGGAAGGGATCCTAGAGGCCATTAAGTCCAACCTGAGGCGGAGGGAATTTAAGTGGCCTACTTGAGGTTTCAGAGGTAGTAAGCATCAAAAGTGGAATTTCAACCCAGGCTCTCTGAATCCAGAGCCCGTATATCCCATGTAAGAAGAGGCAAGATTATTTGCTTGGCCTCATGGGACAAGACTAGGAACAATTGAGGGGAGGGGGGGAAGATTTCAGTTAGGTATGAGGAATAGCTTCCTAACATTCAATGATGGAATAGACTTCCTCCCTGATTCACAAAGGATGAAACTCCTCGTCATGGGAGATCTCTGAGCAAAGACTAGATGTGTTCTAGAGCTGAGATCTCAGACACACATCTCACAGACCACGTGGCCCCAACCAGACTAAGATGTCTCTCCTATCAATTTTAATGTATTGGAATATAATATTAATTAAAATCAGATTAATTACTTATTATACATTAATAACAATCATTATATTTAATATTATAAATATATAAAATTATATATTGCATACTTAATAAATATTAAAATCAGATTGATAATAACATTTATATATCATTTAGTATTGCCAAGCACTGTGTTAAACACTTTAAAAATATTTTATTTTTTTCCCAATTCCATGTAAAAACAAATTCTAACTTTTTTTTTAAATTTTGAGCTCCAAGTGCTCTCTCTCCCTCCCTTCCCCTCTCCCCGAAGAGCAAACAATTTGATCTAGAGTATACACATGCAATCATTGTGCTAAGCACTTTTACAAATAGTATCTCATTTGATACTCAACAACAGTCCTGGGAGGTAGATATTATTGTCACCCCCATTTCATAAATAGGGAAACTGAGGAGGGAGCAGTGAAGGTGACTTGCCTAGGGTCACATGGCCGATAAGTCTCTGAGGCAGTATTTGAATTCAGGTCTCCTGACTCCTGGCTGATATTCTCTCCGTTGTGCCACCCAGCTGAAGAAAAAATCCATAAGCAGAAACATGTGTGTTCCTCTATGTTAATGTGTCACCCACGGGGGTCCTTATATATATAGGTCAGTAGCCCATCTTTCTATCTGAGTTTGATATTGCTGGTCTAAAGAAGGAAATCCTGGATTAAATGAATTCTAAGGTACCTTCTAGTTTTGAAATTCTGACTCCCTTCCAAGCTTTCTCATCCCAGAAAAAATCCATAAACATTTATTAAGCACCTGTTTTGTGCTAGGTGCTGTGAGAAGCACTGAGGACACACAGAAAAGCAAAGGACAACCTTTCTTCTCAAGGAGCCCACGGTCTAATAGGGCATGTCAAAGTGCCAAAGCACGTCAAAGACTATGTACAGACCAGGATAAAATGGAGACAATTAACAGAACCAGAATGAAGGATTTGAATGCTGCTGCACCAGAGGAAGTCATGATGAAGGAAGAAGATGTAAGGATGTGAGGTTTTTCCAGAATTTTCAGAAGTTTGCTCTGAGGTTCGGTGGATTAGTGTTAGTATATCAACGTAAGCACGGGGATAATATTTCCCCACCTTAAAAATGTCCATTAGGGATGGTCCACGTAACATTCAGGCAGCTAGACTGCACAGTGGGTTAGAGTGCTGGATTTACCCGAGTGTGCTGCCTCCTGGGCAAGATATCCCCTATCTACCTCAGTTTCCTCATCTGTAAAATGGGAATGAATGAGAGGAGTGAAAACTTCTCAGACTATACTCTATAATCTAGTAAGGTTTTTCATGGGAAACAGGCCCAAGTTCCCCTTCATGGGAAATCACATGATTGACAAGAACTCAGAACTCAGAGCAGTAGGGAGTCACCCCTCTCCTCAGTGACACCTCAACATAAGATATGCCAGATAAGGACAGAAGCGCTTTCTCAAATGTACATTGGGCAGTCACTGTTTCCTTGTTCCAGTACTTGAGGTAGATTGCCTCAATTAGATTGTGCACCTGACTTCCAGCCAATGGAAGAAAAGGGTCAGGAGAGGGGTGGGGGAGAATTCCGCATCAGGGCTTTATAACTTCCCCATTTCCTTTTGTAAATTGCTTCTCCTCCCTGACAATTTGTCAGGAGGGTGGCCCTTTCTTGAGATAGTAAACCATTCTTTTCTGCTTCCTACCTTGAGAAGCCTCTGAGTATTATTTGGGTAAGGATTTCTGTTGCACACAGTTTTGGGGTATACACAGGAATAACAGCATTTACCTCATAGGGTTGTTGGGAGGATAAATAAGGTAAGATCTGTAAAGCCAGTCAGTCTATTAGGTGATTTTCCTAAAGTACAGGTCTGACCATGTCATTTCCCTACTCAGTATACTCCAGGGGCTCCCTATGACCTCCAGGATCAAATACAAAATCCTCTGCTTGGCAATCGAGCTCGTCATAACCTCTTCCCTCCCTGTTCTAGTCTTCTTATGCATTTTAGCCCCCCACAAACTTTGTGATCCTCCTTACTGCTCCCCACCCAAGACAGTCCATTGGCCAACTCCAAGCATTTCCACTGGCTGTCCCACATACCTGGAATTATCTCCCTCCTGTTTTCGCTGGCTTTTCTCAAGTTCCAGCTAAAGTCCCAACCATTACGGGGAGGCTTTCCAATTCCCCCTTAATTCTCTAACCTTTCTTCTGCTGATTATTTCCGATTTATCCTGTGTACTGAATGGGCGATAGCTGCTTCCTCTCCTCAATGGACTAGGGTTTAAGGACCAAATGCGGAGAATGCTAGCTTTCACAAGTCCAAGAAGACAAAGGTATGGCAGTGATACCAGGCCCATGCAGGCTTTGTTTCCTATCCCTATTCTTCATTAGTCATACACATCACTGATTTAAATTAATTCTTCTTTTTCCCCTTCAAGTGTTTAGTTAGTGTTTAGATAAAAAGGAAAACTCTTAAAATGACTCTTTGAAGGTCCCTTGATCCTTGCACATATATACATATAGATATATATGTATGGATGGATATGTATGGATATATATGTATAGATATAGATACACATACACACACACGCACTTCATCAAGCCATGTTGGCAGAGGGAGCCTCGTTGTTGGAGAGGTCCTTATATAATAGCAATATTATACTGTTGTAACAATATAATGTATCATATGATACTATCATCTCACATAATATGCAAATAGAACATCATGAAATAATATAAATATGTAATAATATTTAAAGTATGCTATTAATATTTGATATATATATTACTAATCTATAATTATTTTAATATATTATAAGATATTATGTCACATAGTATTATATAATATGTAATTACAGAATTATAGCTGGTACTTATATAGCACTTTAAGGGTTGCAAAGCACTTGACATATTATCTCATCTGATCCTCACAACAATCTGGAGAACTGGGTGCTATGATTATCCCTATTTTACAGACAAGGAAAGTAAGACCAAAAAAAGGTTAAGAAATTTGCCAAAGGTCACAAAGTATCTGAGGCAAGATTTGAACTCCTGCCTTCTTGACTCCAAATTGAGCACTTTGTCCATTATACTACCTATACCCATTAGATTTGTCTTTATACGATAAGATCATCTCTAACCTGTTTATATATACATGGCAACCATCTATATGAGCTTATATCCTAGCCTATTCACTATATGGGTGTTACCTCACTCTAAGTGAGTATATGAAAAGGCCCTGGCCTAAAAGGGCCAGGGTCTCCCATTGCATCCTGGGCCATCTCCAGTCATCCAAATGAATATCAGGCCACAGGATCCAGATGACTCTGGAGGAGAAAGTGAGGCTTGTGACCTTGTACAGCCCTCCCTCCTTCAGATCAAAGTCAACTGCAAGTCATGTCATCATCTCCCTGACGCCATGGTCTCCTTCGAAAATGAAGGACAAACACAACAATACCCTATCCCATAAGGAGACTGCATTATTAGAGATCCTAGTCAAGGAAAAGGTCTATGAATTCACCTGCCCCACTGCTTCCAATTCAAGGTTGTTTCATAAGGGGTGTGTGTGTGTGTGTGTGTGTGTGTGTGTGTGTGTGTGTGTGTGTGTGTGTGTGTAGGTGTGGGTGGATGGGTGTACACACTCACATCCAATCACACCCACCCACACCTATATCCCTACTTTGTTTATAGGATTTGTGAACATAAATGGTTTTAGATGGTCAATTTTACTTGGATTTGTTCCACAAACTAACTAGGCTGAACTGGGCCAAAGGCACCAGCAGAAGGGGAATCATCTGACCCAACGTTACTTCCCTACTATCTTCTTTATTTCCCCTTGAGGAGATTTCACACATGCTTTGCTTCCTTCTTTGCCTTAGTCTGTCTCACCTCATAACTCAGTTAATTCTACCTCAAAGAATATCTTGGGAGTCTTTGGGCTCACAAACACAACACACACACACACACACACACACACACACACAGACACACACAAACACACCCCCTGTCCTTTTCCTCTTCAGTACTGCTCAGTTCTTTGTGAAAATAAATCTCTCTTGCGTTCTCTTTCTTTACTTCTCTCCTACTTAGAAATAAAACCACAACTCCATTCATGGATGAAAAGCCTAAAAAGGAGTCCTACCTACTTTTAACACTAGTTTTGAAAAAAAAAACTTTAAGAAAGTTCTAAGTTTTGAAATGATATTAGACCAGTACCATCAATTTCCAAAGTCTTTGAGAATACCCAGAAATCCCATTCTGAAACTTTACTTAACTTTATATTTTCTCATCTTCTAATTAAACTTGCTTTTCCTTAAGCACCAGCATTCAAGATAAAAACATTACTTATTCAAATTTATTTTTGTTTTAATTACTATTATTAGAGCAGTATTGTTTTCTATTTTTCATTGCAAATGTACAGCTAGATTATGGGTTAATAAGCTTCTGTGAGAACCTGGGAACCTAATCATCCATTTATGAAACTGTTTCTAGTGAAAATTTCTTTCATGTTCTAAATAACTGACTTATAAGCTCAAAAACACAACCCACTGGCAACTTCCTGGCCTTTCACCAAACTTTACCAGTTTCTACTCTTTTTGTTGAGTGATTTGGAGGTGGGGTGGGACTTGTGATTTCATTCATCCAGAGTAGAGGTTCCCAAATTTATTTGGTCTACTGCCCCCTTCTAAAAAAACCAAAAAAACAAAACTACTCAGTGCTCCCCTGGAAATATACTTTCTTTAACCCTTTAACAGTCTTTTTGAAATTTTCATCAATTTTATAAATGGATGGTTAGGTCCCCATGATGGACTTCCCAACAATGCACGACATGCTCATCTGCCAATACTTGTTTGTTAAGACCTGTCAGAAGACTTGACCATTGATTGGTTATAACTCATATTTTGTGTGTTTATTTGGAAAATAATGCAATTGCTATGACTTTAACTCTGTTAACATGTATGCATGTTTTTTCAAAATTTTCTTCTCTTCTCTTCTTTCCTTATACTTCCACTGCCCCCTCTTTTTATTAAATGCCCTCCAACTGCACCCAAGGCTACTCCTCTCCCCTGGATTGTTTCACCCACTTTGGAAACCCAGGTAAGGAAATTCCCTCTACCAATGGAGATCTGCAGTCATTCTGCAATTTAAAGTCAACTATTGTCTTGGAAGGGTCCCTGGGACACTGGAAGACTGTGACTTTTCCAAGGCCACACTGCTGGTGTATGCCAGACATGGAACATGGAACCTAGGCTAACTTGGCTTCTAGTCTGACTCTATTCACTTTTGCCACAAACTTTCCTTTATCCTTTCCTCTCATTTAATAATTTCCTCTGATAATTGCTTCTTTCCTCATTCTTTTCCTTTCAACTTTATCTCTTACTATCTCATTTTACCTTCTTGAGTCTTATGAACTATTTGACTCGTTAGAAGATCTTACCTAAATTAAGTAATGAGCTCATGTCACATTATTCAGTTAAACAATTATCAGCTAATTTCTGGTCTTTCTTGACCGAAAGCCTTTCCTGTCCTTGATCTTTTCTGAATATCCTACAGTTTTTCTTTGTTTTAATGTCCCTACACCACCCCAATGTCTCCAGAGTTTTGCAAACTTAATGTTATCAATTCCCTTGTGACAGGAGAACTAAAAATATGATGCCTCTTAGTGTGATAAGATATCCTCTTTCTCCCTAGACTCTACTTGCATTATTCACACTGTAGGCTCTGGGAAAGACCCATTTTTCCTGTGTTATCTATAGAAATCAGAAGCACAGGGTTGAGGAAACCTATACAAAATAATTATACTCTGACTAGGATAGTTCAGTGTGCAAATTGTAAGCTGAGAGGACTTACACTATAAAGTGTCTCTTCTCATGGTCTCCTGGTAGGAATGCAACCTAAACTACTTTTAAAATGTTTTATTGTAAGTTGAACCAGAAGAACATCACACATAGTAAAAGTAAAATTGTACGATGATCAGCTGTGAATGACTTAGCTATTCTCGGCAATACAAAGCTCAAAGACAATTCGAAAGGGCTTACGATGAAAAATGCTATCCACCTCCAGAGAAAAACCTGATGGAGTCTGAATGCAGATCAAAGCATACTATCTTTTGCTTTATTTTTTTATGTTGTTTTTTGGTCATTGTTTTGTTTTACATGACTAATATGAAAATATGTTTATCAAGACTACACATGTATAACTTATTTCAAGTTGCTTGCCTTCTCAGTGAGGGGGGGGAAGGATGAAAGGAAAATTTGGAACTCAAAAATTTTTTTTAAAAAGAATGTTAAAAATTGTTTTTGACATGTAATTGAAAACAAAATGTAAAAAGAAGGGGAAAAAAAGAAAAAAAAGTCTTATTGAGGGACTGGGTTAAGAAAAGGTTAAACATTACAATCACTTCCTAATGACTTCTTTCCTATCCAACAGAATCCTTTCTTATACTAAAGTACAGTGAAGCAATACAAATCAACACACGGGCCATGCCTGCCAACATGCGCTTCACTCCATACCTATACTTCACAAGTTCTCTGAGAAGTGGGAGGCATTCCACACTGTCAAATCCTCTCAAGTTACAATTGGCAACCTAAACTATTCCAGCCATATATAGTCTGTATCTTAGTCTATAACGAGAGAAGAGAATGCATAATCCCCTGGAACCCAATCCAGATAATGGGGTGGGCTGGGAGGATGGAGACGGGGGCATGGGAGGGAAGATACTTTAATAATAGAGAGGCTGAGCTGTTAGTGTGGTTGGCTCCTTCCCCAACCTCAAACATGGTAAATGTTTGAATACATTTGCTACGTCTTCATTTTTTACTGCCAACAGAAAATGGTTTCTTAGATTCATGGACAGCATTTGATACCCAGTAAAGGTTTTATATATGTTTGTTTTTTTTTATTACTGTACTCAGGTAGCATGATCACCTGATCAGAAGTTAAAAAGAATTAGAAGGAACATGAATTCAAGGCCTGACTCAAGTTTTCTCTACCTCCATGAGGTTCTTTCTGTCGACATGAACCTACATTGATGGCTTCCTCAGATAAAGTCTTGGCCTCCCAAGTTAGCACATAATCCTTCTCTCTTTGTCTGAAGTGTTTTTTCTCCCTAAGTAGGTCCACAAGAACAGGGAGCACATCAAATTACTTCTGTATTACTCATTGATATTATCATATAGGTAATATGTCATGATGCATTCCATCATAAATCTCTTAAGAGATTAGACCTTGTTTTTTTTTGGGTTTTCTCTATGGTTTTACACACATACACACACGCATGCATGCACATTCTTTCACACCTCTAAATATAGCAGGTACAGGATACTTATATGAGTTGTATTTCTCTAAAACACTGTATGTAAATCAGATTTCTTTAAGTGAAGTATTTTCTAGACAGGAAGGTAAGAGATTAGGTCTTTCACATGTAAAAAAAAATCACTATGTTGGTGTTCAATCCTGTTGAAAAGCAAAAACTTTTTTGCCTTCTCTTAAAACTAAGAACCAATGAAACCTTAGGTCTGGACCCCAAAAAAGGGGCTGTATTCTGGTAAAACCCAGTAAACTAGCTACAACCTAAGATGTACTCACCAACATGTGAGCAGAAAGTAAAAAGGGAAAAAAAAACCAGTCCTAATATACTCTACCCTTTGGCAAAACAGCAGGTTTGCATCATAAGAAATAATAATATCAGATGTTTACAGAATGCTTACGATGTGCCAGGAACTGTGCTAAGCACTTTACAATTATGATCTCATTTGATATTTGGAACAACTTTGGGAGGGAGGTGCTATTATCATCCCCATTTTTGGTTGAGGAAACTGAGGCAAATAGGTTAAATGACTTGCCCAGGGTCACATAAGTAGCGTCTGAAGTCGTATTTGAACTCAGTTATTCTTGACTCCAGGTATGCTAGTAACACCACCCACTTGTTTCCATGTCACCTACTTCTACTGTCACTGTATGCCACCTGCCAAAGCAGGATTCTCTTTTGCACTCAGACCTTTCTTTGCATTTCTGCACCTACCAGTTTTAGCTGCTCCATATGAAAACATGACCCCTAAAATAAGTGGTGAAAAACGCTATTCTGGCAAAACCTAAGAAGTCTGCACACTTTCCCCTCCTCCCCTGCCCCTTAATTTCTTTTCCCCCTGGGACTCATTTGCAGGCTGACTAAATCAAACAGACCAGGCTGTTTTGATCCTCTTTTATGAAGCCTATTTGTTTTTCTCATCAATTTTAATTTTTTAAATAAATTCAGTCTTTTGATTTCCAGTTCCAAATCCTCTTCCTCCCTCCTTCCTCTCCCCTATCCACTGAGAAGGCAAGAATATATACTTTGTATACATATGAAATCATGTAAAACATTTCCACATTAACCATGTTCTAAAAAAGTAAAACACAAGAAAAAGAAAGATAAGAGAAAAAAAATATGCTTCAATCTGTACTCTGAGTTTTATCAGTTCTCTATCTGGAACTAGATGGCATTTTGCATCATTTCTCATGAATTTTCAAAGAAATTCCATTTCTCTGCCTTGACAACACTCACCTTTAGTTCTTTAGGCAAGTGTTTCTCCTCTCTCGACTTTTCTAGTTCTGGCATAGTTGTCAGGAATGGGAACTCTTGTTTGGCACCATACTCTAAAAGACAAAGGAATATGAAAAACTAAGATGATGATTTTTATCAGTATTTCAATCTGGAGTTGCACACATCTGACTAAAAATTATCTGGGAATGAATACAACAGATAAATGCTTAATCACAATGATGTTCTATAAGTGATTTAGTGGTTCTTTAAACAAAAATCCATTTTGTTTCAATACAGCAGACACTTCCCAAGAAATTTTCTTAAAAAGTACATTCTCTGAAAACAACAGGTTATTAGTAGAGAGGAACAATGTATCCTTTAGTTTGAATAGATGACACTAACACTGAGTGTTGTGTTTGACTGGACGTTCATTGTCTTTCCATGTTGACTTCATTTATGCCAGAGTTTATGCTGAAATGTGGCAGGATCATTCTTGTCAGATATGTCCATTACGGGAAAAAAATGAACCAGAAGTGGAGGCCAAGGGCCCTGTCTGCTTTATGTAATCTTGTTCTTGCCCAGCGCTTTATTTGTGGACCAATCAGGGAGATTCTAGGATGTGAAGGAACTATCATCTATCCAAGTTCCCACTTAGCTGTCGGCTATATTGACTGACAACCAGGGATTTAATGTGAGTTAAAAGGAATTTTCTAACCTCAAGTCAAATAGTTGCCTGGGACCATGAAAAGACAATTGGTGTCATACAAGAAATTCAGATGAATAAAATTAAAGTGAATCTATGGCTTCTATTAACTTTTGATAGTGGCTTAGCTGGGTGTGATGGTGGGGAAGAGTAGGTGGCTCATAGCCTTGGCTATGTATGAAAAGAATGCCATTCTGTCCTCATGAGGGAGAGGCTTTCTAACCATTATGTCCTGATACAATATAGTAGAGAATGGCTGATAGCAGATGGTCTAGAAGGGGTTAAATAACTTATTCAGAAGATGAAAGTAGACAGCAGCTCAGCAATCATAAAACTAATAGAAAAACTTGGCAAAGATGACATGCCCAGTAGAGACATGATGTCCAGCATAAAACACTGGCAGTTCTTCAGTACTAAAATAATGAGTTGCCCTGGCCACAAGTCTTCATGTATATGCCTTAGCCACATGCGTTCCTGGAATATGTCCCTTTGCATGTATTTCATAGGAAATATGTGTGAAGGGGCATATTCTAGGAATGGAATATTTTTATGTGTTTTCTGGTCATAATTCCCCTATGTCTGTGCCCTCTGTGGATATTCCTTGGTTACATGTGTTCTCTATTGATAATCATTAAATATCAAATTTATCCAAAATCTGAATTAATCAAACAGACTTCTTTGCTTTGCTTTAAAAATGCCTTTTCCTGTGTTAGCAACTCCAGAGACCAGATAAGACTGAATGTGGGACTTCCCCTTATCTTGGGACATATTCCATATGGGAGGAAAACAGACATTCTGAGACCACAAATTCTAAATCGACCCTGCTCTGTCCATTGTCTTGTCAATTTGTATTTACAACCAAGAAACTTCCTTTCTCATGATATAGATAGTGAACATATGGAGATCACAAACCTGAGTGACACAGCCACCCTGAATTGAGATGGTTCTAAAATGTATTTGTTCAGGCAGTCAGAAGTTAACTTCTGGCTCCTTGTACAAGTTCACTAGTTTTAAGGGAATAAAATGAAATAAGTGTATTTCACCTAACCTGTTGTCTCCTTTAACCAAACTTTTCAGGGTAACACTATGTGTATCTCATGAGTTCATGGGAAACATTTTGTTACTTTACTCACTCTACTATTTGGTCAAATGCATCTTGCTTTGAACTAATGTGTTCCTTCATGGTAAAAGTAAACAATGTTGGGGGTGTAATCCATGGGTTTGAGTGGCTGCTGTCTTGTAGAATGCCTTGAATCTTATGCACACGTGTGCACGTGCATGCACATGCACATACAAACTTTTAAGTCATTATCTTCTTTTGTCTGGGCTTTGTCATGTTACTTAACTTTATGTGATTTCCCCACATTTCTTTGAATTCTTCATATGTCATTCTTTTTTTTTTATTGCTTTTTGGAGGGCAATTGGGGTGAAGTGACCTGCCCAAAGTCACACGGCTAGTAAGTGTGTCAAGTGTCTGAGGCTGGATTTGAACTCAGGTCCTCCTGAGTCCAGGGCCGGTGCTCTATTCACTGCACCACCTAGCCACTCCTATATGTCATTCTTTAAATAGCACTAATATTCCATTACATCCAGGTTTGTTTTTAACCATTCTTCAATTGTTGAACAAATACTCCTTTCCCGTTTTTGTTTCCTTGGTCATTACGAGTATTTTTGTACATATGGGTCTTTTGTTCTCTCTCTCTCTTACTATCAGTTTTCTTGGGGATACAGATGTACTGTTCTGGGGCAGAGCATATGCATCATTTAGTAACTTTCCTCATCAAATTTCACATTGTTTTCACCAGCAGTGAATCAGTGTGCCTGCTTTCTTATGTTCCATTTAGCAATGAGCTTTCCTTCTTCATTTTCTGTTTCCTGTCTCTTTGCTGTTCAGGAATCAAGTTGTCTTGACTAATAGTGCCATTTGACACGAGAGGTGTCCAAGCTAAGTCTCTCACAGAATTTCAGAGTTGGAAGGTACCTCAAAGGCCATCTTTCTCTGATCATTAGTCATTTTAAACATTTTCCCATGGGTGTTGTTTATAGCTTATATTTCTTCTTTTGAAGATTGTATATTCATATCCTTTAACCAGTATGGTGGTCCTTTTATGGGATAGACTTTGTCTTCGGTTTATGGGACAGAATTCAAAAACTGCTCTCAGATCTTTGCATACAATTCATTTGGCAGGAGTCCTCAATACAGTCAAGGTTTGGAAAAGAAAACAAAGTGAAAAACAAACCAAAACAAAACCCTGATTTATAAAGACCTCCATTCAATTTTTAAAAACTAAGGTTTACCTGTTTTTACTCACAAAGAGGTTCATTGCAAGCATTACGCCTGACTTTATGTCGTAGGAAGAGCACTGGATCTGAAGCCAGACAACCCTGGTTTGAATCTCAGTTCTGCCATTTACTATCACTACCTGGGTGAAATTAGGCAAAGTCATTTTGCTTCTTGTGGCTTCATCTTTAAATGAGTGAGTTGGTTTGATAGTCTCTAAGGTCTCCCTCCCAGTTTTAAATCTATGAATAGCTGGTCATCTGAACTCTACACTTGCTCCTTCCCTTTACCGTAGCCATTGCTGAGGGCAAAGCCTTGTAGACCCATTGTCTGGATAATGCTTTTAAGTAAGTGGAAGAAATGCTAAATTTTAGAAAGAGATTAGTGAAAAGAAAGGTGTAAGCATCTCCTCCCCCCTTCAAGTTCATGAACTCCTGGTTAAGAATCCCTGCCCTAAAAACACTGCTTTATTTTATTGATGAACTTCGGAAAAGAAAAAGAAAAATCTGTTTTTCTGATCAGTTCCTGCAGCAGAGGAAGTCATCAGATAGGGG
>CM053580.1:210209017-210243052 GCA_028627135.1 Pseudochirops cupreus
ATTACAACTGGCCCACTTAGTAAGCACTCAAATGAAGGATTTTCCATCTGCTTTATAGAAATGAAATTTCATTATATCAGATTTCACAGCATTTTAGGGTTCTCCTCCAAGTGTTTCCATTTAAGAATGCTTTAAAATAGGCTTTAAGTCTGAAAGAGGAAATTTGCTGGTACAAAAGAAAGAAACTGAATAGCTGTGATTAAAAGAGTTTAAAGCCCCATATCACACATACCCATTCACCTTCCTATTTTCTCTTTATGTCAAATATCCCATCCATGATTAATTTATTCAAGTGCACACACAGTATGGGCATTCACAAAATCCAAAAAATGGGACTGACCACAAGAATTTTCTGGTTGAACCCCCCAGTCCTAGGACGGCGAACACTTACACCAACCAAAGCAGATGAAAGTCTGTCCTGTTTTGAAAGTTAACTAGGAATGGGTAGGGCAGTTTCTCTCATTTGGGAGCCTCCAGGGCTTAAGACCTGTGATAGTCAAGAAGTTCTTTACATCTAATCACCAAACACTCTAATTTAAACCCATTATCTTCTTGTGGAGAAATTAGTATGTGTGTATGTATGCACGCATCTTTGCATGTATGTACATATGTGTGCATACATGCATGCATATATGAAATAATCCTTCAGTTATTTGAAGGCATTACATCACACTCTCAGCATTTTCTCCACCAGGTTAAAAATATTGCCTCCATGAATATTTTCCTTAGAGGACTTAATTTTTCAATCCACTTATTATTCTTGGTTCTACTTCCCTGGACCAGACCCTCTTCTGTTTCTACTCATCTTTTTAAAGCCCAAACTGGACATACTTAGTACAGTTACCCCTTTTGCCCAGCATCTCACTCCATGATATACAGTGCCTAAATCAAATTCCTAGTTAACTTGAACTTATCTTTAAAAGGAGTTCATTTTTTTCTATTTTAACTTTCAAATTTAGACTATATCCTTCTCCAGTCTTTTAAACAGACTTTACCATTTCATCTCTTTCTTCATGACTTAAGGACACCATTCTAGATACAAATGATTGTAATGTGTTATAACACTGTGATGCCTTTGGAGTTTACTGAAGCATACAGAGCTTTTTGTTCCATTTTCTCAGTAGTTTTTCAGTTGTGTCGATTCATTGTGACTCCATTTGTGGTTTTCTTGGCAAAGATACTAGAGTACTTTTCCATTTCCCTGTCCAACTCATTTTACAGATGAGGAAACTGAGGCAAACAGGGTAAATGACTTGCCCACAGTCATAGAGTTAGTATCGGAGGTTAGATTTGAACTCACAAAGCTGAGTCTTCCTGATTCCCTTCCCCCCTCATTGCCTAGTAGGAGCCTTACTAATGTGCAAATTTCAATCACCTCTGATACCTGTAGTCCTTACTACCAAATAAAAACTTGGGATTAATCTGTAACTTTCTTATTAGCAATTCTGGACTAACTTTGCATATTTTTTTCATGTGCTCCTGAAAGCTATGCCTGCTAAGCTAACTCTGAACATTTAGCTGTGTGTTTAATAGGCACATGAAGCTCAAGTATTTCTCAGTGAGAATAGTGACCCCTTAGATGCCTCATTTGCCTTTGGCTTCAGGGTTTCTCTCCTCTTTCCCAGAGGGCTGCCTTCTGTACAACTATCCCTCCATGCATACAGGGAAAAGAGAGAAAGGGAAAGTAAGATGGTGGCACCACATTGGGTGGTACCATCAATCAGAATTCAGCTGACCTTACATGAGAGAGGCTATTTAGGCTAAGGGAAAGCCTATTACCTATTTGTCAATCACTCTTCACACTCCCATAGCCTATAAGGGACACTGTTGGCTGGGGCTCTGGTGTTCTTAATCACACTTTACAAAGCTATCATCAAAGGGAGGAGGTTTAAAGTGCTATCCAAAAAGCACGGAGCTGTCAACCATGTCATACATCATTTCCATTACAGGCCAAATCTAAAAGCATTCCTAAGCCATTGCCTACGTTCCCCTCACGCCTTTCATCCCAAATCATTTCAGCACCATCTCTGAAGGAGAACTGCCTCCATCTGGAAGATGACAGCAATCAGAGGACTCTGTGATCTTCAAAGTGCATTCCCCATGATCTCATTTGATTCTCTTAATAACCTAGGGAGGTAGGCAGGGAAAGTGCTATTATTCCCATTTTACAGATGAAGAAACACTTGACACTCTGCCTTAGCAGTTACTCATCCTGTTCAAGCCCTGGGCACTGAGAGTTACAAGTATTTTATGTGCATGGCCATGAAGGCCCAGAAGGAGGGAAGAGGATAAATGCCTGATGGCCTGTGTGAACTGGAGTCAACAAGAGGGGGCAGCAATTTGGACTCAGTGACCTATTGATTCCTACACAGGCTGCTGTAATTAATCTGTGTGCATCCCTGTGGGCGGGAACCTGGAGAAACCCACAGGCATACACTTGTCCAAGTCTTGTTTACATCTCTCTAACGAGTACTGACATGTGATAAAAGTTTTTCTTTTTTCATTATTTTTCACTCATTCATTATTTGCTTTGATTTTATTCTATTATTTTTCATTTTTATTCATTATTTTTCAATCTTTGCTTTGGTTCAGTTTCTCCAAATTGTGAACTTCCATTTGGGGCCAGCATGTGCCTGTTCTAAGAAACTTCTCAAAAAGCCAGAAAGTGGCAGTTTTTATTTTTTTAAATTTTGGGGGGTCTTTTTAGAGGGGGAAAGGCAGGGCAATTGGGGTTAAGTGACTTGCCCAAGGTCATACAACTAGTAAGTGTTAAATGTCTGAGGCTGGATTTGAACTCGGGTCCTCCTGACTCCAGGGCTGGTGCTCTATTCACTGTGCCACCTGGCTGTGCCAAAAGTGATAGATTTTATACCTGGGTACTGGATGGCACAGTGGAGAGAGTGCTGGGCTTAGAGTTGGGAAGACTCATCTTCCTAAATTCAAATCTGGCCTTAGACACTGTGTGACCCTTGGGCAAGTCACTTATCCCTGTTTGCCTCAGTTTTCTCTTCTGAAAATGAGCTGGAGAAGGAAATGGCAAACCACTCCAGTGTCTTTGCCAAAACCCCAAATGGGGTCACATAGAGTTGGACACGAATGAAAAATGGCTGAACAACAAACAAATGATAGGACTCAGTGTTCTGAATTCCCAGTTCAGTACTGTGTTCAGGACAAAAAAGCAAACTTGGCCCTAGGAGCAGCAGAATGTTACCCCCCCTTCCCCGCCAAGATCCATTTCCATCTTCTGAAATGACTTCCCTATCTTTGTAATGACTACGACCTGAAAGCACACATGTGGTCAGCCAGGCCCCCTGACTTCTACTGCACCACCTGCTTTGACATCCACAAAAAATCAAGGTCTTGCCTTTTAAGTCATTGTCCACAGTCCAAATGGAGTTTGAAAGACAGAAGAGAAAGAGAGAGAGAGACAGAGACAGAGACAGAGAGAGAGAGACAGAGACAGAGAGAGACAGAGAAAGACAGAGAGAGACAGACAGCAGAGAGAAAAACAGAGACACACACAGAGACAGAGACAGAGACAGAGAGCAGAGAGACAAAGAGACAGAGAGCAGAGAGACAGAGACAGAGAGAGAGAGAGAAAGGGGCCAAGACTCAGAGATACACATCATGAATCCATGTTGCTATGCAACACTGTCTGATGTCACCTTGGGGTGATCAATAGGATGGGAACCATTCAACTTTATTTTGGACTGCACTGCATCCCCTAAGAATTAGAGAGGGTTCATTGTTCAGTAGTTTCAGCCACATCTGACTCTTAGTAATCCCATTTGAGGTTTTCTTGGCAGAGATACTGAAGTTCATTTTACAGATGAAGAAACTGAGGCAAAACAGTTAAGTGACTTGGCCAGGCTCATTTCAGCTAGTAAGTGTCTGAGGCCAGATTTGAACACAGGAGGATGACTCTAACTGACTTCAGACCCAGGGTTCTATCAAATCTAACCTCATAAATTTTGCTAAATGACTGTGTTTGTAGGCACAACACTAGAGGTAACATTTGTACCCCTAGTACCTAGAACAGTGCCTGGCACATAGTAGGTTCTTAATAAATATTTGATGACGGATTCATCAATTCATTCAACAAAAAATTATTGATTGTCTATTCTATGCATGGCGCTATGTGCTTAGCACTTCAAGGAATACAAAAATGTTAAGATTAATCAATAGGGCGGCTAGGTGGTGCAGTGAATAGAGCACCAGTCCTGGAGTCAGGAGGACCTGAGTTCAAATGTGACCTCAGACACTTAGCACTTACTAGCCATGTGACCTTAGACAAGTCACTTAACCCCAACTGCCCTGCCCTTCCCCCACAAAAAAAGAAAAAAATAGATCAACCAATAAACATTTATTAAGCATTTAGTGTGCAACAGGCACTGTGCAAAGTACTGGGGATACAAAAAGAACCAAAAGACAACCCCTGCCCTCAAGGAGCATATAATCTAATGGGAGAGACAGCATGCAAACCAATATATGCAGAGCAAGCTATGTCCAGGATAAACAGGAAGCGATGAACAGAGGAAGGGCCCTGGAATTAAGAGGGATTGGGGAAGGCTTCCAGTAAATTCTAAGAGTTACAAATGTGACTCAAAGATAACAATAGCTAGCTGCATCAACCAACTAGGGACCTTATCCACAGCATGTCTGACGTAATATATGGCTCCCAATAGGTGTGTCACAGTAAACCCATTTAAGTAACCCCAGTTAGTGCTTAAGCATACCTACCATCTGGGTCTTTAAAGGTTAAAGTGATGAACTTGCTGGCAACCATAAACATGAAAATCACCCAGAAGCACGCAGCTAACAGAAGCCACTGGTGGTGCATGTTGTCAAACGTGAGCCATAAAACTGCTGGTTCTTCCTGGAAAACACAGCTTCCTCCCCAGGAAACAAAACAAAACAAAACAAAACAAAACAAAACAAAACAAAACACCAACCTTGGTAAATAGAGCAATAAAACAAAAAGGCACGCAAGAAAACAAGCTGGACCCATAGTTCCAAATCGTGATTAAGTTATTCCCCTTCCTCTGATTGATCCCCCTCCCCACCAATAGCCTACTCAATTTCTGCCTTAACATTTTGAATTCCAGTTAAAAACTGAGGAAATAGCTCCTTCCTCCCCTCCCCCCAAATAAATCACGTCAATTTTCAAACATCCTCTGCAAAAAGAATCGAGGCACAGTGAGGAAAACACAAAAGTCACTTGTATTGGACTTTGGACTACATCAGCATATGATTTTATTTTGGGAAGTAGATTTACCTTCCTAACTGTGGCCGCAGTTAGTGTGCAAATGAGCTTGCAAGGCTTGAGTTCTCACCAACTGCTGGCAGCCCAGGAACAGGTGGTAGGGAAAGCCTGCCTGGGATTAAGCGTTCACCCTGGGTAATCCACAGGCTATGTGCTCCACAAGAACATGATCAAGAGCAGACTGTGTTTAAAATCCTAAATTGCTGACAGAATAAAATTACAGCTGAAATAATTGCTGGGGGAACAAGGGAAAGATTTTAATAATTTAAATTCCCCTGCATTTTTTTGCCTGCCAAGACCTGTTCAGACAGGTCTTTCTTTGGTGGTTTCTCTTTTCCAAGCTACCATTTACATTTTCAGCAAGGCTAGGAGTTTGGGTCTTAAATGTGTCAGAAAAGTTATGCTCTGTTGCATATTGAGAGATGTATGAAGAGACTGAAAGTCTCATCTTGGGTCCTGGCAAGAAAACAAGGTAGGCGGGGGGGGGGGGGGGGGGGAGACTGAGAAAGACAGAGAGACAGAGAAACAGAAATAGAGAGAGGGAGACAGAGAGAGAAGAGAGACACAGAGAGAGAGACAGAGAGAGAGAAAAAGAGAGACAGAGAGAGAGAGAGAGAGAGAGAGAGACTTTCATTTCACCTTTAACATTGATTTATCAAGCTAAATCAAACTAGGTAAAGAGATCTATATGGGCTGGTATGGTTTTCATCAACCAATTAAGGCCATCTATGATTTCAAGGCAAGAAAAGAGACTCTAGGATTACAAATATTATGCTGCCAGGGGCATCATTTTTAGGAGAATCCAAGCTACTCGAACTGTGCACATTTAGAATGGAACAAAAAACAAATAGCTCTCCTATGTTAAGTATCTTGAAACCTCCTGAGTATGCTGTCATCTCAAGAGGGAATGACTACCTATGTGGCTTTGTGTCTGTCCATCAAAATCAGGGTAGCATACTAAAAAACTACTGAAGTGTCTCCCTTTTTATGTAATGGGTCAGAAAGAAAAAACAATGAACAAGCTTGGGAGATTTGGCAGAAACAGTCACTTAGTGACTTATTGTAGGGAGGTTAGGAGTGTGTATATCCATAGAATACAGACCAAAGGCAGCGTGGTGTGGCAGACAGAGAATGTTGGCCTCAGAGCCAAAAGACCTGGGTCCAAGTACACGTGCTGACTGTATGACCTTGCACACATTATTTCTCTCTAGGCTATGCTCTTAAGACTGCAATTAACAGAGAAAATGCCC
The DNA here is from genome assembly GCA_028627135.1 of Pseudochirops cupreus. Taxonomy (NCBI): domain Eukaryota; kingdom Metazoa; phylum Chordata; class Mammalia; order Diprotodontia; family Pseudocheiridae; genus Pseudochirops; species Pseudochirops cupreus. The sequence continues at coordinate 210,215,531 of CM053580.1, forward strand.
ACCTGCATAGATAAAAGAAATCCCATCTTCCAATAATAAGTCCAGTACCTATACCTATATGGTAGGTATACTAGCTCCCCCATAACATCTGTGTACAATGATAATGGGGCAGGTAGGTGGCACAATAGATAAAGTGCTAGGCCTGGAGTTAGGAAGACTCATCCTCCTGAGTTCAAATCTGGCCTCAGACACTGATTAGCTGTGTGATCTGGACAAGTCACTCAACCCTGTTTGCCTCAGTTTCCTCAGCTATAAAATGAGCTAGAGTATCACTCCAGTATCTTTGCCCAGAAAACTCCAAATGGTGTCAGGAAGAGTTTGATAGAACTAAAATGACTGAACAATACCACCAATACCACCACAATGCTGGTCTGTGTGCAGATTGTGAACATTTATAGAGGTGGTACGAAGTATTTTGAATCCATATTACAATGGCAAGAGAGTGTTAACCAATGGAAAGAACAATAAATTTGGAGCCAAAGGACTCCTGTTTAAATCCTAGCTCCTGCTACCTAATTACTACCTATGTAACCTTTAACCTCTCTGGGCTTCAGTTTTCTAATCTGTAAACGAGATAACTGGATTAGATAACCTTGGAAATGCCTTCCAGTTCTAAAACTAAGATGTTAGGAACACAGGAAACTGAGCAAGCCATGCAAAGGATTCTCTCTCAGAGGAAAAAACAAACAAACAAGGTATCAGAGGGAGAAGAGCATCATGAAAACTGCCGTGTCTATACTGACCATACTTTAATCTCCTTGATTATCTGTCTCACTAGATTCCCTGGTCATTCGAGCATTCTCCCTTGGTGTCAAACTGCTTCCTTGGTATGAGTCAAGGATGTCTTTAGTTAAGGTTATGGGTCCAGAATGCTTAAGTCACCTTTTGAAATAACTCATCCAAATCTTTATACCATAATTGGACATTTAGAAATACCCCTTATGTGAAGGCTGGCATTGGCATTATTAAGTGAAAATGATAATTGTTTCCTCTTCCTAGCTCTCCCTTGCATACTCAGCTGCCTAACTAATTCAGTCATGTTTATCCACGTAGAATGTTTTAAAATTCTTTTATTGATAATTTTTGTTTTTACATCACTTACATTTCCCAATATATTTTGCCCTCTTTCTCTTCCCAGAGATCAGTTCTTTATAAGAAAAACATTCAGCAAAATTAGCAAACATATCGAACACATCCAATATTATATGCAGTACTTCAGTCATCTTTTTATATCATAATATTCCATTATATTCATGCACTGCATTTGTTCAGCCATGTCCAATTGATGAGAACCTGCTTTATTTCCAGTTCTTTGCCAATTAAAAAAAATGCTGTTATGAATATTTCAGCATGTGGGCATATGCCTAGTAGTTGGAGCTCTAGGTAAAATGGAGTGAATATTTTAAACACTTTGTTAGCATAGTTTGAAATTGCTTTCAAGAATAGCTGAACCAATTTACAGCTCCAAAGGCAGTGCATCAGTATTACACTGTCTTTCCACAATCATTCTCATCTCTTGTCATCTTTGCCAATTTGCTGAAAGTATGGTAAAAACTCAGAGCATATCTCCTATTACTGGTGATTTTAAATACAGTTAGTAATAATTTGTACTTTTTTTGAGAACTGACTAGTCTTTGTTCATTATCATTAGGAAATGACTTTTGTTATGTATTTGTGTTAGTTACCTACATATGTTGGATCTTTGATCCTTGTCAGAGATATCTGATTCAGATATTTCCCAACTTTCAGTTTCCTTCCTTAATGACCTGTGTAAACTATTAATGTAGGAGTTTTTCAATTTCATGCAGCTGAAACTTCTTTCTTGATCTTCTGTGATCAAGAAATCCCTTGCTTATTTAAGAAATTTTCCCTTAACCATAGAAACGAAAGCTACCTGATCTGCTTCCCTTATAAATTTTTTATGGTTTGACCTTTAATATTCCATTCTTTTTATCCATTTTGAGCTTATTGTGGTTTATGGTATAAGATGTTTGCGTAAACCTAATTTCTTCCAAATTGTCTCTCAGTTTTCCCAACAATTTCTATCAAATAGGGAGTTCTTCAAGGTAGCCTGTGTTCTGAAATTTACCGAACACTGGCGTACTGAATTCGGTTGTTTCTGATTCTTATCTAGTATGTTCCACTGACTGACTTTTCTATTCTTTAAATCATCACCAAATAGTTTTGATGATTACTACTTTCTAACGTAACTTGAAGTCTGGAAATGTTATCCCTCATCCACTCCTTTATTATTTCACTTGAGGCTGCCTTTTGGAATTTTCTAGAGACCAAGTTATTCAATGGAGCATTTGTTTTTGCTCAAAGTCACAGCAATCTTCCTTTCAGATTTTAAGAGCTGCTAACTTTTTCTATTCAGGTTATACATTGGTGTCTTTCCTTCTCCCCTGCTTTACTCTCAACCCTGCAGTTTCAAAAGGGATTTATGTGAGGGCTTACAATTTTTAAAAGTAGCTCACTATGTCAAATTTCTGCACAAAATAATTTGAAGCCAGTTAGTCAGCATTCTCCCTTTCAGGTTGGTATGTTAAACATGGAACAGGACAAGGCATGATAAGCACGGAAGACAAGGGAAAAAAGATGTGTTCTCCCACTTTCTTTTCAACAGCCCCCAATGGCTGTTTCCCTTCTTTCCATCTTTAGACTAGATTACATGAGGAATCTGGACAGAATGGACAATGAACTGAAGGGGTGTAGTGGGGAGCCTGAAAATCTCAGGCTCAGCAAAAGTCCCTGATTAAAGCTATTGGGGTTTTTTCTTTAAAGGAGAGGACTGTCATTGACCTTTCATGCAAACCTGGTCAATCTAGATTTCTATTGGCCAGGGTGTCAGAGATCCATTCTCAAGGAATCTGGGGTTTGATCTTGGTCAATGTTTCACACGGTCCTGTGTATTCTGCATTTGCAAGCTGGGTTTTAGCATTGCACTCTCCACTCTTGGCTGAATTTAGACAATGGTGTAAGCCAACCAGTAAATGAGTAGTCCTGACAACTTGAAACACATGGGCCAAGATTACAGGAAATTGTACTGTGGTCAAGTCAGAGAAAAGAAAAAACCCAAACCAAACCGAAATCCCCTAAAAATTGTAAAACCACCTAAAGTTCTAGTTCTCTAGTTTTGCAGCTATATACTTCTGTTAACCCACCACTACCAGAGGCAATATCATTAATATAATTCATCTGATAAAAATTTTGGTGGGTGGACATTCCAAATCTGTATTACCCTTTTCATGTGCTGTTAATGAAGTTGGAGGAAATCATGAAACTGTGGTGACTAGGTCCACTACAAACTTTAGTTCTATAATCTCAACTGGGCCCTCACAGCAACAAGGTAATTCACTTTCCCACTTACCAGAGCAGCTATTCCAAATCTTTTTAGCCCTCTTTTGAGCTTCCAGTAGCATCTTCTCTTCTTACTCCCTCAGCTGATGACCCTTGTCTCATATTTAACTGAAAAATTTGAGGCCAGTTGGCAGGAGCTCCCTCTTCACCCCTCTTCTTCATCTTCTCATCACTCAGCTATCTTTCCTTCTCCCTATCTCCTCCTTCACTCCCATTTCTCATTAAGACATGGTGCTTCTCAATGTCCAGGCTATGCCCTCCACCTGCACCCAGATCCCACCCTGTCAGGCTTGTGCAGAAGACTGACCCCTCTTTCATCTCCATTCTTTCTAATCTTCAATCTCTTCCTATATACTGGCTCCTTCTCTGCTGCCTATAAACAAGCCTATATCTCTACAAAATGGCCTCACTCGTCTTGACTGCTCTGCAGTCTTTGACACATCGCACAAATGAGTTAACATATATAAAGCACTTTGCAAAACTCACAATGCTACATAAAGGCTAGCTCCTATTTGACCCTATCGGTCACTCTCTTCTTCTGGATACTTTTTGTTTTCTAGGTTTTCAAGACACTGCTTTCCCCTGATTCATCTACCTGACATCTCCTTTTCTGCATCCTTATCATCATGCTCTCTAATTTTAGGTGTTCTCCAAGGGTCCGTCTTAGGCCCTCTCTTCTCTCCTCTCCTCCCCTCCCCTCCCCTCCCTTCTCCTCCCTTCTCTCTTCTCTTCTCTTCTCTTCTCTTCTCTTCTCTTCTCTTCTCTTCTCCCTCTATACTCTCTGGCATAGTGATCTTATTATCTTCAATGGATTGAAGTGCAAATGATTCCCAGATCTATGTATCCAACCCTAACATCTCTCTGGGCTCCAGTTTCACATCACCAATTGCCTTTTGGGCATCTTGAACTAAATGTCTCATAAGCATCTCAAACTCAACATGTTCAAAACTGAACTCAAATCTTTCCCCCCCAAACCCTTCCCTCTTCCATACTTCCCTGTTACCTCCTGTGAATGGCACCCCTGCCCTCTCAGTCACCCAAACTTGCAGCTTCGATTTCCCCCTTGAGTCCTTTCTCACACTCACCCCACATAGCCAATTTCCTGCCAAATCTCACTTTTTTACATTCCCAGCGTCCCTCTTGTGCTTTCCTTTCTTTATACTCACAACAGATGCTGCTCTTGGTAGAAGCCCTTATTGCCTCTTCCCTGGACTGCTATAGTGGCCTTCTAAAAGGTTTCCCAGCCTCAACTTTCTCCCCGTTCCAATCCATCCTCTATTCCATTGGTTTTCCCAACATCCATATGTGACTATTTTGTCCTCTTATTCAATAAGTGGCTTCCTATTGCCTAAGGGATCAAATATACTTGGCATTCAGTCTCTCCTTACCTTTCTAGTCTTAAAACATTTTACTCCCCATACATACACTATATGATCCAGTCACACTGGCTTTCTTGTTGTTCCTAGAACATTTCTAATCTCTCTGCCTATTTCACTGCCTCCTCTCCTTCACCTGTTGGATTCTTTCAATTCTCAGCCCAATGGCTAAGATATCTTCCATTTTATTTACCTTGTATGTACAATTTTTTGCCATGTGGTCTCCCACATTAGAATGTGAGCCCCTTCTAAGGCAGGTGTGTGTGTGTGTGTGTGTGTGTGTGTGTGTGTGTGTGTGTGTTTTCTTCTTTCTACCATGAGTGCTTAGCCCAGGGCTTGCTTGCTACACAGTGTTTAACAAATGCCTTTTGATTGACTGATAATACCTGTAAGGTGTGGATAAAGCAAAACTCCTTTACTTTACAGTGGCAAAAACTTTAGGAATCTTTTTCTTCAACTGTTCCTCCTTTTATTCTCTGCAGAGGCAGAGAACTATGACTACTGACCGCTGTCAGGTTTGGTTAATATGTTCCTTAGTTTTGCTGATCTGCTGTTTTCTCTTTCTTTCATTTCTATTCTTTGTCACATGGGTGGATCTCTGAGGAGGGGAAGAGAAGAGGGTTTAATTTGAAAATGAAGATGATGTAAAATAAATGGTATCAGTAAAAGAGTTCCATTTTTTCTGATTTCCTTTCAAGGGAACCATGATAGCTTACTTACTACCACAAAGGGAGTTAGTAAATATACACTGTCTCATTTGATTTTGTAAGAGTGTTGTGATATAGGTGGAGTGCTTTCATCCCCATTTTAGAGATAGGGAAACTGAGGCTGAGAACGGTCAAGTGGTTTACATCTGGAACATGTGAAATGAACATAAATGAAAGAGTCAAGTCTTCTGATTCCAAGTCCAACTGCAATAGAACCATAGGGACTCATGAAACTAAGAGGAACGTAGGAAAAGTATGGGAAAAACATAAATGATTGAACTTGAATGCTCTAGAGCAGTGGTTCTCAACCTTCCTAACTCCATGACCCTTTAATACTCACATGTGGGCGTATCTGCATGTGGACGGACCCGCCTGGAGACAGATAGAGGAGCAGTGTCTCGGTTCTAAGACCATTGGAAATATGTGTTTTCCGATGGTCTTAGGTGACCTCTGTGACCCCTGTGAAAGGGGTCGTTCAACCCCCAAAGGGGTCGCAACCCACAGGTTGAGAACCGCTGCTCTATAGCATACATACGTCCATAAGTAAGACTTCTAAAAAGGTACTTCATTTAATGAGTTACCTAAATGTACTTAACACATATGTAATAGTGTATATTTGTAACATTATAGTATTTTGTGTTCATAACACTAATGTATAATATTTATGAATAATAATCATTTATACCATATTTGTATTATACATATAACAATAATTACTATCCTACTATATATCCTATAATGTGATAATAATTTGTAAAGCCCATGTAAGCCTATAAGTAGAAGAAAATGTTTCCTGATCTGGTATGAGAAAATTTACTCTTGATTTACATGGGACTAAAATGAAAAAGCTGATACAGGAACTTAGTCTTAAATGATTAAAAAAAACCTATGATTTTTTTTTATTTCTCAAAAGTCTTTCTCTTGACACACTTACTAGCTGTGTGACCTTGTGCAAGTCACTTAACCCCAATTGCCTTGCCTTCCCCCCCTCCAAAAAAAAAAGTCTTTCTCATCAATACTGCCATATAGCAATGGCATGGATATTTTCCAAAAGGTATTTCAATAAATGAACACATGTTACATATTACCTTATAACATACATGTAATGTGTTACACACCATGATGTAACATGTAATAGACTGTACATAACATATGTAATAAATGTGTTTAACATATTAGTGTGTATACATACATATGAGAATAATTAATATATGTCATATAACCTGACAATAATTTCTATTTGATAACAACATCATTTTTAAAAAGTAAAGCCTTACTACTAAAATCCTACTCTGATGCCTCACCATGACAGAGAGGTAACCTTAGATCTTGCTATATAAGGCCATGTCAGAAAAACATAAGGTTCTACCCTGGATTCTAACAAGTTAGGAAGGTTTGATGTATGAGCTTACTGACGGACTGCATGTTTATTTTTTCAAGGACCTGTCTAGATAAATTGAGAGAAGCCCATCACCAGAAGTTTGGCCATTAGGTGATGTATGTTTGTGACCCTGGAAACTCACAAAGTGCTAAGAAAGATTGCCTTCAATGAAACAAGTACCTACACCAATGAAATGACAGAAGTTAGTAAAGGGTGATGAAAAAAAACCCAGAGAAGTAAGGAATGAAGAAGTCACACCCTTCTACTTCCCTTATCTGTAAAAGGGGCTAGATCAGGGAGGGGGAACCTGCAGCCTTAGGGCTCCACTTGAGGACCTAGAGGGTCACGTGTGGCCTCTAAGCTGCAGGTGCCCTATCCCCAGGCTAAAACAAACAACTTGTTTGCTCTAATGTGGCTCTAAATTCATGATGGTATCACTACTTTAATCACAGAAAAACACAAAATACAGTAAAATCTTGACCGCTTGTAACCCTTGGGGAATGAGTTGTTTTGGATCCCTGTCAAGTTTTCTGTATCGCTGAAGATTTGTTCTAAGTATCCAGACTCATTTTTATTATAGCCACTTTTAAAACGGAAAACTTTATACTAAAAACAAGAATCACAACAAACCCCTCCTACTAAAACCTTTTCACTTTAAGGCCTTCTTATATAGCATATGCTGATGAATATACTATATTGGATAAATACTAGCTCAGGGAGGGGGAAGGGGAAGAAGGAAGAGAATTTGGAACTCACAACTTGAAAAAAAAAGTTAAATTGTTTATATATGTGATTGGGGAAAAATAAAATATAGTAAAAATAGTATATGCTGAAGAAAGTTGATTTTTTTTTCCTAGATGATTTAGGCACTATGGAAAATGCATTCTTAAAATGTGCTTTAATAAAGTGATGCCTCTATGGGGCTCTTCAAGTGTGTAGGGCCCTGTTTATGTCTACACTTCATGTCCTTAGAAAGCTTGGCTTTCTGAATTTTTGTTTCTGGTTTTTATAGTTCTGTCTTCTCTGGCTTCTCTCTGCTGTCAATAGTCCTGCTCTCACAGGCCCTTTATTTCCTTCCAGTTTGGAAGCCTGAGAGCCAAGCTTGATTGAACTGTGCAGAGTAAGAGTAAACATTGCCCCTATCATTTCACTTCTTGTAATCTGTAAAAATAGAGATAAGAAGTACTAGCACTAATACCTCACGGGGTTATTGAACGAATAAAGCATTTAGTAAGTACTTAATATAATGTACAAAGCGCTCTATTAACCTCTTCAAGTCCATATACACAGTTCTGCTTCTCAAGGGGCTCCCATTCCACAGTGAAGAAAGAGCTCTGTTTTTGCACCGTGCTACATAAATGTAGGCTATTATTTTGGACTGGAGGGAATCTACTCAGCTGGGAAATAGACTGTTTGAATTACATGGATTGTGCATAAACAGAAGTGCTGGCTTAATGAGGTTTGAATGTCTCTCTGTGTCCAGCCATCAAACATTTCTCTTTACCACTTTCTCTCATGGACAGAAAGTGAAACTTCCTCTATGGGAAATTTCTTCCTGAGTTATGAAAATCTGTAATTTCCCCCCCTCAGTATTAGAAACAAAAGAAAGACAACACGAAGAACAAGGAAGTTCAGCACATGACTTCCTAAACTCTTGCTGTTGTTCAGTCATGTCTGACTCTCTGTGACCTCATTTGGGGTTTTCTTGGCAAAGATCCTTGAGTGGTTTGCCATTTTCTTCTCCAGCTCATTTTACAGATACGGAACCTGAGGTAAACAGGGTGAAGTGACTTAGCCAGGGTCACATGGCTAGTAAGTGTCTGAGGCTGGATTTGAACTTGGGTCTTCCTAACTCCAGGTCTGGCACTCTATCCATTGTGCCACCTAGATGCCAGTCAATGTAGAGGGTAAGCTCCTTGAGGTCAGAGACTGCTTTGTTTTTACCTTTGTATATTCAGTATCTAGCCACAGTGCCCGGTACAGATGAGCACTTGACAGATGCTTCTGTGAGACAAGATCTTTTTCATACTTCTTTGAATACCTGAATCATTCAGCTTTTAAAGCCTAAGGCATTGTTTCTCTTTGGAATGTTGTTTTTAATATCTATTGCAAAACTTAAAGTAATGAAACTAAGTACTAAATCTTTTAGCTAGGTGGCACAGTGGATATAGCACTGGGCCTGGAGTCAAGAAGACTGTCAAATGTGGCCTCAGACACTGGCTGTGTGAGTCACTTAACCTCTGTTTGCCTCGGTTTACTCATCTGTAAAATGGGGATAATATTAGCACTATCTTTGCCTCAGTTTACCCATCTGTAAAATGGGGGTAATATTAGCACTATCTTGTTGTAAGGCTCAAATAAGATAAGAGCTATAAAATGCTTAGCACAGAGCCTGATATGCGGGAAGTGCTATGTAACTGTGAGCTAAAAACAACAACAACAACATGAACACAAGGGAGAAATGCAGCGGGAGAGATGAATCCTGCCACCACCCGGCTTATTTTTCTTTCTTTTATTAAGCAGCTACTATGTGCCAGGCGTTCAGAGGTCAGAGGCTTACTGTCTTTATTTTCCAGATGAGAAAACTGAGGTCCACAGAGGTTGAGGGTCTTGCCCCAAATCACACAGTTTATTAAAGCAGAGCCAGGATTCAAATCCAGCTCTTGATTCCCAGTCAGTGGCTTTTCCAATGTACCTTTCTACCCTTGGCAAGTCACTCAGTCTCTTTGGCTTGTTTCTTAATCTGTAAAATGAGGGGACTAGATGAAGATAGTATTTAAGGTCCGTTCTAGTTCCAAATCTATGATCCTAGAAAATTGCTGCTCTGAAATACAGACAGTTATTCTTAGAAATACATTTTAGCTCCATCCTGCTGCTTTCAAAGCCATCTAGATTTTCAGGGACACAGATCTTCCTGGTGGCTCTTAGCTAGAAATAATTTGATTTAATTCATTTTCAAATAAAACTTTGGAAATGATTCCCTTTTTTCTGCCTTCAAAAATTGTTATTGGAAAAATCAATGTTATAAACTAATTATGAACAATGTCTTAGTCTGGAATTAAAACAGCTTTTTCTGAATTGAGGGAACTGTGTCTGTTCTCCTTTCTCAGTAGGGTGGGCCCTCAGTTGCTATTAAGAAGGTTAGGTTATCTAGTAGCCTCAAGCATCCAGACGAGAGAAAGACAGAGAGAGAGAGAGAGACAGACAGAGCCAGACAGAGAGACAGAGAGAGAGACAGAGAGAGGGACACAGAGACAGAGAGAGACAGAGAGAGAAAGAGAGAGAGAGAATAGCCAAAAGGAGCTGAAGACTGAAAGAGAGTATCTGATGCAATGTGTGACTGTCCAAAACAAAAAATCCAAGTGCTTTCTCATTGACTGCCCAAGCCTTTAATAGGCAAGCTGCTTTGCAAAGACATGGAAACTCCTGGGAAAAATAAGGAATGAAGACTGAACTAAGGGGGTGAGGGGAGTGAAGAGAAATGAGAGAGTAGGAAATGTCAGAGCATTAGATAAAAAATAAAGCAGTGGTGAGCAGCTGAAGCTGACAATGAAGAGAGGTCAGTCAGCCATGAAAAGTTAAAAAAAATCTCCATGAGGATGGAGCGCCATTGGGCTCTGAAGGGCATTAGTGCACCATGATGAAAATAGTTATAGGCAAGACTTGGATTGGAGATGTGGCCAGACAGCAGATTAGTCAGGTGAAAGCAGATTTGAGTGAGATTTTTTGGAACTCTATAAGGAACTCATCTAGTAAATGTATTGTTCTATTATGAGCAGGCTCTCATCACTGGAAGTTTAGATTTTCTCCAGTGAGTCCATTCCCAGGGAATGGTTTTCAGAGGCAAGAGCTTCTTAATCAGAGGTCCATAGATAAGGGGTCTGTGGACAGATTTCAGGGGAGGGTTCATGAATTTGTATGGGGAAAAAATTATCTTCATTTTTGTTGTTGTTATATCAACTTAGTTGTGTCTGACTCTTCATGGCTTCATTTGGAGTTTTCTTGCCAAAGACACTGGAGTGGTTTGCCATTTCCTTCTCCAGCTCACTTTACAGATGAGGAAACAGAGGCAAACAGGGATAAGTAATTTGCCCAAGGTCACATAGCTAGTAAATGTCTGAGACTGGGTTTGAACTCAGGACCTCCTGATTCCAGGGCAGTGATTCATCCACTGTGCCACCTAGCTTTATTTTTGAATAAATTTATTGAAATAAATATTTAATCTTGAAGTAAAATTTAGTATTTCATTTAAAAGCATGATTCTGAGAATGGGCTTTACTGGACTGTCAAATATCTCTGCTGTAGGCAGATCTGTGTGCTTAAAGACCTCAGGTTCATTATAGCGAGTCCTAAGCAAGATTGCACTTGGGAATCTTCCATGTCAATATATGTCCACTTTAAGTTCATGTTCAATCTCATGATTTTGGGTCTGGACCCTCAGGTGAAGTTCCTGGTACTTCACAGAGGTAATCTTCTTTCTCCTCCTACCTAGACCAGAGGGAAAGTCTTCTGGCAGATCCTGAATGAAACTTAGCCCAATCAATTCAACAAACATCTTTAAAAAATTTTTTTGAACGACCAAATAAGAGGCTTTTGTAGAAGTTATATACAAATAGATTTCAGCTTGACATAAAGAAAAAAAATCCTAATAACTGTAGAGGGAGTGCTCTGTACCAATGAAATCCCAGGGCTGGATCAGTTATAGTTGTGCTGTAGAACAAGTGTTAAATTTGAAATCAGGGGACATATTTACTATGATTTTTACTACTTGTGTGACCTTTGGCAAGTCAGTTAGGCCTTCTGGCCCTCAATATCTTCATCAGTAAGATGATGATGATGATGATGATGATGATGATGATGATGATGATGATAGCTAAAATATATATAGAGCTTAGTATATGCCAGGCGCTATGCTGAACACTTTACAGTTATTATCTCATTTCATGAAAAAATTTCACTTCTAAGGACCCTATAAGACTAGGGAGGTAGGCTGGCTCATCCTGAGAAACTAGAAGATTGAATGTTATAAAGTCACAAAGACAAACAGGAAATTAGTAAGTCAGCATTTTGTAATTTTCCACCAATTTCTTCTTATCTTCAAGGGTACAGGCCATGACAGTCAGTAAGAATTTGTTAAACACCTACCATGTGCTAGGTATCATGCTAAACAAAGACATACCAAGAAAGGTAAAAGTCAGTCCCTGCCCTCAAGGAGCTCACGTTCTAAACAGGATTTATTTGGGAGAGCTAGATTTGGAATCAGAAAGGCTTACTTTCAAATCTAGGTTTTCTTATTTATTACCTGTGTGATCTTAAGCAGATTGCTTAACCTCTTAGGGCCTCGGTTCCTCAGCTGCAAAATGGACTAGATGGCTTCTGATACCTTATGATCCATTAATGGAAACTTAGTATGTTGGACTATGATTCCAGGGATAGGCATGCATTCTTGGAACTAAAGGATGCTCAATCACAGATGTCTGCTTTACTTTCCATAATACATAAAGCTTTAAGAGGGGAATTGACTTCAGTATAATATGACAGAGGAGTGGAAGAGGATACGATGCACACTTTGTCCCTGGTTTCCTGGTTGGGGGTCCATGAACTAATAGAGCGAAAACCTCCATTCTTCTCATAATCCCCCCCTCCACTTACTAGCTGTATGATCCTGAGCAAGTTGCTTAACCTCTGTTTGATTCAGTTTCCTCAACTGTAAAATGGTGATAATAATAGGTAATAAATAATAGATGAAGTAGAAAATAATTCTACTGAGTGTTGTTGTGAGGATCATAAGAGAATATTTGTAAAAAGCACTTAACACATTGCTTGGCACCTAGTAGGCAGTATATAAATACTTATTCCTTTCCCCTGTCGAAAAGACTATCTGGACACTTTGTGTCATTGAAGAGATTCTTTGACATGGGATAAGGAATATATGCAGAAGTTTGACTGATGCTGGAGACTTTTCAAAGTAAATTCTCCAAACATGTCTACTCTTAATGCAACCATACAGAAATAGGTTTCTCCAACACTGAAATTTTCAGTAATTAACTCCCTTTTGTTCAAGAAGCAACGTTACCTAGCAAGGTGTCACCTAGCTTAATTGAGGCAAATCCAAAATGCTGGAGTTCACAGTGTGAGCCTCTTAACCTTCTGATGTATCCTAGAAAGAACCCTGGATCCAAAAAGTTGGAGATCTGTGCTTCAAGATAGATTAGTGCTGACATTTGCTTTTCGTATGATCTTTGGCAATTGAGTCTCTCTGAACTCAAGTTTTTCCATTTGTGAAATACGAATATGAGGCCTGGTCCTTATCTTTCTTACAGGGATCTCACAGATGTAGAACCAAAACAAAAAAGACAGTTAGATAGGGTGATGGATCAAGCCCTGAACCTGGAATCTGGAAGATCGAGTTCAAATCCAGGCTCACATATTAGCTGTAAAGTCACTTAACTTCTATTTCCCTCAGCTTCTTTGACTGTAAAATGGGGATAATAATAGCACCTACCTCCCGGGGCTGTTGTGAGGATCAAATGAGGCGGTATTTGTGAAGTCCTTAGCACAAATATTTACATTATATAAATATTATCTATTCTTATTATTGTCATTATTAATTAATAGTAATTAAGCATAATTATGATGTCATAATTAATTAAGTTACACTATTTTGGGGGTACAGGGAAGGCCTAGGTAAATGTAAGCTAAGAGAAAAAATACTCTCTGGCATAGGACAATCAACAACATTCAATTGCCTGCTGTGTGCCAGGTGCCATGCCAAGTACTGCAGATACAAAATTTAAAAAATGGAAGTCCCTGCTTTCAGGGAGCTTACATTCTCAGGTGAGACAATACAGGGAGTTCCCAAAGTCTTACTGTAGTTTTAAGCTTTAATGACTTAAACTGAACTAAGACTTTTGAGTCACCCTGTACAAGTACACATGATAAATACAAAGTTGTTTTGGAAGGAGGGCACTAGCAGCTGGGAGGATAAGGAAAGGCTTCCTAATAGAAGGTGGATCTTGAGCTCAATCTTGAAAGAAGTAATGGATTTGGAGGTCAAGGGAAGGGGAAGAGGGTATTCTAAGCACCGAGAGGACAGTCAGTATAAAGGCTTGGAGATGGGAAACGGAGCATTATTTGGGAAGAACAGCAAGAAGAGCAGGTTGACATCCCTCAAAACACACACCAAAAACTGATCATTAATTTGTTGTTTCTGGTGGAATCCTTTCTATATAATAAAAATTAAAACACTTTTTTTCCCCTGAGAAGTGTAATCCCATCTGTGACTCCCCTAGATGATTCAGAAAGCTGAACTAATTGTGAAACCCCATAAATAAATTTCCTTTTGGATCATGATGTCAAGAAATGAGTGGTCAACTAGGGAAGAAAAAGACTCTTTGGAATAAAACCGAGGCTATTTCAAAGTGTAAGATCCCAAAGATGACAAATAACATATGGGTTTTCTAGGACCTGGCTGGTTATTATCTGAGGGTTACAAGGTACCAAAAATACCACCATAAATCCAAGTCATGTGGAGAGTGAATTCCAGAGATTAACAGTGGCTTAGGTACTCAGTAATTTACCGGAAACACTAATGGGGAAAGGGAGGAAATGGACACTTGGAGCCTCTTGTGTCTAACACATGAACATAGTACAAGTGGGTAAAATATGGAATTCACAACTGGAATGCAGTGATGGAAGAATGTAGATTGTTCAAAAGAAAGGAGTGTAATAGTATTATATGTTACAGGGTGCAAACTAGTGTGAAAATACATGAACCTGAAAGTGGAATCTTGGTGGAGAGGGTCTAGATGAAAATAAAAGGACGGAAAAAGAGAAGTGATATCATTGGACTAATACTACAAACTGCTTACCTTTATGGAAGAAACATAATAAATCGCAAAATATGAGAGTCAGAAAGGATCTTAGAGGCCATCTGGACCTAAGTGGCATGGTAAAGAGAGTATTAGGTCTGGAGTCAGGAAGAACCGAGTTCAGATCCTGCTCAGATACTTACTAGCTGTGTAAGCCTAGACAAGTTGAATAACTTCTTTCAACCTCTGTTTTTTTTATCTGTAGAATGGGCATAATAATAGTACCTACTTCATAGGGCTGCTGGGAAGATCTGACAAGATAACATGCGAGGCACTAGACAAACTTAAAGTGTTATAGAAATACTAGCTCTCATTAAGATTGTGATTATCTGGTCTAACCCATACATGAAAGGAATTCCCATTATAACACACCCGACAAGTGGTTCATATCCAGTGGAAATCCAATTACTGGCCAAGTCTTTTTGATTCTCCCTCCCCCTCTTGGGTCCGCTCCCTTCTCTCTGCCCACATATTCATTTGAGAAAATGGACCAGTTGTATAATGAGGATGACAGATGAGCTTTTGGGAGTCTGGGGTCTGCCCACAGGGATCTGTGAAATACTGAAAGAACCATTCTATGGAAGGAAGTCATGGCTTTGGAGGTGAAGGGAAGGGGAAGAGGGTATTCTAAGCACCGAGAGGACCGTCAGCATAAAGGCTTGGAGATGGAGATTCATTGCCTCTCCCACTGATTATTGTAATAACCTATTATTTGGTCTTCTTGCTCCAACCCTTTCTTTATATGCTGCAGAACTGCCACCCCCAAATACAAGAGTGAAATTCCTGACTGTTGCTTTCCAGTTGTGTCCGACTCTTCATAATGTCATCTGGGGTTTTCTTGGTAAAGATAGTTGAGTGGTTTGTCATCTCCTTTTCCAGCTCATTTTACAGATGAAGAAACTGAGGCAAACAGAATCAACTAATTTGACCAGGGTCATGCAGCGAGTAAGTGTCTGAGGCTATATTTGAACTCAGGAAGATGACTCTTCCTGACTCCAGATCTGGCACTCTATCCACTGTGCCACCTAGCTGCCCTAAATTCCTGATACAGACCACAAAAACTCAAAGGAAAGACATAATAGTGATGTGATATTCCATCTAATCAAAAATCTATTGGAAGTGTCATTCTACTAAAAGCAGATCAGGCTTCCCTTGTTAACTACTTCATAAATCAGAAAGTTGGGGAAGAGCTACTATGATCTAGTTCTGGTCAACCAAGAAGATATGGGTCACAAAGAAAAAGGAAGTGAATGGGACAGCTAGGTGGCACAGTGAATAGAGCACCGGTCCTGGAGTCAGAAGGACCTGAGTTCAAATCCCACCTCAGACACTTAACACTTACTAGCCATGTGACCTTGGGCTAGTCACTTAACCCCAATTGCTCTGCCCTCCCCCCTCCAAAAAAAAAAAAAGCAAAAAGGAAGTGAAACCAAGGAAATAACCAAAGATGAGCCAACAGGTAGGGTCAGAATCATATGCTAGACTTTTGGAAAGTACAATCTAAAAAGTGAAGAGACAGAAGAGATTATTCCCCACAGTCTCACTGTGACTCAAGAGGCTTTGAATGTGAAAAAAATGGCAATGTAATGGCTAAGTCCTGGATTGGAGACACTTAACTTTGGTGGCAGCAGGGGTTCCTCCTGACTGGGAGTCTCAAGAAAAGACCAGAGGGTCACTTGTTGGATATATACCCAGGGAATTCTTATTTTCAGTTGAGAAGATTAAGATTAATCCTGTATCATTTTCTTATTGATCTTATTTACAGTTAATTGATTTTGTCCTGTAACTTCTCGAGTCGTGGTTCTTTGTTTCTGAACTTGGTTCAGAGTTCAGCTGGCCTGTAAAGGATTAAGTTTAAAAAGCCAGCTAACCTTGGGGAATGTGTGAGAAAACAAGGGAGTTTGGGCCTGATATCTTTATGCCACAAAGCTATCCTTCAAGGATGTTTGGTTTGCTGTCCAAAAGTCTGGGTCGCCATCTCATACCTGGACTCAAACAAGGGGCACTTCTTAGTCTCATGAGAGAAAAAGTGGGAGTCATTGCTAGCCCCCATTACCAAGTTTCCAACCAATCATGTTGTTCCCTACACCTCAGCTCTGTAACCAATCATGTTGCCCTCAAACCTATGGGGTCATTTATCTGGTTCTTCATTCTGTACTCCCCAGAATCCGTGTAAGGGGAACTGTCCCTTTGCTCAGGGTCCTTGTCATTAATGGAAGCAAGTCACTGGCCCATTTATTTGCAGGTAGTGTGTTGTCCCTGCTAATGAATCTCTCTTGCTCACAGATCTGCCTCAGTCTACCCTTTTGTTAAAATTTAATAGAGACACATATGAACTAGATTAGATGGCCACTGAGTTCCCTTCCAACTGAGACACTGTGATTTTCAGACTTCTTGTTGATGTAGGATTTTATGGTTCACTAATGAATAACCTGTTTGTCCTTGGGAAAACACCTAGTACCTGGGGCAGAGGCAGATGACATAATATCATTGGCAGACAGACAGAAAGTTTTCAAATCCTATTCTGCTTCTTTCTTTGTTGATCAAGGGGAATGCTCTTCAGACTAGAGAGTCTGGAGTGGTAGAAGAGAAAGAGAACTGGACTCCAAGTCAGAAAACATGGATCTGAATACCATCTGTGCAATTTACTACCTATGTGACCTCATCTAAGGCAATTTAATGTTTCTGGGTCTGTTAAATAAGGAGGTTTGGACCTCTAACTTCTAAATTTCCTTCCAGCTTTAAATTTAGAATCCCATGAACAAACACGATTAAGAGAAAAAGTTATCTTTAATTAAGAAGATGCCAGCAATAGTTGCATTAGCCAATATTTACATAGCACTTGAAGGTTTGCTTGTAATTCACACAGAGAATCTCTAAACAACTCTGTAGGAGTTTTACCATCCCCATTAAAAGTAGTATTATCCCCATAAAGTAGGAACTATTATCACTTTAAAGATGGGGAAACTGAGGCTGAGGATCAAAGGGCCTACCTGGGTCAAATAGTTAATAAATGTCTGAGAAAGGATTTGAACTCATATCTTTGTGATTTCAAGTCTAGATAGTAAGAGTTCTTCTCACTACACAGATATATTTTTTGGATCAAACAAATTGTTTGCTAGGGAATATGACTTCCTGTTCCCATCCCAATTTTCTGGGTAGGAAAGGACAGGTCCAGGCCACATGAGCAGGTCCAGTGTAGAATTTAGAAATGCCATTTGATTAAAGAAAAAATATTATGGAAAAAAACAAAGCATATGAATTTGTGTTGAATGAGGGTCTATTTTTTTTTCAAATTCATGAGTATTTCTCTCAAAAAATACAAAGTCTATGGAGTTTGAATTTGCCCTTAGTGTCAGAATTATTTTTCCACAGAATGATTTTGCTATGATTAGTTGTGGAAATGAAAGAATGCCAAGACTCTGTAGAATAATGAGACTTGTCTCAAGGTCGAGATAAATTCACTTGGTTCAGGTAATATACACATAAATCCATTTTTAAATAGCTATTGAACTCAATTGCTCCTTCACCTACCTGCTGAGACCCAAGTTCATAGCTCATCACTTCATGTCCCAACACCAAGGTTCTAGCTTTTGGAATTTCCCCTATAAATGTGTCGGATTGAAAAAAACATAAAACAAGAACCATATCATTAGTGGCTATAAAGCTACCTTTCTATATACCTTGTACATATTTAACCACCCTGTTATTTACTTTTACCTCCCTAGATACCATATATATGTTCCTGAAAATAAATCTTTAAAATGTAAATGGGGAGCTAAGGAATCTTCTATGCAAAATCATTTGTAAGGGTGAAAATTCCTTTTCTAATCTAATTCATCACCCGCAGTTTATCTGTTTTGCAAGTTTTAATTTTTTATATCATCTTAAGGCACTTTACCCCCATACTGGATTATATATATTAGCTTCAGAATACAAGATAAATTTATAGAATTAAAGCTAACAACAAAAGCTACTTGATTTTGTTTTTGTGCTCTCATACAATAGGAAAAAGAGACATAGAACCCTTTTGCCATAAGATACATCACAGCTTCACCTATCCACATTTTGCTTAGCTCTCGTTATTCTCCATGTAATAGAAAAGGTATCTAATTCTTTCATAGCAGTTTATAATTTAATATTTAAATTTATAAAAATATCTCTCCAAGGCCTATACTATGAGAAATGCAGCCTAAATTTCTAGATTATATTCAAACTATAAATAATTCCATTCTCTTCTCTATTTTCAGACTTCCCATTTCCATCCTTTCCCCCTTTTCCATTGTTTTGTCTATTCAATCATTTTAGAGGTGTAATTAACAAATGTCAACTGTCCTGCTTATTTAACAGTTTCTTGAATTTCTGCTGTGTTTAGTTTTGCCACTAATCCAAATTTAAGGCAAGATTTTAAAAATCTTTTCAGATTCCTAACTCTTACTCTATTTTCTTCAATGCATCAAGAGAGAAGGCATAAGAATCTTCTTTAGCATCTGAAAATCCTAAACCAGAATTCCCTAAGTCAGGGGTTTCTTAACCTGGGGTTTATGAACTTATGTTAAAAACAAGAACAACAACAACAAAATTTCTGATAACTGTATTTCAGTGTTATCGGTTTCCTTTGTAATCCTGAATATTTTATTTTATACATTTTAAAACATTGTTCCAAGAAGGGGGTCCCAGGGCTTCACCAGCTTGCCAAAGAGATTCACAGAACAAAAAAGATAAAGTCCCCAGACCTAAGCCACTGCCATGTTTAAAAGTGTCAATTACTGGGGAGGGAGAGGAGTCTAGGGGAAAGAGGGCAGCTACACCATCCTTTTAAAACCTAACAGAATCACTGAAAAAGAAGGAAGAAAGTAAGAGGTAAGGTCCACACATCAAAACCCCCTCTATGGAAACAGGCAATCGAATTGAGCCTTTTGAGAAAAGGCCCACAATACCCAATACCCAAGGTAAAAGGTGCCTTGAGACATCATTCTCTGACCTCTTCAATTAACTCACCTGAATCTAGCAAAAACTGCCTTAAGTGTCTTCTTTTCTGCAGGGTCTTTTCAGGTCTGGTGGAGAGAAAAAACGACTCACAGACTCTGGCAAATTTGATTTGTCTTCTCTGCTTGAAATATCTCCTTAAAATTTATGTTCCCACCTCAAAACTTCTAAAGGTACCCTTTGCTTGTCAACTAGAATGGAGCACTCCTGGCAGATAACATGCATTTCCAGCAATTCTTTCCCTCCCTTCTGTTTGCCAAAAGGTAGATATTAACTGTGGCTTATGGAAGGGTACCGAGTCTGCCCCCCCTTCCCTACTAACTGTAACCTCCACATTAAAACCAAAGGGAAGATTCACCCTCCTTCTCGATACCCCCACCCCTTTCCAACCTTCGCCCCTCTATTACAGATGTAAATTTCTCAGTCAAGGAAGAAATAAATTGTTTATATTCTGCTGATCTATAATTCCACTGATCACACCATTCCCCCGCAAGGATCCCTCTTTATTGCATAATGAATAATACATTCATCTAAAAGCATTAAAAAAATAACTATGAAGAACTTAGACAATGGGAAGCCCAAGAATCTCTTTGCAAGAAAAGACTTAATTTTTCGTCCCTCCTCTCTTGTAAAGGTATGAAAAACTAATCTTTCTCCTTGATTTAATCACAGTGCCCCCCCCGCCCCCCCCCTTCATTTGTGGGCTGTTACCTCCTCCCCCATTCCGACCTCTTTGTGCACAGAAGGCATCACCCGGCTTCTCCCCAAAGCTGCATCCCTCTGTAAAAATCCACTTTCCCAGGTCCCTCGCTTTTTAGTCCCAGGGCTCACCAGGGGCGGCCATGTGTATTAAATGGGTGGGGGGAGGGGGTCACCCTGAGTCTCTCTGGCTCCTATGCTTTCGCTCAGCAGAGGCTCCCCAGGGAGAATGCAGTTTTTTCCCGCCGCTAACCAGTACGCCATCCCCCCCCTCCCCTCCTGCCATGCCCTGTCCCCCGGCCCCTGGCCCGGGGTCACGTACCGGGAGCGACTGCGGAAGGAAGCCCCGACAGGGCAGGGGCGTGGGAGCCTCCTCCACTCGCCCCTGGGCCGCCGCTCGTAGTCTGGCTCCGCACTCCGCTGTCCAGCCCACGCCGGGAAGAGCTGCGGAGCTGCAGCGGAGGCAGCCTCCGGGCCTCACCGGCTCTGCGGCTGCGGCCTCGCCGGCCACGGAAGGCTGTGCGGGCAGAGACGGCGGCGGCGAGATGCTGCTGTGGCCGCTGCCACGGCCTCTGACTGCATCATCCCCGGTCCCGCCGCCGCCGCCCAGCCTCCACGCCGCCGGCTCAGCGGCCCCGCTTGCAGTCCGGCCGTGCTCTCCCCACCCCCGGAGGCCCCCTCGGGGTCGGCCTCCTAACGGGCCCTAGCTCCCTCCCACCGCCCCCAGAGGCGGCCGGGAGAGCCCGAGGGAGGAGGGGAGGGGCCCCTCGGAGCAGCCGACGGTGGAGTCTCCCTGCCCGATCTCCCGCCTCCCGGGCTCCCAGGCTCGGGCCTGGGCGCACCTGCCCCGCTCCGCACCCTCTTCAGAAGCCGGGCTGAGCCTGGGCTGCAAGGGCCCCCAGTTCTGCTGTTGTCGTGGTCAAGGGGGCCCACGCTGCGGCCCCAAATTCCTGCACAAGCAGGAGCTGGGGGAGAAGGACACAAACCGATAGAGAGAGAAAAAACATTTTTTCTACATTTATTTATGGGGGTGGGGGGTGGGGATGGGGGTGGGAGTGGAGGATCTGGTCGGCTTGTCACTGAGAAGACTTTAAAAAAAAGACGAAATTGTCACAAAGTTTCAGCTTAGGCCGGATTGGAGGGATTTCAAACAGGCGCAGCTCAGTCTTCACTCTTCCCTCCTTTCTCCTCCCCTCTTTCTCTTCTTTCTATTGAACAGGATAAACTCTCAGATTTGCAGGATCCATGAAAAACGGAATTCCAGCAGTTTCAGGGAGAGTTAGTGTTTCAAAGACTAAACCATCAAGGAAGGTCCAAATGCAGGTGTGGAGTAACTTCGTTGCATTTTTTTTTCCCCACAAGAATATCATTGACTATTAGAGCTGGAAGGAACTTTGGGTTCAACAGCTTTATTTCACAGATGAAGAAACCGAGGCTCCCCTCCTCTCTTCTTCAGAAACTTAAATGATTTGGCCCAACCCACTCAGTCAGTTGGTGGAAGATTTTTTTTGACACATGTAAACAAGAGAAAAGTGAGAAATAATACTTGAGAATGCCTGTTCTGTGTTTATTAAGTTTTATACGTGCTGATGGATTTACTTTTTAGAACAAATAAAAGTCATAGTTCTTTTTTTCTTTTACACCCTAAGAATTTTTTAAAGGGGGGTATGCTTTTTCAGTTTGTTTTGGGGTTTTTTTTTAGTTTAAAAAAATTGTTCCATTTCCTCTTTCGTGTAAGTGGGTTGTCAGTGGGGAAAAAAGGTTAATTCACGTGTTAAATTGAGAAAAAAAATTATTTTTAAATCCAAGAGAGGGATTATGGTGTGCTAGAGAAAGAGGGCCTTGAAATCTGGAAGACCTTTCTTTTAGTCCTACCATTTGATGGGGATACAAAGGTACCCTAAGGGTTAACAATATTAAGCATTGCTTTCTCAGTACCTTGGGAGGTCTTCCTGAGCCTGAGAGCGTCCTGAAGTCTCTTCCCTTATCTTGAAATGCCATAAAACTTCCCCCTTGTCCTGGACCATGGAATTCTGAACCAGCACATAACTCTGACTTGGTTGCACTGACTTTGTGACCAGCCCTCCCCGCCTTAAAGGCAACCTTCTAAGATTCTAAAATGCAGACCAATTTTCAGTCCCCCTTGCTGATGGGAATTTCTTCACCAAGTATTTACCCAGGAAGTTACAGCATTGGTCTTGACACACACAAAATACCAAACAAAACTTTAATGAAAAAAGAAAAAGTTCCAATAAACAGGAATACATTCCCTCAAGTCTTCTCTAGGGCTAGACTCAACTTGAGTTGGTAATTCCTTTGAGAGAAACCAAGCAAAGGATCATAGATCTACAGTTGAAAGAGACCTGAGGCCATCTAGTCCAATTCCCTAATTTTACAAATGAAGAAACTGAGATTCAGAGAGGCTTAAATGAGTGACTTGCCCAAGGTCACAGACAGAGTTTGGATTTGAACTCAAGTCCTATGATTTCAAGTTTAAAGGACTTTATGTTATGTAATATATGAGAATTATAATTATGTCTAATAAGCTAAAACAATTATTAGATAATAGCCTAGCCACCTCCTGCCTTTCCAGGTGTCTTAAATCTTATTCCCAGCCATGGGTATTTTGATTCAGTGACAAGGGCCTTCTTGCTGTTCTTTTTTTTAATTTATGAGATAAAACAAATGTTTTCATAACATGATGTAATGAAAAAGATGATTGCGCATGAAACTCCAAGGCTGCTATGAACTTGCTGTACTTTTAAAACATAAAACAGTTATCTACTTTTTTCCTTTTTTCCCCCATGCCCACCATTAGACACAGATATATGTGTGTGTGTGTGTGTGTGTGTGTATGTTGTGTGTGTTTGTGTTTTGTGTGTGTGTGTGTGTGAAATTATTCTATACATACTTTTATTTATTAGTTCTTTCTCTGGATGTGGATAGTGTCTTTCTTCAATGTCCTTCATAGCTAATTTGGGTATATATAATAGCCAAAATGACTTATTCACTCAAAGTCATTCTTAAAACAATATTACTGTTACCGTGTACAATGATACAATGTTCTGCTCTTTTCAATCTATTTTTATGTGCGAGTTTTTCCGTGTTATTCTGAGCTCACTGAGCTCAACATTTCTTATAGCACAGTAGTATTCCATCACACCACAACTTGTTCAGCCATTCCCCCATTGACAGGCACTCTCGAAATTTCCAGTTCTTTGCCACTACAAAGAGAGTTGCTACAAACATTTTAGAACATCTAGGTTCTTTTCTTTTCCCTAATCATCTTTGGAAATATACCAAGTAGTGATATTTCTGGGTCAAAGGTTACAGGTGGCTTAATAACTCTTTGGGCATAATTTCAGATTGATTTCCAAAATGGTCGGAACGGTTCACAATTCCACCACCAATGAATAAGTGTCCCAAATTTTCCACATCCTCTCCAACAGATATCACTTTCCCCTTCTCTCACTTTAGACAATATGGTAGATATAAAATGATATCTCAAGGTTGTTTTAATTTGCATTTCTCTAATCAATAATGATTTAGAGCATTTTTATATGACCATAAATTGTTTTGATTTCTTCATTGGAAAACTGCCTGTTCATATCCTTTGACTTTATCAATTGGGAAATGACTTGTATTCTTAAAGACGTGACAAAGTTCTAATAACGTTCCATTCCATCTCTCTGATCAAGACATTTTTCTCTGGCTGTCTCCCATGCCTGAAATGTTCTTTCTCCTCTTCTAGGTCTAGCTTCCCTGGTTTCCTTAAAATCCCAACTTCTACGGGAAGCCTTTCCTGACCTCTCTTAATTCTAGTCCCTTCTCTCTTATAATAATTCCTTATTTATCCTGTACACAGCTTATTTGTACATACTTTTTGCTGCTTGTCTCCCCCATTAGCTTGTGAGCTCTTAGGTTTTGTTTTTTGCTTCTTTTTGTATCCCCAGTTTTTAGCATAGTGCCTGGCACATTTAATAAATGTTTATCGACTGACTTACAGATGAGCAGAAATCATTCTAAGCCTACTGTTAAATGAATTGGGGTCATCACATTCAGAGGTTGGTAGTAGAGACAAGGGGATATGATAGAGGACGAGCAGAGGCAATTATTGGTATGCGTCTGGAACATTTGCCAACTTAGAACATTATGCAACTTAACAACAATTAAGGCTTTTTAAATTTCCCTATTCTTCATCCTTTAAATCAGAGGTTCTTAACTTTTTCTCTGTCATGGACCCTTTTGGCAATCTGGTGAAGCTGATGGACCCTTTCTCAGAATAATGTTTTGAAATGCCTATGATTAAATACTTGAGATCACAAAGAAAAACAGTTCTGCTGAAATAAGTAATCAAAGTACTTAAACAATAACAGCGACAAGTTAATGCACTCATCAGGTGGAAGAAAGGTTCCTCATGGCTTAGCTAGAAGCGTAGGTAAGGAGGACTTACTGAAAAACAGGAAAACCTGAACTGTCATTTCATGATGGATGGTGAGCCTCCAGTCACGAATTGATTTCCTGTGTTCTATGATTCTCATATAAGAACCAGGTCTTATAATTGCTTCTTAGCTATGCTATATTTTAAAGAGAATTTCAAAAGCACTGGAAGAGGGTATATTCTACTACTAGTGATGACGATGATGGTGATAGCAGCTAGCATTTAAATATCATTTTATGGTTTGCAAAGCACTTTATAAACATCTGATTTTATCTTCATGATAGCCCTGACAGGTAGGTACTATTATCTTCAGTTTTATAGATGAAGAAACTGAGTTAGGCAGATGTTAAATGAGTCGCCCAGGGTCGCAGACCAAATTAGAACTCAGGTCTTTCTGACTGCAGGTCTAGGAAGCTATCAGCTGCCCTACCTAACTAGCTCCTTCTATTCCTCCTTGAGCCCCCCACAGCATAAGGATACTGAACTTCTTAGATGGGTGATATGAAGAGGGAGCTACCAGACACACAACAATTCAGCTCAATTAAACAAGCATTTGTGGAGAGTCAACAACATGTAAGATGCTGCCTAGTTCAGAGCTCAGCTCTAGCCTCAGTTTGCTATGAATTAATCTGCTGTGTGTTAGGGGACTTCTTTGGGTCTCAGACCCTAATCTGTAAAAATGAGGTATAAAATTGAATGATCTTGAAGGTTCTTTGCAGCATATTAAGGTCATTATGCCTTAAGATAACTTCAGATAGCCAAGCCGTTTGTGGGATACAGCTTTGATTTGAGATCTTTACTGAGGAATAATCCATGCGGAAAGTGCTTTTGTTGTTGTTCAGTTTTTTTCTTCAGTACTGCTCAACTCTCTGTGATCCCATTTGGGATTCTCTTGGCAAAGATACTGGAATGGATTGCCATTTTCTTTCTCCAGCTCATTTTACAGATGAGGAACTGAGGCAAACAGGGTGAAGGGACTTACCCAGGGTCACACAGCTAGAAAGTATCTGAGGTCAGATTGGAGCTCAGGAAGATGAGACTTCTTGACTTCAGACCCTGAACTCTATCCATTGTGCCACCTCCAAAGTGCCTCCAAAGCACTTTGCCAACATGAATGCATCATGTCACTCTGTATCAGTGTATGTAATTTCCTATGGGTTCACTTATCATTGATATGGTGATGATTTGAAAATCTATATATCCAGTCCTAAGCTCTCTTCTGAGTGCCAGTCCCACATGTCCAACTACAATGGACTGAATTACTAATTACTATTGTACTGGAGGAATCTCAGACTCAACTTGTCCAAAATCAAACTCATTATCTTTGCCCCCCCACCCTCCCTCTTCTGAACTTCCCTATTGTGGTCAAGGGCCTGACCATTCTTGTTTCCAAGGCTGGCAATGTTGGAGCCTTCTCAACTCTGATTTACTCCAGAGATCCAATCAGTTTCCAAATGTCATCATTTCTGCCTTTATGTGACTCCTCCTTCCTCCATGTTCTCTTCTCTCTATTTACACAGGTACCATCCTAGTTCAGGCTCTGTTATCTCTTGCCTGGACTATTAAAATGGCTTCATCCTTGGTCTTCCTGGCTCAAGAATCTTCCCATTCCAGTCCAACCTCTACAGTTGTCAAAGTGATTTTCCTAATTTCTGACTATATCGCCCTCCTATTCAAGAGGCTCTTTATTACCTCTACAAATAAATATAAAGTCCTATATTTCTGGCATTTAAAGCTCATTACATCCCCTTCCTACTTTATATTCTTTTCATATTTTATGCTCCTTTCTGCATTGGAGGGTTCATTGCTTTTTGCTATTCTTTCCACAAGACACTCCATCTCCTATCTCAACAGTGTGTCTTTGCACCAGTTGCCGCATCCTTGCCTGAAATCCTCTTCGTTCCCACCTCTAGCTCATGACATCTCTGGCTTCTTTTCATTCTCTGCTCAAATGCTCCATGATAGGAGATAGTTCCCCCCTCCCTCCCCCCCCAGGTATTTCAGCTTCCCCCTTTAAGGTTACATTTCTTATGCTTTATTATATATCTTTTATGCACTTATTCATTTATGTGTGGTTTCTCTGATTATTTTAGGACAGGGATTTTTTGTATCCTCAACATTATGTACCAGTCTCTGGTGCATAAAAAGCTCTTAATACATGCTTCTCTGTGTGTGTGTACTTGAATAATATTTTTCCCAATTACATATAAAAGTAATTTTTAACATTTTTTAAAAATTTTGAGTTCTAAATTCTCTCTCTCCCCTCTTTCCTCCTTGAGACAGCAGACAATTAGATAAAGGTTATACACATGCAATCATGCAAAACATATTTCCATAATAGTCGTGTTGTGAAAAAAAACACAGACCGAACCTCCCCCACCACACACACAAAATAAAGTGAAAAGTAGTATGCTGTGATCTGCGTTCAGACTCCATCAGTCCTTTAGCAGGAGGTGGATAGCATATTTCATCTTGAGTCCTTTGGAATTGTCAAGGATTGTTGTATTGCTGAGAATGGCTAAATCATCAAACAGTATTGCTGTTACTATGCACAATGTTTTCCTGATTCTGCTCACTTCACTCTGTATTAGTTCATTTAAGTCTTGCCAGGTTTTTCTGAGAGCATCCTGCTAATCATTTCCTATTACACAACAGTATTCCATCACAATAATATACCAATTGTTCATCCATTCCCCAA
>CM053580.1:210243552-210262968 GCA_028627135.1 Pseudochirops cupreus
GAGATCTATCATGTCTAGCCTCTCTAAAATTCTATTTGCCTCCTTAACTTCTTTCTTGTTTATTTTGAGGTTAGATTTATCAAGTTCAGAGAGGGGGAGATTGAGGTCCCCAACTAGTATTGTTTTGCTATCTATTTCTTCCTCTAATTCCCTTGACTTTTCCTCTAGGAATTTGGATGCTATACTGCTTGGTGCATATATGTTAAGTAGTGATATTGCTTCATTCTTGATGGTGCCTCTTAGCAGGATGTAGTTTCCTTCCTTATCTCTTTTAATTAGATCTATTTTAGCTTTTGCTTTATCTGAGATAAGGATTGCTACCCCTGCTTTTTTTACTTTCCCTGAGGCATGATATATTCTACTCCATCCTTTTACCTTTACCCTGTGCATATCCCTTTGTTTCAAATGTGTTTCTTGTAGACAGCATATTGTAGGATTGTGGTTGTTAATCTATTCTGCAATCTGCCTCTGTTTTATGTGGGAGTTCATCCCATTCACATTCACAGTCATGATTACTATCTGTAACTTTCCCTCCATCTTATTCCCTCCCCTGTTTATATCTTTGTGTCTTCCTTTTCCCTTCCCCTGCTTAAGAGTTTTCCTTTTGACTACCGCCTTCCTCAGTATTCCCTCCCCGTGTCCCCCCTCTTTACCTATCCTTTCCCCTTGCTACTCTTTCCCTCCTTATTGACCACTCTCCCCCTCTTTACACCCCTCCCCCCTATCCCTCCTACTGCCTATAGGGCACAATAGATTTTTATTTTTAACAGAGTATGTTATTCCCTCCGTGAACCCAAACCAATGCTAGTAAATTTCATACATTGCTCCTCTCCCTCCCTCTTTTCCCTCTATTGTTATGAGTTTTTGTGTCTTTTCATGTTAGAATCTAAACTTAGCCATTTGTATTGATCCCTCTTTAAATGAGAACCAATGAGAGTAATGATCATATGATGCTCATCTCCTTCCTTCCCACCCCTCCACGTTAGTATGTTTTTATGCCTCTTCTTGTGGCATAATTTACCATCTTCTGCCTCTACCTTTCCTTTTGTCTTATTACAATCCCTTTCTTCCCCTTAATAGTGTTTTAAAAAAATCTTCAGATTAGTTCACTTACACCCACACCCTCTTTCTCTGTACATCCCTTTTAAACGTCATAATACTTATACAAATTTCAGTATTGACAGGTATCTGCTTCTCACAAAGGAATGTAAACAGTTTGCTCTTATTGAGTCCCAAGTTATGTGCATGTATGGGCATCTGTGTGTGTATGTGTCCGTGTGAGTGTGTGTTTTCCTTGTTTACCTTTTTATGTCTTTGTTGGGTCTTGTAAGTGGAGATCAAATTTTCCATTGAGCTCGGGCTTTTTCATAAGGAAAGTCTGGAAGTCCTTTATTTCATTAAATGACCATCTCCTTGCCTTGCAGTCTTGCCAGGTAGTTGATCCTTGGTTGCAGTCCTAGCTCTTTTGCTTTACGAAATATCACATTCCAATCCCTCTGATCTTTTAATGTAGCAACTGCTAAATCCTGTGTAATCCTGACTGTAGTTCCATGATATTTGAATTGTTTCTTTTTGGCTGCATTCAGTATTTTCTCCTTGACCTTGTAGCTCTGGAATTTGGCTACTATATTTCTTGGAGATTTCAATTTGGGGTCTCTTTCAGGAGGATATTGGTGAATTTTTTCAATAACTATTTCCCCTTCTGATTCTAAGACCTCAGCCAGTTTTTTTTGACAATCTCTTGGAGGATGTTGTCCAGGCTGCTTTTTTCTTCATGGCTTTCGGTTAGGCTGATAATTCTTAGGTTATCTCTCCTGGATCTGTTTTCCAGGTCAATTGTTTTTCCAGTGAGATATTTTGCACTTTCTTCTAATTTTTCAATCTTTATGTTTTGTTTGACTGACTCTTGTTGCATCATAGAGTCCTTTCCTTCAATTTGACTGATTCTAATTTTGAGTGAATTATTTTCCTCAATTAGTTTTTGGAGCTCCTTTTCCATATGTTCAGGTTTCATTTTTAGGGAGGTATTTTCTCTGGTTAGATTTTGGACCTCCTGTCCTAATTCTCCAATTTTACTTTTTAAAGCTTCGTTTTCTTCAGTGAAATTTTTTTCCAATTTGGTCATTATAGATTTAAATTTATCTCCTACCTCTCTAATTTCAGTTTTAAAATCCCTCTTGAGATTCTCTAAGAATGCTTTTTGGGCTTGAGACCAATTCACATTTCCTTCTGTGGTCTCCAGTGTGTGTGTAGAGTCTGTGTTGCCTTCTGAGTTTGGTTGTTCTTGCTCACTATAAAGGATTTGATGGTTCTAGCCTTTGCAGTTTCCTTCTTCCCTATTGTGGTTGCCTATGTCATGGATTTTTAGAGTGGATATCTGCTTTTGGGGTGCAGGAGTATTGAGCTTCTCAGGCTGGGAGGTAGGAGTTTGGTTGTTAACTTTGTGAGCTGTAGCCTCTGAGTGTATAGACTGAGGGCAGGGCCAGGACTCTCAATGTTTCCCCTGAGTTACCCTGAGGCTTACAGAGTAACCTATGGGGGCAGGGTGGTCTAGCTCCTAAAGGTTTTCACCTCTGCATCTCTGGGCTGCTGCTCAGGCAGGCTCACTGTAGCAGAAGGCCAGCAGAAGGGTGGGGCTGTAGTTTGCTGATTGGCCAGGTGGTGCTAAAGCACACCTGGGCTTTTGTTGTTAGGGCTTGCTGGCTCCACCCACCTGGGCTTAGACTCCGTACTGTCTCCCTTCCTCTTTCCTCAGTGACTCCAAAGCTGAGGTTGTTTCCACTAATTCAGAGTTTTACTCTGTGTGGGGCATTTAACTCCGGACTTTTCTGGGTCAGAAAGGGAGGATCGAAGCAACTAAGTTTTATTCCTCCATCTTGACTTCTGGAAGTTTGGGTATGTAATTTCAAACATCCAGGCTGTGGGCTGCTAGCCCCAGGAAAAGCCACTGACCCTTCTGTGGGCCCCGAGTTCCCTCCTACCCAGTTCTGATGGTCCTCTGCTCCACAGTGAGATGGCTGCAAACCCCTCTGGCTGGGTGAGTCTGCTGGCTGGCTGGGACTTCTTCTCAGTCTGCCGTACTCTGCTCTCAGATCTGTGCTGGTGCAGCTCCTGTGTGCTCTGCATTCTCCCTGCCCCAACCTGAGTGGGCACTTTTCTGGGCTGGGAATCTGCCACTCTCCATCTCCCAATGGGTTCTGTCACTCTTAAGTCTGTTCAAATTCACTTTTTAGCTTTCAGCGACAGAATTCTTGGAGGAGCTTGGAAAAGCTGCTGCTTCCTTTCCAACATCTTAGCTCCGCCTCCCTTTGTATATGCATATTAATGAATATATATCGGGATGGTAAAGGTTGGCATTAGGTGGCACAGTGGATAGAGTGAAGGGTCTGAAGTCAGGAAAACTTAACTTCCTGACTTCAAATCTGGGCTCAGACACTTTAGGTATGTAACTCTGGGCAAATCTCTTAACCCTGTTTGCCTCTGTTTTCTTATCTATAAAATGAGTTGGAGAAGACAATGGCAAACCACTCTAGTATTTTTGCCCAAATGGAGTTACAAAGAGTTGAACGTGTATGGAACAATTCAACAGCAACAATGATTTGGAAGTGTATTAGAAAGCATTTCCCTGGTCATTCTGGAAACTGACTTTGGCTGGCTAACTATATGGTATAGGGAAGGAGGAAACTAAGTTGGAGAGCAAAAAGAAAAAAAAAACAAGCTCATAGTCATCAGAACAGTCCTAGCGACTATGGAAACTTTATGTGGTTTGTGTTGCTTCTTCATGAGATTGTCACACCCTATTTGAAGTTTATCAGTGCCATACATCTGGAAGAATCTACCAGGAGGAATGGGCACATGTTGTAAACCCATCAAGCATTTTTGAGTAATACACCAGAATTCCAATGAAAGTCCCCCACTAGGATAAGGAAACTTAATGAGATGCTAACAAGCCTAGACTTTTCCCAGTGCTAGGATGGTTGCTATAGCAAATGTAAATTTATTCCAGTTTAAAATCCATTGACAAAAGTAGCCAAGTGGTGGAGGGCACCCTGTGGAAATAGGAAACATCAATCTAGGAAGAAAAAAATGAATGAATAGATTATTGCATGTTAGATAATTAATAACTCATGCAGGTAGTTAAAAGTCTAATTACTATTTTTCTCTTTAATCACTTTAGAATAGCACTCTTTGTTAGAAACTCCTCAATTTATTACAAAGGGAATGCTGATTTCAAAAATTTGCAGCTCATTTTGTGTGTGTGTGTGTGTGTGTGTGTGTGTGTGTGTGTGTGTGTGTGTGTATTGAGGGTGAGCTTTTCAGAGTACAACAATTGGACACATCTTCATGATAAATGAATATGGTAGTGAGGTTGTCATTTTGAAAAATTGGTCCTATATCTTGAGTAATATTGAACTCACTTAGCATGGCAGAACATATTCCTTGTAGATAAGGAATATTAATAATAAAGCATGAATTCTTTGGACATCAAGCAGAGCACAACTTTGTCTTACTGCCAAAGATTGTCCTAAAGGAGGTAGTCTGGTGTAATTGAAAGGCATGAGAGGCAGCCTGGGGGCAGTGAGGTGGCAGTGATAGAGCACTGGCCCTGGAGTCATGAGGACCTGTCTTCAAATCTGGCCTCAGACACTTCCTAGTTGTATAACCCTGGGCAAGTCATTTAACCCTGATTGCCTCAAAAAAAAAAAAAGAGGCAGCGTGGTGTGACTAATAAAGGATCAGTCTTATATTCAGGCAGATATGGGTTCAAGTCTTACTTGACACATTCTACCTATGTGATCACAGGCAAGTTTCTTAACCTTCTCACTCACAGCAGGCAACTCTCTTAGACAACATTGCTAACCTCCATCTGTAGAGGAGTAGGTTTACACACAAAGAATTCTCTACATTGATGAAATACAGCTGCAGCCTCCTCCAAAAATGTATCAACAAAGCAAAATATGGAGGATAAAATTGGGACAAATTATTTTAATTCACAAAGTTATTAATACAAATTTACATATATATAGCACTTTAAGGGTCACAAAACATTTTCCTCAAACAAGGCTGTGAGGTAAGTAGTTGTAAAAAAATTTTTAAATGATTTTCAAAAGAAATCCTACTACCACTGATGTAAGGATAAGATTTTTTTAAAATCTTATTTTCAAATCAATTTTATTCAGAATTTTAATAGTATGAATTTTGCAACTCACCCAGTGTTATAGCTACTGCATCTGGAATCAAGAAGATTAATCATCCTGAGTTCAAATTTGACCTCAGGCACTTTCTAGCCATGTGACACTGGGCAAGTCACTTAACACTATTGAGCTCAGTTTCTTCATCAGTAAAATGAGCAGGAGAGGGAAATGGCAAATTACTCCAGTGTCTTTACCAAGAAAACCCCAAATGGAGTCACAAAGAGTCAGATATAACTCAAGATGATGGGACAAAAAATAGTAAATTACAATAACAGAGACAGAAGCAGAGGCTGCAACTTAAAAATACATCCAGGAATATGGAAGAGTGCAATATCCATTCTTTTCCCAGCATTCTATTGTATGGTTCTATTTAAGCAGAAAAAGTGAGAAAATCTCTGATATTTTTAATCCTCAGAAAAACAAACCCAAGGCATGAGAATATGACTATTATACAAGTAGATAAAGGGGTTTTGTCACTGTTGTCCCACACATACCTCTTTTAAAAACTCTGCCTATTGTAGAAAATGAAGTAGGATTAGTTGTCCTGAGTAGGGGAACAGGAACCCAAACAGAGGTTTCCTTAAAGAGGTATTGACTCAACTATGTGGTCTACGTGCTTGTGTGTAAGCCTGGCTTAGAAGCCCTGTAGATGCCCCTTCTGTGTAATGTAAACTAGTGTAACCTTTGGAGACATTGTCAAATCATCTCTTAGTATGGAGAGGTTCAAGTGATTCTTCAAGATCACAAAAATACTTTATAAAATGAAGAGGTTGGATTAAATGCTCTCTAAGGCCCTTGCAGCTATAAAACTTTTGATGTTATGATTCTTAAAATCGATTTGATTATAGGCATGTCTCTATCTCTCTGTTTCTGTTTCTCTCCCTCTTTGCCCCACCCTTCCCCCTACCAGTCTTCATTCCTCTATGTGATGTATGTTATCCCTATCAGTGCCCCTTGATCTGGAAAACTGGAGTAAAAATGTTTGGTTCTCCCCTGTACCAGAGAAGAAGTCTGATTTTTTTCTTTTTCTTTTATGGGGTGTTTATAGGATCTTATTGTACAATTTGGCTTAAGTATTTGGTCATGGGCTCTGTGTCATCTGCAGCTTCTGCAAAACTCCCCCCAAATCCCTATTTAACTTCTTATACCAACACACATACTGAAACTTCACTGGGGAAAGTTGCAATGTGGAAGAAGTAACTGTATAAAAGTGAATTCCCATACTGACTCAAATCATCATAGATACCTTGGGCAAGTCACTTAAGCCCAATTGCCTTGCCTTCCCCCTACAAAAGAAATTATCACAGATAATTACTCTGTAGCACCAATGCAATATTTACAGCACCCATGATCACAGTAAAGACCGTGACTATAAGTATCACATGACATTTGATCACAAAATATACCAAACTCTCCAGATAGAGGACAGAACGGAAGCATTTATTTAGATACCAGAAAACCAATTCCAAAACCAGTAACCTGATTCCATCATAGAATCAACGATATTGAGAAGCCATAATAACAGAGAGCCACAGCATCCTTCAGCCTTTGCACAAACCAATACAAGATCAATATTTACTCAGGATCCTATCTGACTCCTTGCTTGAGGTCCTCCTCTCTCCCCCACTATCTGGCTAGTTCTAACTAGCTTCCTGTGAGCTCTGCTTCCCCTCAGCAAACTCTTCCCACCACAGGCTCCATGTGACCATATTTAGCCTATCAGGGGCAGAGTTTACTTTCACAGCAGGGGAGGTTTTCAAACTCCCCCCTAGGTCTGATAAGGGGCAGGGAAGATCTTCCAATTCCCATTCTCATGACAGTCTCCTACAAAGTATTCAAAATAAAATATAATAATAACACTTACCTCACAAGGTTGTCATGAGAATCAAGTGAGTTAACATGTATAAAGTGCTTTGCAAACATCAAAGCATTATATAAATGCTAGCTAATATTTTTACATC
Source organism: Pseudochirops cupreus (assembly GCA_028627135.1). Taxonomy (NCBI): domain Eukaryota; kingdom Metazoa; phylum Chordata; class Mammalia; order Diprotodontia; family Pseudocheiridae; genus Pseudochirops; species Pseudochirops cupreus. The sequence goes on from CM053580.1 coordinate 210,250,709, forward strand.
AAATTAAATTTATTTATTTTTAGTTTATAACATTCAGCTCCATAAGCTTTTGAATGACAAATTTTCTCCGCCTCCTTCTCTTCCTTCCACCCTGCTATGGCAGCGTGCAATCTGATACAGGATCTACAAATACCTTCACATTAAACATTAGTCAGGTTGTGAAGAAGAATTATAAGCAATGGAGTGAACAATGAGAAACAAGAAACAAAACAAAACACAAAAGAGAGAGAGAGCAAGTCATTTGCTTCCATCTGCATTCAGACTCTGTAGTTCTTCCTCTGGATGTGGACAGATCATGAGTCACCTTAAAGCCTGGCATTGCTGAGAGGAGCCCAGTCAGTCTATCAAAGTCAGTCATCACAGATACAATGTGTCTGTAATTGTGTACGATGTTCTACTGGTTCTGCCCCTCCCACTCAAGGCTACCTATTATTAAAAGAGAAAGCTAAAGTTTCCATTTCTCAGAATCATTCACCAATTACTGCAGGACATTCCCAGGGACCTGTAAACTACTGTTATAGGTAAGTATGTTCTGTGTGACCCTGAGCAAGGCACTTCACTCTGTTTGCCTCAGTTTCCTTATCTGTACTATGAACCGGAGAAGGAGCTGGCAAACCCCTCCAGTATCTTTGCCAAGAAAACCTCAAATGGGGTCACAGAGAGTTGGACAGGACTGAACAAGACTGAACAACAGCTGAATGTTCTACATGGGACTTGGGAACTACTTAGTCCATATGGTACCCAATTCTCTATCCTTTCTGCAAACTGCATTTGCTTTTGTAAGTGTTTTAGGTCAATAGTTCTGTGCTTGATCTCTCTAGTCCTTTTGGCTAATGTCCAGCCAATGTTCATTTTCCTTCCACTTTTTTTTTTTTGTTTTTGGACAATAGCTTTGATTTCTTTAGCATAGGAAATCTCTAATGAGGAAGTTCCCCTGGGCAATGCAAATCAGTATTTGCTCCACTATGTATACTATCTGAGAAGTACCTGGGCATTGTAGCATTATAGATAGCAAGCTGGCTTCAGTGCCTGAAAAGGTTGGGCTCTTATTCCCTACTGTGGCAACAAGATGCTGACCTTCCTGAGAGCAGTATATTACGGAAGTAAGCAATTTACTTTTAAAAACTGCAACATTAAGACATTCCATCATTATTTATTTGCCCCAACTTTGCTGTCAATATTCTCTGTATTAAAACAACCACCAAACTTTTCTTTATTGAGCAAAATATGTATGCTCTCTATTCCATAAAAATAAGAAGTGAGCAAAATAATCAGAGTAGTTGGTTCCCAGAGCAGCAACTCAAGGGTTAAGGTTGTAGCAATTGTTAAATCCAGCCAGGATCTAGAATGGCAGGAAGTCATGGCAAAAAACTGCCCTTTTAAAAACTAAAACCTGCAACATTGGTTATTTTCACCCATTTGTCCTAAAACTCCCCTTGGAAACTTCAAAGAATAAGTCAATGGGTTTTGGAGGAGACATTTCTATTAAAGCCACATTAGCTTTTTGTCAGCTAGGTCAAGTCCTAACGAATTGGAGTCAACTTAGATTTCTGAGACTTTTTCTTATTGACAAAGGCCCACTTCTCCCAAGCTGAACTTAGGTAGTTGATATCATTTTAAGTCAAATGCAGAGGGCTTTCTTTGCTTTTACTCAAATAAATCCATTATATAGGTTAATGTTGTGTCTAACTCATTGTGAAGCCATTTGGGGTTTTCTTGGTAAAAATGCTGATGTAATTTGCCATTTCCTTCTCAAGCTCATTTTACAGATGAGAAAATAGAGGCAAACAAGGGGAAATGACTTGCCCAGGGTCACACAGCTAGTAAATGTCAGAGGCCAGATTTAAACCCTGGTCTTTCTTATTCCCCTCCCATTAAAACAAAACGTGTTCCTGTCTTCCCCTAAGTTTGTCACAGGGCAGCCACCCAACATGCCAGACACTTTCTTCATTTTTTCAATAAACAGGTTGTTCATGAGGTATTCCTCAACCATGGCCAGGGAGGTTATCATTTCTGATGTTGTCTATATAGGTGGTTGGCTAGAAGGAGGAAAGTCAACTTTGAATATATTCCATGGGAAATTACAATAATAGACATATTCCTGGATGTATTTTTAAGTTGCAGCTTCTGCTTCTGGCAACATGTAGTTATGTGGTACTGAAAGGATCATAGAATCATAGATTTTGATCTGGAAGAAGCCCTTGAGATCTGGAATTTTGGTATGATGTGACAAATGCTGGGTGTTCTGTTCTTCGCCTGCCTTATGATAGCAGAAAAGGGTGAGGTGTTGTATCAGTTAAATAAAGAGACAGTTTTTGACTTACTCTCTTCCTTCAACATTTCCATGTGGCAAGTAGTGTTTTCTGCATCTAGACTTCTAAACAGGGGTGGGAGATTGGTGGTGGTCTTCATCTCAGCCTTTGGCTGGCTGCTCCCAAGTGGAGCAGCTCTTAAGTGGAGAAACTGAAAGTTTCTAAGCATAGAGGTTCCAGAAAATATAGGGGGTACTTGAAAGAGAAAAAGGGAGTGGTTAACTCAGAGACCACCAAGGAAAGTCTAGGCCTGATTACAGCACCAGTTCTTCTGATTCTGGTCCTCTGGACAGGACCCCCGGATTCCTTTTCCTACTTGTGTCTTTTTCCTGATTAAGTGACTGAACCCAGTTCTTGAGGTGGACATGTCTAGGATAGGAGATGACCTTGTGAGTTTGAGAGGTATAGATTTCAAGGTTCCATTGAGTAGATTGACTGGGGAAGGTAAGTTGCTGCATTAATGAAGAGAAACCCAAACAAGAGGAGGAGGAGGCCAAGCCCATGAACTTTGAGACAGTGTGAAGCCACAGTGGAATGTAAAATGGTCAATCCCAGTCTTATAAACTGATTTCTGTTCTTATATGGTCTAAGTATCCGATTCCCAAGAGACAATATTAATAGGTTAAGATACTGAATCCTATTATAAATCATGCTATCAATGTAAGCAATGAGGTGATCAATGCTGAAAAAAATAGGCCTTTATTTGTGCTTTTAACTCACTAGGGAAGGCCATGTAGATAACTGGAGACATTAAGGGGAATAAGGTAGGGAGGGCTGGATAGGAGAGGAGGTGGGAGCAAGGGATACAACTAGAACAGTGGTTCTCAACCTTTCTAATGCCATGACCCTTTAATAGTAGTATGTGGGCGTGTCTGCATGTGGGCAGACCGCCTGGAGACAGATAGAGGAGCAGTGTCTCAGTTCCTAAGACCATGGGAAATATGTGTTTTCCTATGGTCTTAGATGACCCCTGTAACCCATGTGAAAGGATCATTCAACCCCAGAGGGGTCGCAACCCACTGGTTGAGAACCGCTGAACTAGAATCTGAAGATGCAGTATAAAGGGGTTCAATCACAGTCCCTTGTAGGAAAATAGGACCATAAGAATTTTGAAGGGGCGTTGGGCACTGAGGAAGGAGGAGAGGAGTCCATGATCAGTCTGTGCATCATTGTTAGCAAGCCTGGCCACTCTAGGGGTTACTCCATGTATCAGGACAGGTAAGTGATACTGAGGAACTCCTGTGACTCATCGAGAACATCTGGATCTCATTCAGGTGTGTCTGGCTGGTTATTCACCCCTGAAGTCACAGGCAGGAAAGTGCCAATCAGCAGGGTTGCATGGGATATGAAAGTTTCTAAGCATAGAGGATCTAGAAAATATAGGGGTTACCTGAAAGAAGAAGAGGAAATGGTTAACTCAGAGACCATCAAGGAAAGTCTAGGCCTGATTGCAACATCAGTTCTAATTCTAAACCCAACGCTCTTCCCATTAGCTGCCTCTCTTATGTAAAAAAACCACCATGTGAAAACAAAAAATAAAAGTCCTACTGCAAAAGTGTTGCCAAAAAACCATTCTTGTAATGAGTGCTAAATGGAGTTTGAATGGATGTGAGTCAGCTATACCTGAGGAATAATAAGTACTCCAAGCTTCTTGTTTCTATTGGGAAGCAATCAGTACTAGTTGGCTGCTAATATAATAACTCACAACCCCTCCTTCCCCACCAAGCTGCAAATTGAGAGCACGCAAATTCTCCTGAAGTGCAAGCCTATCCGTTAACACTGAAATGTGTGTGAAACACCAGATCATTTTATCACGAAGGCTTTATCTTGACAGGGTGCAAAAGGGACCTAATCCATATCTATGTTTGGATGTATGTTTCTAGAAAATAGGGATCAAAAACCAGAAGGCCAGCAAATTCTGTAACCTACTTGGCATGTCATGGGTCTATGAAGCTGACTGCATGTAGCAACCCAGTGGATTCATCTAATATGGGAGAGACAGCAGGATTGCCTCTGAACTGATAGTGAGGGCCTGTGGTGCAATGGTCTGCCTACCCGAGGAATGTGCTGTCAGAGAAAATCTGCAATGACATGTAATAATATTTCTCACATGTAAAAGCTTCATAAAGGAAATAGAAAAAGAAGGGAAATAGGAGATACATAGGAATTTTATTATATTCAAAAGAACTAACATCCTGATCCTCTCAAAACCAAATTCACAAAGACATAAATCAGGGCTGGATTGTGTTTCAATTCGATTCAATTTGACAGGCATTTATTCTGAGCTTTGGCTGTACAAGGCAGTGCGCTTTTCAACATGATTGTGACAGGGGTTTTTAAAATGGGGTCTCTGAACTCTTAACAGCATTTTGATCATTTTATTTGAATATAATTGGTTTTCTTTGTAGCTCCATTTTATTTTGCACATCTGGAGGCAGCTAAGTGATGCAGTAGAGAGAGAGTGTGGAGTCAGGGAGAGCTGAGTTCAAATCCAAGTCACTTAACGGCTGCCTGCCTCAGTTTCCTTATCTGTAAAGTGGGGGTGATACTAGTACCTTTGTTGTTATTCAGTCATGACCTTGTGGATCATACTGTCCATGGAGTTTTCTTAGCAAAGATACCAGAGTGGTTTGCTATTTCCTTCTCCAATAGTCAGGGGTGGGAAATCTGTGGCCTCGAGGCCACATGTAGCCTAAGTTCTCAACTGTGGCACTTTGACTCCAAACTTCACAGAACAAATTCTTTTTAAAAAAGGATTTGATTTTAGGCAAAGGTTAAGCAGCTTGCCCAAGGTCACATATCTAGTAAATGTCTGAGGCTGGATTTGAACTCAGATTTCCTTGACTTTAGGTCCAGCACTTTATTCATCATGCCACATGGCTGCTTATGGAAAACAATACCAAATCTACCAGATTCTAAACTCCTATTCAAAATAACACATTTTCCCCTTGTATTTTTCCTTCAGAACTATCCAGTAGATAATAGTCTTATGGAGTGGATTCCATTTTCATATTCTCATTGTCTGAGAGGTCTGGGAAGCAATGGTAGGTGGATGAAAAAGTAAAAACTCTTTTTGTCTTCTGATCAAATTCTCTGGATTAAATGTACTTCATGTCACAGGCTTCACTTGTTGCCAACAGACACCAAAGTTAAATGAATGCTTCTTTTCCTTCAGCTAATTTTGGACTTGGTCAGCTTTTCATTTATATGCTTTATCTCTTTCCCTTCTTCCTTCATCAATTATTCCTTCTCTCTTAGCTTTCCAACCTTTGTTTTCCAAACTGACTTTGCTTACAAATAAGTCAGTTTTCCTCTTCCTTTTAAAATGATAGGATTTCTGAGTTGGAGGCATGGTCAGTGGTGTCAAACTCATATAGAAATGGATCCCAGTAGGGCCCATGTTGACTTAGAAGACCAAAAAGTAACATTATCTATGTCGGATTGTACTTTTATTTACTTTGTTCGACATTTCCCAATTATGTTTTAATCTGGTTCAGCCACATGGGGGCAAGGTGCAAGTTTGACCCCTCTGAAGTCCATTTTACATTTGCACAAAAATCTCTTCCTTTTCTCCAATAAGGGAAGCTTTTGCTTGAAGGTCTCTATTGAGGCAACTCATTTGGCTTTAGGATAATTGCCAGGAAGATTTTTCCTCTTATATCAAGCCCAGTTTTGCTTCTTTGCAATTTCCACTTTGCTACAAGTTCTGCCCTATGGGGCTACAACTCAGAATTCTGCTAGAGTCTCATCCTTTAGTTCTCTGTCATTTCATTGTCAAGCTCCTCTGAAAAAGTGATCTATTCTCATTGCGTCCATTTTCTTAACATTTACCTTACTCCTTTGCCATCTGGCTTCCACTAGTCTTCTGCTAACATTTCTCTCTTTAAGGTCACCTAAGAATAAAATTCAATCTTCCTTTTTCCCAGTCTTCATTTTCTTTGAGACACTTAATCTTTCTTTCTCAAAGCTTTTCTCTCCTTTTTCCACAACATAGCACTATCCTAATTCTTCTCCTATTTCTTGAAACACTCTTTTCTGTCTCCTGAACTGTCCTTTTCTTCACTGAGTTCCATATAGATTACTGCTTCTCAAGGTTTTGTCCTCAGTCTTCTCTTGTTTCTTCTCATTCCATTCCATATGCTTTAACTATTTTCTCTATGAAGATGAATCAAAGAAATCTACTTATATAACCCTGATTTCTCTTCTTCTACTACCCGTTAAGCATTTCCTCTTGGGTGGTTCATGAGTACTAAGGATAACAAGGTCTTTAGACCACTTCCAAAACACTAATTAACTGCTGGTATTTTCAATGTGATATCTTTGTTCAGTGAGCAACAAACTAGTCCTCTACTGGAAGAACTGAACCATACTCTTGTTGACATTCTTCCTATAAACAAAGCTAGAATATATTACAAGAAATTGAAAGGAGGATTCTGGGTTATCTGCATTGAGAAGAATAAAGAGGTACTCAGAATTGGTTTCATTGTGCATCCAAAAATAATCAGGAACACAATTTCTTGGGATATTTGATCATTTTGTCTTTGTGATGATCACAGTGAAGGTAAGGAAACAGACCATGGGGAAGATCATTGTGATTTATGTGATATCTCATTGAAGAAGATGAACATATAGATGTTTCAGGAAGAATTTGACAATATCCTCCAAAAAGTCCTCAATTCATGGCTCGACAAGCATGAACTTCAATGCAGAAGTAAGCACAGGGAATAAGAAATAATAAATATGAAGAATTCAGATGAACATTGAAAGACTAACTGATAAGAAGATAAGTCAGCCAAACCAGGAAAGCAATTGCTAGAACAACATAAATGACATTTTTAATGTCACAGTAGTATTCTACTACATTCATATTTCACAGCTTGTTAAATCACTCCCCAATTTATACATACCCCCTTGGAATCTAGTTTTTTCTTTCAAAAAACAGTTTTTTCAGAGTTATCAATATACTCACATAAAATGTTCTAAATCACTATTTTTGAAAGTATGGTAGGTTCTAGTGAATTTTTAATGTAAATAATATTTTATTTTTTCAAATTACATATAAAGATAGTCCTAAACATTCATTTCTTATAAGATTTTGAGTTCCAAATCTTTCTCCCTCTCTCCTTTTTCCTCCCGCCTCTTCAAGATGGCAAGCAATCTGATATAGGTTATACATGTGTAATCATGGTAAACATATTTCCACAGCGGTCATGTGATACAAGAAGATATAGAGTAAAAGAAAAAAGGAAAGATAAAGAAAACCAAAGAAAGTGAAAATAATATGCTTCAATTTGCATTCAGAGTCCATCAGTTCTTTCTCTGGATGCAGATAGCATTTTCCATTATGAGTCTTTTGGAAATGTCTTGGATCATTGTATTACTGAGAAGATCTAAGTCTATCATAGTTGATCATCACAGTGTTGCTTCTGCTGTGTACAGTGTTCTCCTGGTTCTGCTCACTTCACTCAGCATCAGTTCATGTAAGGCTTTCCAGGTTTTTCTAAAATCTGCCTGCTCATTATTTCTTACAGCACCATGGTATTCCATTACATTCATATACCACAACTTGTTCACTCATTCCTTAATTCTCTATTGATGAACATTCCCTCAGTTTCCAGTTTTTGGCCACCACAGAAAGAGCTGCTACAAATATTTTTGTACATGTGGGTCCTTTTCCCTTTTTTATGATCTCTTTGGGATACAAACCTAGTAGTGGTATTGTTGGATCAAAGGTTGTTTTGATTTGCATTTCTCTAATCAATAATGCTCTAAATCACTATGGATTAGGGAAATCCAAATTAAAACAACTCAGCTACTACCTCATACTTATCAGATTGGCTAACATGACGGAAAGGGAAAATGACAAATGCTGGAGGGAATGTGGAAAAATTGGGACATTAATGTACTCTTGGTGAAGTTGTGAGCTGGTTCAGCTTTCCTGGAGAAGAATTTGGAACTATACCCAAAAGGCTATAAATCTGTCCATACCCTTTAACCTAGCAATACCACTATTAGGCCTTTATGCAAAAGAAACCAAAGAAAAGGAAAAGGACCCATTTGTACAAAAATATTTATAGAAGGACTTTTTGTGGTGATAAATAAGCAGAAATTAAGGGAGGGTCTTGCTCATGAGTGGAAGCGGGGGCCATCTGGGTCCCACATACTCCAGTGTTAGGTTGAAGGGGATGATTTTCTCCTCTCTGGACGTTCCTTTCTTTTCTTCCTTTTTAAAATATAACTATTGACAAACCAACATCAAACTTTCTCATATAAATGAGTAAAAACACCACCACCGCCCACAGTATATGCTTGCTTTGTGAGGGAATTAGAACAGCAAGTGGTTAATTGTGGGAAATAAGTGAACCACACTGACTCCATCTTGTGACTCAATTCTGGAGCTAGCTTAGTTTAAACTCAATTATGGGTCTAGTTCAATTTCTGTCTTGTGAGAAATTGTGGGCATTGAGAGAAAACCTCATTGTATTGTTTGACCCTAGCCCCGAATAACTAGGAAGCTGGACCACCCCTCCCTGCTGCTTAGAGACCCTTAACCAAGGCCCTCGGGTTTTACTGACCAGAAATGTGGTCAGATCCAAAGACTGATATAAGGAGTTTTCTCACAATTGTACATCTCAAGCAGCCCCTATGTCTTATCTGAAAACTGGCCCCATACTGATAAGTTATTATTTCCATGTTCCCTTGATTGCTTACAGCTACTTGGGGAGAGATATACTTGCTTTTCTGATTCCAGGAATTGTACCTGTTCACTCTCCCCCTCCCAACTTTGAAAGTCACTAATTTTTCCTCCAATTAGAAATCCAATTACCTAATGTATTGCTTCCTTTTAATTAACTGGTCCTATTTGATTAATTGTTTTAATGTATAATTCTGTCTCTTTCTGTATTCTGTGTCCAGTCCTAAGCTGAGGAGGTCTGTTCCTGCCTCGTTAGGCAATTGGCATACATTGCTTAATAAATCAATAAGCTCAGAAGATCAGCCCTTTGTTTCCTCATTTGTCTTTCACCCACCAAATATATGCTATGTAGTATGTATGCTCAGTGTTGCGGACTGCTCTTACTCTCAAGGAGCTCACAATGTATTTGGAAGAGAAGACAAAGTAACAAAAAGATTCAGTTGCAGGGCATTCTGAAAAGCCTAGGAATCCTTAGGGAGCATTGACTGGGCAGATGGTGAGAACTTGGGCCAGATGTTACAGTGGAAGGACAAATTGTAAGGTCCTACCTTATGATCCTCTCTTTCACTGGAGAAATTTTTACTCTTTTCCTCATCTAAATGGTGTGAATGACACTACTGTGGAAGGGGAGGTGCAGGTTCATGACCTTTGGGAAGGGAAAGTAGGGCCTGATGGTCCAGGTGGAGCAGGAGACTAGAGATTCCTCCTGGGAGCATGGAGATTGGGTGGTTAGCTTGATAGCAGGAAGAGAAAATGAAAAGGGGGTGTTGAAAGAAAAGTTGAGGTAACAGGAGATCCCAGGAATCTGAATGGGGTGGAGAAAGGCTCCCCGATGACCTGGCCTACTGGACCCTCCAGTGCCAGGTGGAATCTGGAGAAAAGGCTAAGCTTCCAGCAGAGTTTGCTGTGCTGAACCCTGCAATGCCCATCTGAAGATGTACTCATTAAAAAATTTATGTTTAGAAGGTGATTTCCACATGCTATATCATATTTTGGAGCTTCAGAACAATCTGGTGAGGTGGATTCAAGATTGTGGGTATTATTGTTCTATTTTATAGGTGAGGATACAGAGTAAGTGATTTGCCTATGGTTACATGAATCAAGGGAAATTCAAATCCAAGTCTTCCTGACTCCAGGTCCAGCGCTTAAGCCTCTATGTCATATCATAATGATTCATAGTGTCTTTAAAGCTTAAATCTGTGCCTTCTGATATTATGGTGTAGGATATTATAGTCGGGCAATTATATTTCCAAAAATTCTATTGCCTCAAAACAGTGGGATCCTGACGCAGACAGAGAATTGGTTGACAAACTCTCCAAAAAGAAAATTACAAAAATACAGATCCTGAGAATAAATGAGTTACCACAGGGCACAAATGGTTCCCTCTGTTGGATATGTGTGTTCACAGTGCATTCTGGGAAATATATTCCTACAGTGTGATTGGATTTGCCTTATCCTAATGAACAATAAAATTGAGCAAATTGGGGAAGGTCATTCCTGGACCCCTAAAAGTTTTCTCCCTGTGTGTTATCCAATGTTAATCATGACAGTGACTGTTTTTTTTAAAAAAAAGTTTATGCCTTCTGACTAATAGTGAAATTGGGATTTATGAGAAATAGTTATGTTGGGCTATAAAATGAAATGGTTCTGATAAAGGTTCTAGGACCTAGGATTCCCAGAAAACTACCAAAAATACTTTGGTGTTGTTTGCTCATTTTTTTCCTGAAGGGGCAAATTCCTGTCGTAAGAGCTTTTAAAGGACTTCATATCTTGCAAATTGTTTATGAAAAAGCCATAATTGTGCTCAAATCTGTCAGATGAGTATACTCTGTATACCCACCCTTGGATTATACATAGTATTGAAGAAGTGTAACTTTTTGGTTTCTAAAGCTCATTTAGACTTGCTTTTGGGATGTATTGTGTGGAGTTGGGTTTGGAGGGAGGGAAGGGGTAACATATTTATCTTCTTAAATGTTTTTCTCAAGCTGTTATTAAAATCAGATTGCATTCCCCAGCGTGCTGGCTGGCAGAGTAAGTCAGTCTGGGTTCCCACTAGTGCTGCAGATGGTCACGGCTGTTATTCATTAACTGCATGACCTTAGAGAAGTCACTTTACATCTTTGGGTCTCAGTTTTCTCATTAGTAAAATGAACAGATTAGATGTCCTCTTAACATCCCTCCTAGATCTATGAGCCTTTGACTAGATGATTTCTAACACTGTATGATCTTATGAATGAATAATTTTGAGCTGGTTAGCCCAATTGGAAGATTGTTGTTGTTTTGTCTATTAGTCATGGCCAACTCTTCATGATCCCAATTGGGGTTTTCTTGGCAATGAAACTAGAGTGCCTTGTCATTTCCTTCTCCAGCTCATTTTACAGAGAAGTAAACTGAGGCAAACAGGGTTAAGTAATTTGCCCAAGGTCACACAGCTAGTAAGTGTCTGAGGTCAAATTTGAACTCAGGTCCTCCTGACTCCAGGGCCAGTGCTCTATTTACTGCACCACCCAGCCACCCCTGGGTAGAATGTTTTAAAAGCCCTTGTCTCACCCTGGTATATTACTTATGAATTAATATTCTCTTTTTCTTTATATATAGATATATTGCCTTAAACCAAAGATAGCTCAGATGTGCTAAGGGAAAGAATTTCCAGAATTTATATCCAGTTACAATATCAAATCTCAGTGCCCAGGGAAGCAAGATGGATCATGAATAAAATTTAAGAGGAATTAGGAATTAAAAATCATGGACTCAAGTTTAGAAATTAGTAAAGGAGAGAGTCTGTGAGCTACATGCAAGGACTCAGTCTAATTCCAAGGAAAATATCAAATCCTCAGAAAATGGCTATATTTTTGGCAAGACCTAAGTATCTATCCACACAAGAAAGATGTAAGACCTACATGTGGCCAGGAAACAAATTCATTTTCATTCTCTCTCTCTCTCTCCTCTCTCTCCTTACACATATTTATGTATACACAGTACACATCTGTATACATGTACATACACACATGACATATTCGCATGTATGTATTTATGAATCTGCATCTTTGAAAGAATATTACATTGGCCATTGTAAATGACCAGTTTTGTTGCCTCTCCATTTTGATATTTTTACATTTTTTTGTACCATGCATTTTAGCACTGGGATAAATATTCCAATTCAATCCATCGATAAAATGCATGGTAAAAATAATGTACCATAAACTCAGATACACACACACACACACACACACACACACACACACACACACACA
>CM053580.1:210263468-210281071 GCA_028627135.1 Pseudochirops cupreus
AGCTGACTTTAGTGGGAAGTATCTTTGTGTGCATTTTGGAGTTCTAGGATTGGTTTAGAGTCCTATTCTATGGGTATTTTGGGGTGGCTATGTGAGAGCTGCGATGTGTTGCTGCTGCTACGCCGCCATCTTAGCTCCGCCCCCGGACTCTTTTTTTTAACTCAAACATGTAGGTGTATGTAAAAGTCACAACAAGAACTGAAAACATGATGTTAGACAATAGCCCTAAAGCGTAGACACGCATGGTAAAGAATCATAATGGCTCATGTATATATTAGCATTGATATAGCACTTTGAGGTCTGCACAATACTTCACATGTCAGTGGAGTCTCCCAATAACCCCGTGAGGGGGAGCTGCTATTGTCTTAGTTTTATAGGGAACTAAAGAAGACAGAGGGGAAGTGACTTGATTAGGGTCACACAGCTAGTGAGTGTTTAAGGCTGGATTTGAACTCAGGTCTAATTCCAGGACCAGTGCTTGGACCACTGCATCCTTTAACTGCCTGTTAGAAACGAATTCCTCTCCTGGCATCTTGTTGCTTGACTTACTCGAGAGAAGCTCATGCAGAATGCCAGCTCCAAACAGGGTACTTTGAGGGAGGAGCAGGAAAAGGGAGGGAGAGATAGAGAGAGGAAGAAAGGGAGATAGAGAGACAGAGAGAGACAGAGAGAGAGAGACAGAGACAGAGAGACAGAGACAGAGACAGAGACAGAGAGAAAGACAGAGAGAGAAGGATAGATGGAGACAGACAGAAATACAGTGAGAGAGGGAGACACAGACAGAGACAGAGATACAAGGACAATCACAGAGACAGAGAAAGAAAGACAGAAAGGGAGAACAGGGCAGGGGTGGGGGGCAATATCACATGTTCTGCATTCCAAGCTCTCTTCCAGATTTGAAAGCTGTTAGGTGTACAGCTCCTTTTTAAAGAGATGGGTCAGTTTTGAACAGAGACAGTCCAATGCTGAAAACAGAAATCTCTCAGTCACTGTCAAAAAGAAAGACTACATATACACCAAAATATTTATAGCAGCCCTTTTCGGGGTAGCAAAGGACCAGAAGCAAAGCAGATGCCCATCAACTGAGAAAATGACTATAAAATCTTTTTATATGAATGTAATAGAATATCACCCAGAGAACTGGGCTCTAATGCTAGCTCTGCCACTAACTAAGTTGTGTAACTGTGGACAGGTGAACATTTCTGAGCCTGTATTCTGTCTGTAAAATGAAAGAGCTGGCCTACCTGATACTCGCCATTCAATGAGGGTGGTGTTTTGGATGTGGACCTTAAATTTCAGTGACAGAGAGAATTTCTGCAAAGGAGCTTCCTCTACCAATGTAGATCAGCAGCTGCTCTGCAACTTAGACAGCTGACTGAGGTACTGAGAAATAAGATGACCTGCCCCAAAGGTACATGGCTAGTATGTATCACAGGCAGAATCTGAACTCAGATCTTTCCCTTTCCAAGGCCATTCTCTCTTCAATATGACTGGTGAGAATTCTTGTTTCTAACATCTCAATTAAACTCCTTCCACTCACCTCTTTGAAGACACACTGCTCATTAGAATGGTGCCCCTATGGCATGAATTCTCCACATTGTTTGGTCTTCGGTGCCCTAAGCAGGGATAGAAACAGGAGAATTTAAGGAAGTTTGGGTGGTATCACAGGATACAGGAAAAGTGAAAGATGAGCATTCACAACCAATTTGAGTATTCTGCTGTTTCTGTCCTACAGATTAAAGATAACTTCCTTCCACACTGATTTTAATTGTGATAACCATTTGTAAGGTAGAAGTCAATTTAATAGGGGATGGGAGGGATTTCTAGTCTAATTCCCTATCATTTGCTTCTATTTTAAGTAATATGGGAGATCCAAATGGTGAATTCATTTGTAAAATGAAATTATAACACATTAAATTGACTTGGCACTGAGAAATCCATTGGTTATAATAAGAAGAAAAAAACCACTTAGGAAATGAAACACTTTAAGGGAGGGGGAAAATTTTATTATTATTAATGCAATAAATAGTGTTCTAGAAATCTGAATCTTTTAACAAACGATTATGAACTGAACATCAAATATCAATATACCCAATTAGGCTTCTTTGAAATAATTTACACAGACATAAATTAATTTTGACACATGAAGGGACATAACTTTTTTGGGTGTGTATGGGGTTTTCAGAGAGGACTAGCATCCCTGCTGTGAGGCCTTGCTGAGCCCTTTCCAGGGCTGCTCATCTACCTTTAGTATTCACCTGTCACCTAACTCTCACATGTAGCTCCAAGAAATTGTAGCACGCACAGTGGTCACACCTCAGTAAAACCATCTCAGCAGATGAACTAAATTAACATATCTCAAACCCGTCAGTGAGTTAAGGGGATGTCTAACCCAAACGTGGGAAGATGCCTTCTCGACGAATGGGTGAATGAAAACGATTTCTTGCAATGGCCATGAAGGCAACTGAAGCAGGTTCTGTAGAAAGCTTAGAGCTTGATCAGACACCAAAGATGCCAACATCATCCACTGTATCCTAGACCATTGGTAGTCAACTTGACTTTTGTCTTGCCATGGGGCTTCAATGACTGGGAGAGTGAGGCTGACTGGTTTGGCAATTCTGCCTCACTTAAATACAATGTACCAGCAAATTAAGAACATCCTTGTGATGTCATTGGTTCTCTTTGAAAATGAAGGATGAACAGCAACAACAATATGATCATAATCAATTTGGACCCTATTATTCTGACTTTGCCTTTTTCTTTGTAAAAATTTCACAAAGGCCTTTCGTACTTGTTGATATTGTTTTATCATATTATATTGAATTTATGTCCCACAGGGTATCCAATATTTCTCCACTGTTATACATTTATGTTGATTCAATTTTTTTTGCCATTTCAAATAATATTGCTATGTTTTAAGCAGATGTTTTTTGGTTTTAATAACACTTTCAGAGAACATTCCTTTTTTGGACGTATCCATGTACAATCTTAATCAATCTTGATTTACTATTTCTGAGCAGTACTAAACTAGTGTCATATTTAAGGTGTGTGCACATCCAGGATGTAACGTGGAAAAAACAAGGTCATTCAAACATAATATATTCCAGAGACGACCGAGAAAGTTCCCGTGTATATTCAGGGATGGTTGAATGAACATATATGACATCATATACAGTGATGGACGTATATTAGAAACTCAACAATGCCTATAAATGGTACAATTAATAAAACTATTGGAACACAGTATATTCTTCTCAAAAACCTATCCTTCTTCCAAACTTGCTCCTTTCTGTTCATAGTGCCACCATCCTTACAGTCACTAAGGTTTACCACCTCAGAGTGATCCTTGACTCGAGTTTTCCTTCAGACCTCCCACATCCAATCAATTGCTAAATCTTATCATTCCATTTCCATGTTATCTTTTGTCTCCATTCTCTTCTCTCCACTTCCATAGCTCCTGCCACGGTCCACCCTGACAGCACTGATTGCCTGCACTATTGCCAGAGCCTTTTTGTCTCTAGTCCTTCCCATTTTCCCCTCGTCGTCCATCCTCCCCCAAATTTGTGTTCTCAAAACACAGATCTAATCTAGGTTACCCTCTTTTCTCTCCCTTCACTCAAAACACTTAATGGCTCTCTACAACTTCTATGGATAATACATAAACTTCTCACATTGGCGTTTAAAGCTCTCCATAGTCAGGCTCCCACCTACTTTCCTGGTATTATTAGGTATCCTTTCCCTTCAAGCATTCTCTATCCTGACCATACTGATTTACTAATATATAGCATTTCATCTCCATACTCCTTGCTTTGCACAAATGATTTCCTTATGACTAGAATGCCCTGCTTCCCCACAGTCACCCCCAAATCTCTGATGTCCTAGCATGATTCAAAGCATTTTTCTGGTCTCCTACATGAGAGATTCCTGACCTTTTCCCAGTTTTTAGCATGCTTTATATTTACTTACTTGGATACATAATGTATCTTCCCAAGAGAATGTATGCTCCTTGAAGGCAGGGACTGTCACAATTTTGTTGTATAATGTCTTGTCTATTGTAGACACTTAATAAACATTTGTTGAAGTATGAGGCACTTGTTAGACAAACACATGCATGTGTGTATAAACACGTTTATGTATATATCTACATAGATGTGCATATATACAAATGGTCATATATATGTTTGTACATACAAATATATAGAAACATGCAAACATGTACATACAAACATATAAACATGTTTTGTATATCTATAGAGATAAACACATATGCAAATATATCATATATACATGTTTGTTTATATATGTGTATGTGTGTGTGGTTTGCTTAATGCCTTTATAGTGGTAGAAGTGATAGATGCCCAGTTTCCATTATATGCATTATTATTCATTCCATAAATATGAATTTTATGTGAACTATGCATAAGGAACCAGGATGGTCATTGTGAGTGATACCAGGCTGTATTTAACATGGTCATTGTCTAAAATTGGGAGACCTAATATTTCATTTCTACTTGAACAAAATAAACATACACAAGAGACAGAAATTTCTCTCACATAAATAGAACATTATGTTTAGGATTTGTAGCTCTCAGCTTAGCTATAACTTATATTATTAATGAGGTACCTGGGGCTCAGAGAGAGAAAATGATTTTCCCAAAGGCACACAATAAGTGAATGGGTGAGCTGGGATTTAAACCCAGGGGAGCCTTACTCTAATTCTAGTGCTTGGTAGATTACTGCCTCTCCCCACCTGCCTCTCCAAATGTGGCATGTATGACTATATCAAAATGTATTCTTTAAAAACAGTTAACAATAGCCATTCTGTTATTAAAATGTTTTATGATGGAGGAAGGCATTTCAAATCCCCAGGGTGTTCTTTTCATTTTCAGCCACTTCTCACTTATTTTTATTTTAAGAGGTTTTAAAAAGTGAAAAAAATTAACTTTAAAATAAAAGGGAAGCTGTTGAATATGACCTGTGTCACACCTTTATAGGAAGTGGTAGGCTTTTTTCTTTGCATCCATTTATGAGTCTGAATACTTCCCCTAAAACAGTTTTGAGTAAGGATTAGGTCTTGAGTTGTAGACAATCACTCTAAATTCAGGAGCGAATTTAGTTCCCTTTATTTTCACTAAATTCAATGGCATACCCCTGGTTTATTTTTTGTTACAGTTATGTTCCAATAATAAATTTCTTCATGAAAAATGAATAGGGAGAAGGCTAAAAGATTTTTTTTTTAAAATAAATTGAATTTCTGGATTTAATTTCATGTAGTGTGGTGCTTACTTCTCAGGCTTCTAGTTTTGTTCTCAGAATGCTTCTATGACTACAAAATATTAGTTATGTGTGGAAAACAATTTCTTGGTGAGTAGATGCCATACTGTGAGAGATTTATAGTCAGTTCTTACATTAAAAAAGAAAAAGCTTTCTTGAAGGAGGAAATGGTTTTTAAGTGGCTCTTGGAAAATAAGTCCAACTCTCTATCCTCTACTGTTATTGGCTTGAACAAGACTGCTGAAGAATATTGTTCTGCAAATAAAAACTCAGGGAGACATTTATGAGAAAATGAGGATTTGTCTACTGAGAGCTGATTGGTTGTTCAGCCAATAGTCCAGAGCATTCTACAAATAAAGGGACCTTTCCAATTTGTTCCAGTGGATGATTTCTTCAGCCTCCTGAACTAGCCAGAGAAATGCCCAAATTCTCCCCACAATTGTAAATTTGTAGTCAGCTAAGAGAAGCTAGACTGTGAAAATGAAACAACTTTCTCCCCAGTTCCCTTTGCTCTTCTTCATCTACTGTTCCTGTGTTCTACAGATTTCCTGCTCAGGTAAGATTCACTCCTTGATTAACAGGGGCAGACCAATGTTTCAGTCCCTTGTTCCCTCTGGGAGGGGTATGTGTGGATAAGCATGCCTGCATGCATGCTGCAGTTCAGGGAAAACAGACAGACTTTTACTGTCTTATTTCCATCCTTAGCTCACTTTCCTGAGTTCTGCCTCAAAGTGCTCTATCTTTTCATTATTCTGAGGCATCTGAGAAAAGGATGGAAAGACCACAGCTCTTACAGGTTCTTTTTGTAACAGGATTGTCTGTGAACTTTTTCCCCCAGTGATGTCTAAGAAAAGTAGTGAATGATATTTCAGAAAGTTCTACCTTCCTTACTTAGAGTAATGAAACATGAGAAGTTTGGGAGGAGGGTTTAGTATTTTTTAAAGCTGAGACACTCTAAGAGACTTAAAAAGGCAGAAGAGTGTTATAAAATTTACTTCTTGGAAACAAACCTTAAACACTCCTGCAGAGGAATGGAAGCTGACACACATTTTGCCAACAGTAACCTTTAAAAACATTTGTGTGATTGTCATTTTTATAAAAGACACCATGATCAGATATTGTCTCTGGGATCAGTGGTGGAAAGGAGAAAGGGAGGAGGTTTCAGAATGTATGGATGAAGAAACACTGAATAGGATGGAAGAAGACAGCCTGTTCTCAACTAGTCCCCCTTGAGCTGTCCATGGTGCTTAGGGGAAAGCTTTGAAATCTGTTAGCAAAGCTGACACAATAATCAATAGAATTCTTTCTATATTTTTCAGATAACTTTTTCAGGTAGGAGAATGTGAGAGAGGATAATGGCTCAATGCTCAATGCTGATGAGGCTTTTGTTACAGATAAAATAAGTCTCAGCAGAACCCAGAGGGTGAATGTGTTAGCTGTACACATGAGAAGTTTTAGTTAGTCTCAAGTTTTGCTGTTGGATTGTAGAAGATATCTAAAATATAGAATCACAGAACTGCATGGTTTTAAGAAACCTTAGTAGGGAACTACTCCAATCACTAGACCAACTAAAACTGAACAGTAAGTGCTTAGTCAGCCTCTTACCTCCACTAATAGCAACACTGTCCTTTGAGCTACCCACTCTATTTTTTGGACAGTTTTAATTATTAGGAAGTATTTCCTTATATCAACCCCAACTCTCCCTCCCTGTATTTTTCAACCCATTTTTCTACTTCTACCTTCAGGGGACCATCAGAGAAAGGTATGATCTCTCCTCTACAGGGAAACTTAAAATATTTGATAGCTATATCTATCCATTCCAATTGTTATCTTATGCATGATTAATCTCTCCAATCCCTCCAGTCAGTCTTCCGACCTTTGGGTCATGGATGCATTCCACTATATCAATGTTCCTTCTGTGCAACCCAGAAATGGACACAATACTCCAAATGTACTAGTATTTTGACCTGGACAGAGTACGCTAGTTCTTTTGTCTCACTCTGGACATTACACTTAATGCAATTGGCTATAATCAGCTTTTTTGGATGTTACGTAATACTGATAACTTGTAATGAACTTGGAATACAATGAAACACCAAGATCATTTTCATTTGGATTACTTTATAGTCACACTTCCCTTATCTATGTTTTTGCAGTTGATTTAAAAAAAATATTTAGTATTTTATTTTCCCCCAGTAACATGTAAAAACAATTTTAATATTCATTTTTAAACCTTGGAGTTCCAAATTCTCTCCTTTCCACTCTCCCCACCTTACCCCTCATTGAGAAGGCGAGCAATTCAATATAGGTTATACATGTGTAGTCATGCAAAACATTTCCATATTAGTCATGTTGTGAAAGAAAACACAGATAATAAAAACTCAAGAAAAATAAGGTAAAAAAGTGTGTTTCAATCTGTATTAGGACACCATCAGTCTTTCTCTAGGGATGGGTAGCATTTTTAGTCCTCTACAGTTGTTCTGGATCATTGTATTGCAGAGAGTAGCTAAATTATTCACAGCCAATCATCTTATAATATTGCTGTTACTTTGTACACATCACGTTTCACTTTGTATCAGCTCATGTAAGCCTTTGCAGGTTATTCTGAGAGCATCTTGCTCGTAATTTCTTATAGTACAGTAGTATTCCGTCATAATCACATACCACAATTTTCTTAGCCATGCCCCAAGTGATGGACATCTCAATTTCCAATTCTTTGCCACCAGAAAACAGCTGCTATAAATATTTTTGTACATATAGGTCTTTTCCCTTTTTTAAAATTTTATCTTGTTTGGGATACAGACCTAGTAGTGGAAGGGTATGCATGGTTTTATAGCCCTTTGGGCATAGTTCCAAATTGCTCTACAGAATGGTTGCATCAGTTCACAACTCTACCAACAAGGCATTAATGTCTCATTTTTCTCATATCCCCTCCAACATTTGTCATTTTCCTTTTCTGTCCTATTAGCCAATCTAATAGGTATGAGATAGTGCCTCAAAATTGTTTTAATTTGCATTTCTCCAGTTGATAGTATGTTAGAGTATTTTTTAATATGGCTATAGATAGTTTTGATTATTTCATTTGAAAACTGTTCATATCTTTCGATCATTTATCAATTGTGGAATGGCTCTTATTTTTATAAATTTGACTCAGTTCTCTATATGTTTGAGAAATGAGGCCTTTATTACAGA
Organism: Pseudochirops cupreus; assembly: GCA_028627135.1. Taxonomy (NCBI): domain Eukaryota; kingdom Metazoa; phylum Chordata; class Mammalia; order Diprotodontia; family Pseudocheiridae; genus Pseudochirops; species Pseudochirops cupreus. The sequence continues at coordinate 210,271,935 of CM053580.1, forward strand.
AACTTGCTTCAAATTTTTTTTACAGTTACTATTGCTTACTGTATTTTCCTCCATCCTATTTCCTCCACCCAATTTATTCTATTCTCTCTCTCCTGTCACTCTGTCCATCCTCAAAAACATTTTGCTTCTGACTACTCCTTCCCTCAATTTTCCCTCCCTTCTATCACACTGTCTATTCACTTATTCCCTTCCCATCCTACTTTCCTGTAGGGTAAGATAGATTTCTATGCCCAAATGAGTGTGTATGTTATTCCCTCTTTGAGCCAATTCCAATGATAGTACTGTTCACCCACTCCTTCTCTCCTCCCTCCCCTTCCATGGTAACACATTTTTCTTGCCAGTTTTATATGAGCTAATTTACCCCATTCTACCTCTCCCTTCCCCTTTTCCCCAGTACATTCCTCTCTCACTATTTAATTTTATTTCTTTTTAGATATCATCCCTTCATAGTCAACTCATACCGGTGCCCTCTGTCTATATATTCCTTCTAACTGTCCTAATAATGAGAATGTTCTTATCAGTTACAAGTACCATCTTCCCATGTAGGAATGTGAACAGTTTAACCTTATTAAGTCCCTTATTATTTCCCTTTCCTGTTTACCTTTTTATGTTTCTCTTGAGTCTTGTGTTTGAAAGTCAAATTATCTCTTCAGTTCTGGTCTTTTCATCAACAGTTCTTGAAAGTCATCTATTTTATTGAATATCCATTTTCCCCTGAAGGAATATACTCAGTTTTTCTGGGTAGGTGATTCTTGTTTGTAATCCTAGCTTTTTCCCTTCAGAATATCATATCCCAAGCCCACAGATCATTTAATGTAGAAGCTGCTAAATCCTGTGTTATCCTTATATTGTTTCTTTCTGGATGCTAGCAATATTTTCTCCATGACATAGGAGCTCTGGAATTTGGCTATAATATTCCTGAGACTTTTCTTTTTGGGATTTCTTTCAAGAGGAGATCAGTTAATTCTTTCAATTTCTATTTTTCCCTCTGGTTCTAGAATATCAGGGCAGTTTTCCTCAATAATTTCTTGAAAGATGATGTCTAGGTTCCTTTTTTTGATCATAACTTTCAGGTAGTATAATAATTTTTAAATTATCTCTTTTGGACCTATTTTCCAGGTCAGTTGTTTTTTCAATGAGATATTTCACATTGTCTTCTATTTTTTTTCATCCTTTTGGCTTTGTTTTATTGTTTCTTGATTTCTCACAAAGTCATTAGCTTCTACTTGCTAAATTCTAATTTTTAAGATATTATTTTTTCAGTGAGTTGTTGTACCTCCTTTTCCATTTGGCCAATTTGACTTTTTAAGGATTTTTTTTTCTTCAGTCAATTTTTGTACCTCTTTTTCTATTTGATAAATTCTGCTTTTTAAGGCATTTTCCTTCTTGTTGGCTGTTTATATCTCTTTTACCATTTGATTTAGTCTGTTTTTTTAAGGTGTCATTTTCTTCAGTATTTTTGTCTCTTTTTACCAAGCTGTTGACGTTTTTCATGATTTTTTTGCATCACTCTCACTTTTCTCTTCAATTTTTCCTCAACTTCTCTAACTTGATTTTCAAAATCCTTTTTGAGTTATTCCAGGGTCTGAGACCAATTCTCATCTTTCTTTGAGGCTTTGCATGTAGCTGCTTTGATCTCATTGTCTTCTTCCAAGTTTATGTTTTGATTTTCCCTGTCATCGTAGTAACTTTCTGTAGTCAGATTTTTTTCTGTTTGCTCACTTTTTAACCCTTTGTTCAAGTAGGGTTCTGCTTCCAGGATGGAGGGCACACTGTCCAAATTTCAGGGGTTTTGTACAGCTGTTTTCAGAGATCCTTCTAGGGACATGTAAGTTTTCATTTCTTTCAAGGTGGTATGATCCAAGGAGAGGTGTGTTTACTACTCTCCTGGCCTGTGCTCTGCTTTTTTTTTTATTTTTGGAGGGAGGAAAGTGGGGCAATTGGGGTTAAGTGACTTGCCCAAGGTCACACAGTAAGTGTGTCAAGTGTTTGAGTCTGGATTTGAACTCAGGTCCTCTTGACTCCAGGGCTGGTGCTCTATTCACTGTGCCACCTAGCCACCCTGACCACACACACTCTTTTCTGACCTGGAACTGTGATGAGGACCCTTGCTCCACTGCAGCCCACAAGCTCTGTTGTGATAGTGTTCCTCCTTGCCCTAGGACTGCCATACAGGACTGCCACCCTGATCTGAGTATGGGCAAAGAAACAGCATCCCGCTTCAGTGCTAGCAAAGAGACCCACGTAATCTCCTTCTGACTAGTAATCTGACCCCTATGGGCTGAAAGCTCCAGAAGCAGCCATTGCTTTGGTTCCCAAGGCCTGCTCCTGGTTTGCTAGGGCTCAGTCTGTGCTGGTGAGGCCTGCACTAGACTCTACTCCACTCTCACCTCAGTGTGACAGACCTTACTACCTGCCAATCTTCTGAGCTTGAACCCAAGCGCAGATTGTCATGTCTACCTCAATTTTAAATGAGTAATCTCTGATTTTTCCTGTTAAAATAATTGTTGTGATCTCATTTCTGATGGATATTTATTTATGGTTTATTACAATAGAATTTCCTAAGCCTTTGTCTCATTCTCCACTCGGTTTGGACATTGGGCAGCTTGAGGTATGTTTCTTTTCCTTACATGTAATTTTAAAATTTTAAAATATTTTATCTTTCATATTATTTATAATAAACCTGTGGTTTAGAAGCAGATTAAGTCATCATTAAGTCAATTAATCAATTAATTAATCCTAAGAAGCCTGAAAAAAGTCACTGTTCAGTATGTGAGAACATGACACTGATGTTCTTGAGTACATTATTTTTGGAACTATAAATGTGTTGTATTAAAATATTGCTAACTAAAGAATGAACTATGTGCATGAATATACTTGGTCCTGATACAATATGTTTTCTTTTTTTAATAGAGGCTGGCATTTTGTTTAAATCACTGGATAGCTGTGTCTAAACAATCCCAGGTAAAAAGAAGACTTTAAAAATTTTATTTTCTGTTCTTTTAGAGATACTAACTTACTCATTGTCATTGTCTGTTATACATTCTTTATTCAACATTTAATACATGGGAGGAATGTGTTTCTTCCTTTTTCTCTGTGATTAGTTACTTTGTATGCACACACCCTTCAGCCTTGCAGAGGCTGTAACCCTTCAGTGCTATGTTATTCTTGTTCATGCTTTCCCGTAACACTGACTCACCCCAGCCCCCTCCCCCACCAAAGAAAACTGATGCCTTCTGCATGAAAATTTCTTCTTATCCTTTTTGTACCTTGGCCGTTCATCAGTTGACGCTCATATTTACTACATGACTAACCTATACCAAGTATAGCCACATTATAACCAAATAAATCATAAATTATCATCAAAATACAGGCAAATCATCAGGAATTTGGATAGTACTCTTTCCTGTTATATAATCTCATTAAAAAAAAGATACTGTATATAATCTCATTCATTTCAATTATCTGATAAAGCAGCCTGGAATGCATTCATGGAGCTAAAAAAAATCAGGACAGGTTTCCTGAAAGTCAGGCAGTAAAGCCAAAATATATTTCTATCAATCAAGAGCTCAAGAGCAGAGACCACTTCATTTCTGGATCAATGTTATATTTACAGCTTGGAGCTGTAAAAGGTATTTAAGATCTATTGCTTCAGTGTGACTCTAGCCAAAATACATGGTTGAAACCAACTATGATTCACATAGCCACATGTGACATGAGCAAAGACTACAGATTGATAAGAGAGACCTTGAGAGATCTTCTAGCCCAGATAGCATTCTATTCATTTTAAAACCCAGAGAAGGAGAATCCTCATTATTTACACTGCAAAATTAGCAGTTCTCACTGCCAGGAAACTTCCAGTTAGCCAAAATGTTCCATGTTCTCCTAACTTCACTATCTTTCAAATACATGAAGAATATTTTATGTCACTTCTCATTCCTGGAAGTAGCGATTACTAACATGGCACCCAAATGAAAAGGTTGGAGTCAGACGTCATAATGATCTAACCCCCACCCGCTACCACCATAGCTTGCATTGGAGCAGCATCTGGAAGGCCCCTTATTCCTCTTGACATTCCCCCTGGGAATATGAGCATAGGGATGGAGGCTGGCACTGCACAGGTAACATAAGGCAGGAGGTTTATTCTAATGCTCTCAGTGGTACAATGTCCTATGGCAGGTCTTACATGAAATCTGGGGCTTAGAATAATGATCCTTCCTTCCTTCCTTCCTTCCTCCCTTCTTTCCCCCATCTCTGTCTCTCCCTCCCTCTCTCCATCTCTTTCTTTCTTTCTCTCTCCCTTCCTTCCTTCCTTCCTTCCTTCCTTCCTTCCTTTCTTTCTTTCTTTCTTTCTTTCTTTCTTTCTTTCTTTCTTTCTTTCTTTCTTTCTTCATTTCTCTCTCTCTCTCTCTGTCCTTGTCTCTGTCTCTCTCTGTTTCTCTCTCTCTCTCTTCTTTTATGCATCTGGTCTGGATATACATGAACTCAGTGGAAAAAAATCCATCAATATGGTATGATAGTTTAGGAGCAGACATATAACTAGTGGATTTCACATTGAAGAAAGTGAGAAAACAGTTACTTTTACAACGGTGTGCTGAATCCAGATAGAATAGGCTCATGAGGGTTAATTGTTAAATTTTCAATGTGAACATTCACACCTTGGAAATTGGAAAATGCTGCAAATCAGGACTTGACTTACAATTTTGTTAATCATTTGGCCTTGAGATAGTGATGGAGAAAATACTGATAATGCAGATTAAACTTAAAAGTTTGTAGAGCATACTTTCTTTTGAGAGACAGTTGTTAAACACTTACCACCACACCCCTGTATTAGTCAGTGACAACTTCTGGATAAGACAAACAAGCAGACACCGTACTTCTCAGAATAAAAATAACCTGTTTCCTTCCTACATCTGCCTCCTCAGATTACCACATGAAGCCAGGAGAAATTTTGTCAGATAATGATGCTATTCTGGGGGGCAGCTAGGTTACAGAGTAGAAAAAACCCTCATATACATAATTCATATGTGTGTGTATGTACATACATATGTGTACATCAGCTATAAAACTAATATAAATATATTTATGTATGTGTGTATGTATATAAATATATGATATATTTATATATGGATACATATGTGTGTGTGTGTGTGTGTGTGTGTGCGTGCACACACAGCTAGGTGGCTTAGTGGATAGAGCTCTGCACCTGGAGTCAGGAAGACCCGAGTTCAAATCTGAATTCATACACTTACTAGCTGTGTGACCCTGGGCAAGTCACTTAATCAGTTTTCTCATCAGTAAAATGAGCTGGAGAAGGAAACGGCAAACCACTCCAGTATCTCTGACAAGAAAACCCTCGAAAGAGGGTCACAAAGAGTCGGATGTGACTGAAATGTCCAAAACAAGAACAATGAAGCTGCCCATCTATTGCCTCTCATGCTCGTTACACACCTAGCTTTGCAGAAGTGCTAATATTATGTGAAGGATATCTTCATATTTATTATTATCCTTAGTACAGGAAAAATGACAGCAAGGACAGCTTTATTTCCTGTATATGTGAATGTGGCAGAAAAGACCGCTTTGTGACCACCACCAAGCACACACACACATGTAGGTTCACACATCTCCCCTTCCCAACATACAAATGGTGCAATGATGCTGACAAGAGAAGGGACTGTCATAGTAAGAAATTCTCCCTTCTGGGTTAGAAAGACTGATTGAAAGAATCACATGATTTAGAAATCTTCCTGCATTTTACTGGTGGGGAAACTGAGGTTAAGCAACCTGCTCAAGGTTCACAGTTTCCTGTCGTTTCATAAGTCTTCTAACATCCACTCAGAGGATAAATAACAATAATATTGATAAATACAATTAATACCAACAAATGGTAATGTGCACATAATGTTTGTAATCACGTATACACAGTCCAATTTAATTCAGTTCAACTTTAAAGGCATTTATTTCTAGCTCTACCGTTACAGAGGTTTGAGAGCCTCTCTAAAAGTGAGCAGGATCCCAAATTATTTGAAGATAAAATTGCATTTGCAGTGGAACATGAGAAAGTCCTATTAGTTACTTTAATGTCTGTTTTGATGGAAACTTGAAATAATTGAAGAATGTCTAGAGGTAAATGAGAAGCAAATTAGAAAGATTAGCAGATAAACATATTTAAAAGACTGTTCAAAATCATTCTCTGGCAATTAGTTTTATGAGGCAAGAATACAACAAAAGGTGTCACAGGAACTGAAAAACAGAGAGTTTTGTAGGACAATCTACAAGACGGACACTTCAAAAATTCATTTCACTATTTGAAAGATATTCACATAATAAGGGAGCAAGGGAGGATCACTAGTACTTTGGGGAGTAGAAATCCAGCAAGGTTTCATGTAGAAAATAGTTCTTGATCTCAGTCTTGAAGAAAGTGAGGGATTTTATGAGACAGAGGTAAGAAGGGAGTGCATTTCAGGCATGAGAGATGGACCCTGCAAAGGCATGGTGATGGGAAACGAAATGCCAGGAATACAGACAGAAGGACACTTTGGCTGGATCAGTTCTTAAGGGAGAAAGATCTTATGTATTTCATCACATCAGTGTTTATTCCTTTTAACGTGATGTGCACATTTTTAAAAGCCAACTACTCCTACAAATACATGCAGCATACTGCTTAATTCAAATGTTCTTGGAAGCTTTAGTTATAGATTTTTTTTTTTAGAAAAAAAAAGCATAGTTTCTTGAGAAAATAGTGACATTTCATGTGGGAAGGCTTCCAAAAGTAAAAAGTTTCAGCCAGTAATCATGATCAAACCTAACAAAATTAGATACTAGGGTACTCCAAACTTCAAATACAAGATTTCATTTAAATGCTAATTTATTTTTACCCTAGTCAAATGAATGTCAGTAGAAAGAACTATTAAGCTATAAATAGTGTGAACAAAGTAAATGTTTTCCCACCAAAGACTGAGAAGACATAATAAGATCTTATTTGCAAAATCCACATCTGAATGAAAGGCAGTTCTGGTTGGTGTCCAGAGCTACGGACAGGACGCCTGAAAACCTGAGATTTGAATCTAGGCTCTGCCACTTCCTAGGTCATGTTGCCTTGGACAAGTCTTTTCCAAGCCTTGGTTCCTTCACTTGTAAACTTGTTATAATAGTTGTGCCAGGTTACTTCAAAGGATTAATTAATCAATAAACATTTATTAAGTTCCTACTATGGGCTGACATACAAAAAGAGGCAAAAGGCAGTCCCTGTCCTCACAGAGCTTACAGCCTAATGAGAACAAATATATACAAAGTACTCTACAGAGAATACATAGGAAATAACAAACAGAGAGAAAGTGCTGGAATTAAGACTTCCTGGAGAAGGTGGGGTTTTAGTTGGGATTTAAAGGAAGCCAAAGAAGTCAGCCGTTACAAAAGAGGAGGGAGAACATTCCAGGAACGGGGGATAGCTAGAGATCGTGTGAGGAATGTCCTCTGTAAATTATTCAGTTAAATAGAAATGCGAACTGCTACTATTCTGCTGTCACCTTTTCCTCTGTGGCACCATGTGCCACATTATATAGTCTTTGGGCATGTGCAGGCCATGCTGAGCAGAGTTTTCCATTCTCACTTTCCTGACTTGTCTATACCAACAAATCTGTTTGCCATTTAGATTACAGATTTTGTTACGGAAGTCTGCACCAGCATATTTCAAAATATGCAGGCAAATAAGGTAAGGTCTATTGTCTTTCTTGTACTCAACAACTCTGTTTTTTATCCCCCCTCCTCTAATGAAATTACCAACTAACCTCTTCCTCATCTTTCCTAGGCTAACCAAGATATATACAAAAGGGTAAGGAATTTCTAATATTAATATATGTATATATCTTCTTCTTTTAGTATTAGTGAAGCTTAATACTAAACTTTTTTTATTCAGTTTTTATTTCATTACTCCAGAGCTCAGGAGGAAACATTTCCAGTTAAATCTGGGGTCAGTATTTTAACAATCATCTTTTTGTTCATTTAATTTCTAATTTTTTTCTGCTCCTTTCAATTCATATTTGGAATTTATCCACTGGGATTGTGCATTTTGTCAGAAAAAATATCAGTTATAGAGTACTTGAAAAAACAGTTTTGGGTGAGAACTACTGAAGGTATTCAGAATGAAATAAGAGATGTGGGCATATTAGAACAGTATCACAGAAGTTCATACTTAGAACTGGAAGATAGCTTAGGAGTCATCCAAGCCAGCCCCTTCATTTTACTTTACTGAGAACCTGAGCAATGGGAAGAGATATCTCTTCTCTTCATCTCCAAGTTATATTCCCCACAAATATTTATAGGCTAATTGCGAGCAGGTCTCCCACAAGAACAAAGCAAGCTGTAATCTATAGTTCAGCACATAGAAAAAGTTATAAAAAGATATTCCTCTCTCAAGCCAGTTTGTCTGAGACCCGGTCTTTCCATAAACACAAAATAACTTGATCAAGAATATATGATTTCCTGAGGCAGCTAGGTGGAACACTGAATAGAGTACCCACCCTGGAGTCAAGAGGACCTGGGTTCAAAGGCAGCCTCAGACACCTGATACTTTATTAGCTGTGTGACCTTGGGCAAGTCACTTAACCTCAAATGCCTTGCCTTCCCCCTAAAAAAAAAGAATACATTATTTCCTTACAAGTAAGTCTGATAAATACAACCTATGACCCTTTAACCAGACATCATTTCCCTTTCCTTTGCCACCTCAACATTTTTAGGTCTTATAAATGTACTTCAAACCTCTAATGTGTTCTGTGGCTAAATTAGTCTGGGCAACATGACTGTGGCACAATGGATGGAGCTAGAATACCAGACCTGGAGTCAGAAGACTTATCTTGCTGAGTTTAAATCTGGCCTCAAACACTTATTAGCTGTGTGACCCTGGGCAAGTCACTTAACCTTGTTTGGCTCAGTTTCCTCATCTGTCAAATGAGCTGGAGAAGGAAATGACAAACCATGGAAAACCCCAAAGAGGGTCATGACGAACTGGACACAACTGAACAGCAGCAAAAACATGGCTGTAGAATGATGCTGCTCAGGATCGCAGGATTTAGAGCTGTAATAGTAATCTGTTTAGCAGGATACTTAGCACTTAGTACTAAGTGCTAAGTGTAGAC
>CM053580.1:210281571-210297871 GCA_028627135.1 Pseudochirops cupreus
TTGTGAATATTATAATGTTTTGAATGTTTGTCTTGATTTGTAATGGAATAAACAGAGTGTTCACTCTATTTTGTAATCTGAACTCTAAAAGCTGTTCACAGTAGCATTCCTTTGGGAATCTGCTGGTGAATGGCATTACAAGAGCTGAAAGGGGTCACGGTCATTTAGCTCAATGTTCTCATTTTATTGATGAGGAAGCCGAGGTCCAGAGAAGTTTAAATCTCATTCAAAGTGACTTAGTTGTTGTCATAACTTATATTTTTTGAATTAAGTTTTTATTGGCCTCAGACACTTACCGCTTACTAAATGTGTGACCTTGGGTAAGTCACTTAACCCCAATTGACCTGCCTTCCCCCCCTCCAAAAAGCAAAAGACAAGCCCTCTTTCTCAGTTCCACCAAAGGGCTGCCCTGCTAGAAATTAAAATCTGGAGTTCCCATATGTGCACAGGACATAAATTTTAAAATGCAAATTAAAAGAAAGCTGAAAGGATGTCATTAGCCACCGAGATCCTTCTACTTGTCCCTTAAACAAGCATCATGGGGAAAAGGGGAAATTTTCCTGGTGAGGAGAAATGTCCTCGACAAGCCCGCCTCCCCCTCCTCCCACCTAAACTAAGTGCACGGGCTCTTTGGGCATCTGGGATGAATTTGATTTACTAGAGGTGGTGTGTGTTTGAAGGATGCGTTCATTATTTAGTGCAGCAATTGGAAGGAAATGAAACTTACTGACTTCCTTGCAAGTGGTGTTACTACTGCTGAATGGGGGGGAAAGGTAAAGTTCAGACTCAGCAATAGATTTTTCTCTGAAAATTAAAGCAATTTATATTGTGAAACATGCTAGAGGGAACGTGGATAATGTTGGACTCAAAAAAAGCAATTCGTTTGTGTCGATGTTCGGGTATTATACCTGATCATTTGAAGGCGAAGAATTCATGATTTCTCTTTGTTGGAACTTTAACTGGTGCATCCTTTGACGCATCCCTCATGCTTCAAAACTCTTAGGGAGAAGAACAAAAAGATTCCTCTACTGAGTGAGTGAGAGCTTATTTATTCTACCGCATCTTTATGGTGCTAAAAGTTTCTTTTAGCCTTCCTGACACCTTCCATTGTTTGGGGCTTAAGTTTCAGTCTTTTGCAAGGGGAAATCCAGCTTCTCTCGCACATTGGGGACATTTGCTTTCTTCTCTTAGTTTTCTTCTTTGGTTTTTGTCTTCTCTTCCTTCAGCATTCTTATCACAACAGTACTGTCATTTACATAGCATCTGAAGATTTGCAAAGCACTTTCCAAATATTATTTTCACAACCAACTCTGCAGGGTAGGGGCTGCCATCACTTCCATTTTACAAGTGAGAAAACTGAAGCAAACAGAGGTTAAATGCTTTGCCCAAGGTCTCAGAGATAGCAAGTATCTGAGACTGGATTTGAACTTGGGTCTTCTGAATCCAGGTCCCAAGATCTATTTGTTGCACCACTTAGCTGCTTATAAATGTAAACATTTTACATTCTTTTTTTCTTCCCATATATATTTGCCTCCTGTATGTTTGCTCTCCTTTGCATGGGGAAACCTTAGATCCTCACAATGCCATCTTTGAAACTTTCTCTTGAATCCTGCTATGTCCTCTGGCAAAGACTCGTCTTTGTTGGCTGTCCCTGACTGAACCAGGCTGCTATTTCAATAGGGCAGAGAATCAGCAGGCAGGGAGGTGTAATGGATAGAGAGTAGGGCTTGAAGCCAGAAAGACTTAGGTTCAAATCCTGCTCTGACTGATACTGACTGGGTGACTCTAGGCAAGCCAATTAACCTCTTAGTACCCCTCCCCTGCCCCTCATTCCCGCCCCCCTCATCCCAAGCAACTCTTTAAAACTATAAGTTGAAAAGAAGGTACTGACTTGCATTGGTGAAGGAAAACTCTCCATGCAAGGGAAATCACAGATTCAATCCCTATTCCTGGTCATTTGGAACAATCATTGGGCAACTTAAAAGCTGAACTATTATTGGAGGGGGGAGCTTAAAACAAATATTTTGAGTCTAATCAAGGGAACACCACGGCTTATGTCAATATAGAGGCAAACTCTGCACTTCCTTCAGCACCATGGATGTAAGACTGAAGCAAAGTCACATAAAGTTTAGTTATTTCATTCATTTAAAAATCATATTATGCCTCAGAACCCAATTCCTTTGAACTATGTCTGATTGTGTACACACCCACACACACCCACACACACTTGTCTTTAATAGAATGGAATCTCTAAGTAATTGGAATGGTCAGGGAACTCCTAGGGAGTGTGTAGTACAGTGTAAAGAGTGTTAAATGTAAACTGAGGATGTGGGTTCAAAACTTCATACTATAATTTATGATCTGTGTGATCCTGGAAAAGTCACTAACTTTTATTGGTCTTGAGTTTCTTCGTGTTTAAAATGATGAGATCAGAATAAATGACCACTGAGGTTTCTCCCAGTTCTAAATTTATGATCACATGACACCATGCTTCACTAGAAAGTTGTGTCTGTTGAACCAATCTGTATTATTATCAGCTTCTAGCAAGCATAGCAGGTAGGTGTTCTAGTAGATGGAGTGCTGAGCCTGGAGTCAGGAAGACTCATCTTTCTGAGCTCAAATCCAGCCTCAGATATTTGCTAGCTCTGTGACCCTGAGCAAGTCCCTTCACTCTGCTTGCCTCAGTTTCCTCCTCAATAAGAAGGAAATGGCAAACCACTCTAGGATCTTTGCCAAGAAAACCCCAAATGGGGTCATAAAGAATCAGACATGACTGAAAGCGACTGAACAACAACAACTCTGGGCAACTGAATTCATAAATCACCGAGAATGTGCTAACTCGCATTGGTAAAAGGAGTGTTCTCATCTGAGTGTTCCCCACGGCAGTGAAATCTCCTTATCCCCTATTAGCCATATTCACTGTATAAAAATGGCCAACAAAAGGAAAAGTATTAAGGGAAAGGGAGCATTTGTTGCTAGGCATCTTTCAGCAGACCTCAGACTGTTTCTGGGAAGGAAGGAATTGATCTACACTAATGTGGTCTTGAAAGTATTTTCTAAAGCTTGAGCCTTGAGTGCATTTAATTACAATTTTCTTGTGCATAGGGATCATTCAGTGGACTATTAATATTTAATTATACGTCCAGATAATGAGGCATTGGGGGCCATTGGCCTTTAGCAATTTGCTTCAGTCAGGAAAGAGCACAAGTCATCAGTATACAGATGGGAAGAGAACAGCCCCAGGCCCTATCTGAAGTTTTGAAGGATTGTATTTCAACCAATCTACATGATGTTTGTGTTTTCATTTTGCAGGGTAATGCTGGTACCTTGGGACGGCCCTTTTTCCTTTTCCGGGTATAGTGTGTTTCCTCTTGTCTGTCTTCAAATCCTAAAACAACCCTGCCATGCCATTGATGGAACTATTCCAGAGGCAGAATGGAGCTAATACAGACATTGATTGGCATGTTACTAATGAGGAGCTAATTCTGGGAAGCATTTACCCATTTACCTAGGAGATGATTTTGGACCCAATGTCTTCTGCTACTAATTTAAGATTTGAAAAGTAAAATGTCCCGTAAAAGAGGAGCACAATGAGTTTTAGACACAATATAATTCTAAGCATTGAACCTTTTTAGCCTCAAATCATTCAGTAAATCCTCAGGAAGTTTCTACTCTTTCTTGGGTCTTTGTCAACTTGGATTAAACATAGACTATAAGGAAAACTCTACGCATGAACAGAACTCATGTTCTTCCTCCCGTGCTTGGCATTATGGCCAAGAGATTAGATACAACACGATCCTTATCCTCATGTATGTATCTCACAAAGCTTCTTACAATAGGGAGAACACTAGGGATTCACAAGTGAAACATCCAACCAAGCGGTAAGATAGGGACCATCATGCAAACCAATGTCTCAGTAGGGTTGCTGATACTCAAGGTAGATAAATCATAATCCAATGGGAGACCAAACTTTTAAACATCCATAGAGTAGTAAATGTATTTCTATTATTGTGTGTGCAAAATTTTTATGTTATTTTTTTTCAGCCTAGAAATGGAAGGAATATCGATAATAATGGCCATTACAACAATCAAAAGGTGAATGGACTATGTCATTGTCATTAACGTGTAAGGAAATTGTTATAAAGAGTTGAACTGTTCTTCCCTTTCAGGGAAATAAGAAACAGGTAAAAAGCATCATGAAGTACAATTTAATCTAATTTATTTCAATAATTGATGAAGTATTTACTACATGTAATACACTGTCTTAGGTACTGGGAATAGAAAGCTGAAATGAGATACTGTCTTTGACCTTAAGGAGCTAGTAATCGTCCTGGAGAAATATGACAGTTATACAAATAGCTATGAGACAGGACAGAATGGGATCCATGCAAAAGAGAAATTCCATAGGTTTCTTTTGCTAGGAGAAATGTGAGGAGGGAGATGTCACTTTTGACTGGGTGGGAGAGCACCTCGGGAAAGGCTTCACTAAAGATGCAGCACCTGAGATGGACCATAAAAGGAAGGAGTGATCTCTAGACATGCAGATTATCCCCCCAAAGCCATAGAGAAGAGAGTAAATAGGATAAGAATAGCGAGCAATAAGGAGATGGTCCAGTTCAGAAGGAACGTGGAATGGGTGATGGTGAATAGTAGGAAATGGGGCTGGAAAGGGGTGTCAAAGACAGACTGTAAAGGGCTTTGAATGGCAGTACCACAAATTTACCCCTTTTCTAGGAAGGAAGGGGATCAGAATGTGGGCATGAAGAAGATATGGTGAAAGCAAAACGATGATTTAAAAGGGGGAAAGATGAGAGGCGGGAAGATCAGCGTACTAGGAGGGAGGGTACTAAAATGGGTTAGGCAAGAGACAAAGTTCCCACACGGATAATCATGCCAGTACAGATTTCTATGGAAGGGCCCTGGGTTCCCCAGAATCAGATCAGAGGTATGGCCCACAGGGTTCATGACACTGCATTGTGCTCAAAAAAGCAGAAATGATGGAGTATCAAGAAAGAGAAGCATTGCAGTAAAGGGAAAAGAGGCCTGGATTTAGGGGTAAAGAACACAGTTCAAATCCTAGCTCGGTTCTTGCTGTCCTTGATAGGCTAGGAAAATCACTTCATCTCTCTGAGTCTCAGTTCTCTCATATGAAAAAATCAGATGAGTGAACTAAGGTCCCTTCCAGCCCTTCCTCCTAATGGAGAATCTGTCAAAATTTATCTGAGGTAGAAAGGAGAAGGGACTAGGAACCAAGAGCTACTGCAAGAAAAATAAACTTGTTCCTTTGAATGGGGGAAAGCAAAGAGGTGACACAGTGGATAGAACACCTGGAGTCAGGAAGAACTGAGATCAGATCTGGCTTCTGACAACTATTAGCTGTGTGACCCTGGACAGGTCCCTTAACTGATCTACCTAAGTCTTCCCATCTCTAAAATGGGGATATTAACACCTACCTTCTAGGGTTGTTATAAGGATAAAATGAGTTAATAGTTGTAAAGCACTTTGCAAACCATAAGGCACCAGAGGAATGCTAGCCATTCTCTTCCTCCTACTCTTCATCTTCTTCATCATCATTATCATCATCATCTTCCTTTTTTTTTCTCCTTCTCCATCATTGTCTTCTTTATCATCATCTTCATCATTGTTGTCTTCTCTCTTCTCCTCCTTCCTCCTCTTTCTTCTTTGTCATAGTTGTCATGATCTTCCTCTTATTCCTCGTCCTCCTCTTCCTCCTCCTTCTTCTTCTTCTCCTCTTTCTTCTCATAATGCCAGAAAGATTGAACCAAAAAGAGATGTGAAGGAGGGGGAATATCCCATTAGCAGGTGGAGAAACTCTGGATATTTACATCACATCACATTTTAAAATTTGTTCACACTGTAATGTAATATGTCTCCTTTCTTGAGCTGACTCATTCCTGAGAGAGTTATGACCCAAATTTCATATTTTTCTCTTTTCAGAATTTCATGGCAAGCAAAAGCATGAACTGACCAATTTAATGATTGGGCAGAGCTACTGTTGAACTATTTTATATGAATCTTGCTAGGGACCTTTAACTCCCAGTGAGACAGCTTAGAATATTTGGCATTGTATAATAAAATAAAATTGTAATGACTTAAGCTCTGAGTTATTTTTTCTCTTCTCCAATTTATTAAAAAAGGAACCAAGGCCATTGTCATGTCAAGAGGGATAGGAGCTATATAGTAAGGAGGGCTGATGCCTAACAACCAGGAAGTTGCAAAAGAGAAGGAAGGACGAGGGAGGCAGCAGTGATGCCAGCCTGAAGTCAAGGAGGGCAGTCACCGTACACAGGGGTAACTTGCAGAGAGTGGTTATTTAGAATATGTGGAATCATTAAGCGGGCTCATGCCTTTCTCCTGTCTCTGTTGGACTGGGCCCTCATATTTGCATGAAAGGATGGCTTTTTCTTTTAAACAAAATAGAAATGCTTTTCATTGTTCTGGCATGCAAACATTAAAAAAAAAAGAGAGAGAGACTCTAAGGGCTGTGGGTCCTTAAGCCCTGTAAGCCCTGTAAGCCAGTGATGTTAAGTTCTCTGGTATGATGTTACTGGATATGAACTGTGAAATAGCAAGCCCAGAAGCTAATCCAAGGACTAGCAACCAGAGACCAAAGTTTTTGCTTTAGCTTCGCAGGGAACTGATTTATGACCAAAGAGGAGACACCCCTGGAGCCTTAATTATCTAATCTATCAGATAAAGAGAACTAGAGGATTGCTAAGGCCTCTTCTAGCCCTGAAACCCTGTGATGCTCTATTTCCTCCTTTATAAAGGAGATATCATTTCTTAACTATTCCACAGCATTGTCACAAGGATGATGGGAGAGACCAGAGCCCTTTTGAGAAGTATAATGAACTACATAAAGGAAAAATATCTATTACATGAGGAGACTATATATTAAATGGCAGAATCTGCATTTGGTGAACAAAAATGTATCTGTACTTTCCCCTGCTGATGTCTCCAGTTTCTCCATTGAAATCTTCCCCTTTTAATGCTGGCTTGTAACATTTTTGGAGAGGGCAGCCAGGTAGTAACAGTAGAAAGACCGCCAGGCCTGCAGTCAAGAAGACTCCTCTTCATGAGTTCAAATCTCATCTCAGACACTGACTAGCTGTGTCACCCTGGACAAGTCACTTCCCCTGTTTGCCTCCGTTTCCTCATCTGTAAAATGAACCAGAGAAGGGAATGGCAAACTGGCCCATTATCTTTGCCAGGAAACCCAAATGGCATCATGCAGAGTCAGGCACAACTCAACAACAACAATATTATTTGACAGGGATAGGTTCCAGACCTGTGATTTCATTGGTAAAGGGGACTCCAAGGTACCAGTCAAGGTCAAGAGCTTCTCTATAGCTTATAGTCTTAGGGAGCTGGCTAAAGAAGAGGTATCAAACTCCTGTGGCCAGAACCAGATTAAATGTAAATGGGAAATGTTGATCAAAATAATGAAAAACACAATACAACATAGGGAATGTAAATTTGTGGGTTGGGTTTTTTTTTTTGGAGGCAATCAAGTTAATTGACTTGCCCAGGGTCACACAGTTGGTATCTGAGGCTAGATTTGAACTCAGGTCCTCCTGACTCCAGGGTCCTCTATCCACTGGGCTACCTAGCTGCCCCTGATTTGTGGTTTTCTAAGTCAGTATGTGGCAGCAGAAATCAGTTTGTTTTTTTTTTCCAGAAATCAGTTTCTATTTGAATTTGACACTACTGGACTAAAATACTGAGAAATTAAGGGAGCCAGTATGTGTCAAAAACAGCAACAACAATGATGATAATAGTGACTGAGAATGACGGTGATAGTTAGTGTTTATACAGTGTTTTATGGGTTGCAAAGCACTTGAGATGTTGTCATTTGATTTGGTCTTCATGACAACCCTGTGAGGTAGGTGCTATCATTGTTCCCATTTTATAGCTGGAGAAACTGAGGCAGAGAGAGGTAAAGTGACTTGCTTAGAATCATGTTTCTAGTAAGTGTCTGAGGCACAATTTGAGTTTAAGTTGCCCAGCTCCAGGTCTAGCCTTGTCCTACCTGGCTGCCTGAGGTGGGATGTGACCCTGTGTCTTCTTAGGCTGGGGGCCAGCTTTTTAACTACTAGGCTGTTGCCTTTCCACATAGCTAGATTATATGGATAATCATGGGCAACAGAATGACGGACTGGATAGGACATTGACCTCCAACCAGAATGCTTGGGATCAAGTCCGGGTGTTGACGTGGCACAAGCCGGCTGTGTGACCCTAGCTCGGCATCTCTCTAATGCCTCAGTGCCCCACTCAAGCCTCTTCATGACGCAGAATAGGTGCCAATCTTATTTGATACAGGAGATTTGCTCACTATATGCTTATGAAATCACAAGTCTGGTAAAAAAAATTAATGTGTCTTCTTGACAAAAAAAAAATTCCTTTCTGTCCTTTCAAGCATGGTGCTCTGAATCAGCACATTGCACGCATGAATCACTCTTTGCAGCATCTTGGGAAGGTTGGCAGACCTTGTTTTCTACTGTAATTTTGCTGATGGAAAATCTGAGTCAAAGAAAGGGCCCTATCCTTTAATGGGTTCCTGGTATTAGTGCTCCAGGGTTCTGAACTGGTCCCAGGGATGTGTGCAAATGAGCTAGCATCTTGTCAAGTCAAGTCAAAGAAAGGTAAAAAACAAAACCCAGCCCTGGCTGTCAAGGAGTTAGTGGGGCACAGTGGACACAGCTCAGCGCTGAGAGCTTCCTATTTTAACTAATTATTCTTGCAGATTTGGTGCTAGGTAGGCTGGCAAGGCAAATTCAGGGACTAGGATGGGGTGGGGGTGGGGACTACTCATCTTCCCGCATATGCCTCTTTCCACAACAATCACCAACCCTGTGTACATGAGGGTATAACCCTGGGCACTGGCCTTCCTTCTTGCTGCTGGACCTAGGCAGAGGGTGGTAAAGGACAAGAACCAGTGAGGTCTTAGAGCTGGCTTGAACTGGCTTAGAGAGGCTGCTAAATTTTCACTGTATTTACATCTCAGAAATTGCCAAATGCTACTAGTCAGTGATTGATTTATTATTTGTTCAATTATCTAGACTTAAGAAAGTGATGGGGAAAATTAAAATTAAAATTAAATTTAAAAGTGTGTAGAGCATACTTTTTATACCCAGAAAGCTGGTTGTTAAACATTTACCAATATGCACTGAAAGAATGCTGTGCTCCAAGCAAAGTAGCAGGAGTGAGGAATTACCCAGATTTCAACCATGTTCTCACCCTTACTGTTTTGTAGGTTTGGATATGTTTGTGTGGGGGAGAGGAAGGGTGGCAGAAATAAACACTTGTTTAAGGACTTTGGACTAGGTCTTGGTTCATCCCACCTCTTCCTCCTTCACACCTTGCACATGACCCCAGGTGCTTGCTTCTGCCTCTCTCCCTCCATTCTTTTTGAGGTCTCAGTTACAGGCACAAAGGGCTAGGACACTTGTGAAGTGGAGGGAGGGTTGGATCTTTAGATATGGCATCACCAATACCCACAGGATGTCCTTCCTTCTCTATACACACCTGGCAGGAACTCAGGTGCCTGTTCCTCTGACTCTGGGCCATTCTCTTTGGAGCCTCCCTTCAGGGCAGACAGAAAGAGAGACCCAACTCCAGGGAGGCACCAGATGGCTGTGGTCTCACTGAAGCCTGCAGTCAGCAGCATGGAAGGCCTTTCTTTTGCCAACTTCTATGCCCAAGTACCCAATATTTCTTTGGCAGAACTCTAAAAATTGAAGCCTGCCATTACCATTTTCACTTTTGACCCTCAATCATAGTTTGAGTAAGAGGTAGCCAGGATACTGAGGTTCCAATAGGTCTTTAAGAAGAAAAGAAAATCACATTTATAGGAGAAAGTGGGAGTACTGGTGGTTCTATCCCTTCCATCATTATTCTTCCATGCCTAGACACTTTGCTGGGGGCCTGCTCACTCCTCAGCCACTTGGGAAGGAATCTGTCAACACCAAAGTCAATGGCTCCTGGGACAAAGCCATGCAAAGCCCGCCCTGGTTAAAGCTCATGCTAATGGATATACTCCTTGAAAGGGAAGTACAACGAAGAGCTCAGAAGAGGAACACAAAGAGGTATTTGCTTTTTGGATAGAGGAGCTGTCTTCAAACACCTAAGTGACTGGTCCTTCCTGCAGTCCAGGAGTCTCTCCTGCGGAAGGGTTACATACCAACCCCAGAGTCTCATGGCTTTCAAAAAGTCTAACTTGGGCATAAACGTTTTCCATTTGCTGAGCCAGCCTCTTCTGCAAAAGGTAGAGACGTCCTGACAGCCAAGACATCACCTCACTATTTTTTCCCAGGAAGATGCCCAGCAGTGGAGATGGAATGCCAAACCACTACTGACAATAACACCAAAGCAACAACCTAACCACCACTTACAGCATCCTTGGCAGAAGAATTATTTCTTATTGTGTATATGGTGCGTAATTTTTAAAATTCAGACTGGTTTCCTATGGAAAGAAGACCTGTGAAATCACTGTCTAAGTGGTTCTTTGAATACACTTGATCTCAAGGGCCAATTTCATTCAAATAGACAGAGGCATTCCACCCTAGATAACACAGGTCCTGCTGCTTCTGTAACCATGACCCAGTTGGCTAGAGAGGCCGAGAAGGTCTTTGCAGGCTGTGGCCTTTTAATTGAGAGAGGCTGATTTGCAGCCTGCGACTCAGCAAAACGATCACATTTGAAATCCCATTCAAGGGCAGCCCTAGGAAAAAACAAGGAGTAGGATGCAAGAGTATGAAGAGGTTATAGACATTATCTGGTCCAACCCCACAAATCTTGCACATCATATAAGTGAGGTCCTGGGAAGTTAAGTGACTTACTCAAGGTCACACAAGGAGTGACAGTCAGGACTAGAACCCAGGCACATGATTTCTGGGAGTCTGTCCCCTATACCACTTTGTCTTTCAGAGCTTTTTTCCCCAGCCTCTTCCGGACATTGCCTCTGTTTCCATACTCCTCTCTGGTATGTAGAACTCTCCTGTTATTCCCTGGTTGCCAATGGCTCCTCGCTGGGTCATTTATATGCTCTTCCCTGGAAGACTCCCATGGTTATTATTGATCCTTTTCCTCTTCCAAATAACGGCTTTGTGCTGTTCCCTCTGGTCCTTGTGCTTTGCTATGCAAACTGAATCCAAATCCAAACCCAACAACATTTGTTCTGTGAAATTTAGATTCAGTCAAAGGCTTGCACTTGAGGACCTAGAGAGCCACATGTGACCTGGAGGCCGTAGGTTCCCCATCCCTGGTCTAGGAGAACCAAAGACAACCAAGTGTGTTAGATTCACATAACTTTTGTGATTCTTTATTTAGCTAATTCCCCCTTCCCCTATTTTTTTTAAAGTCTAAGATGTCTAGAAAAGAATTAAACAGGAGTTCCAAGAATCTCTAAATCATACATTTGTCTGGCACAATGGTTTCAGCCACAGATATAGTAAGTTCAAAGTCAGATTAAATGCCTGTGGGTACCATTTAGCCATTTTGTGTGCTGCAAGAGCTTGGCCCCTGGAGGCAAAAACTTGCTCCTGGAGAGCAATGCTGACCATAGTTGAGACTCTACGAATAGAAAAATCTCTCCTTCTTTATTGGAAGAAAAGCAGCTGAGATTTTTTTTTGCTTACTCTGATACTGGTTGTAGTAAGGATCTGCCTTTTTACAAGAGTAAAAGCTTAATCCTCTAGGCTATAAGATTGGGGGCAGGGAGGGACAGAGGAAGAGAGAAGGGGAGAGAAAGAGAGAAAGAGAGACAGAGAGAGAGAAAGAGAGGGAGGGGGAGAGAGAGAGAGGGAGAGAGAGAGAGAGAGAGAGAGAGAGAGAGAGAGAGAGAGATAGAGAGAGAGAGATTAACTTCTCTTATAGGGAAGAGGTAATCACTTTAGAAGATGACTCCAGCAGATACTGGAATCTGGAACAGAGAAGTTATATAACTATGAACCAAGTAGAGTCATGCCTAACAGTGCGACTGACACCAGGAAAATTACTTAGCAGCAAACATGAGACCAATGGATTATCACTTGGACGCAGTTATGAGACAAGAAGAACACTCCATGCTGTATGAACGCAGTAGATAGTGGTCCCTTTGGGAGCTACATGATCATGTCACCAGAGATACTGGGTGGTTCTGTGAAATTGAAGGTGTGAGCTGATGTTCCATGCGTGTCACGTGGCCATGGATGTTCTGTTCACTTGTGCTCCTCCACATGTGTTCCCTAGGTAGGTCCACTCTTTCCTCTGATGATATGTGTATGTGCGAGACAAGGTGCTTCCCGTTTATGGGGGGAATGTTGTATTTCTGTTTATTATACTGATTTGACTGCCTTTGTTTTGCACTGATGATGTTCTCTGATTGACTGGTAAAAGCAAACACATTCCTGGGAGTTTCTGAGCTCTATTTTCTTGAGTATATCTGAACTCATAGAGTACCTTCAACTTGGAGTACTTTGTCTGAAGGTCCTACAGATGAATTGGGGGTGCCCCCAATTGTTGTACTGATAAACTAATTTCAATTATGCTTCTAAGCGCTAATAGCAGCTTAAATGTATGATCTCTTCCAAGTGTTCTTAGAATCCTGGACTCTTAGACTTTGAAGGGACCAGAGTATAGGAGAGGTAATATGATGAAATGAAAGGGGTAGGACCAGGAGGTAGGAAACATAATTTTTAGTTCCAGATCTCCTAATGGCTATGTGATTTTGGACAAATCATTGTATTTCTTTGAGCTTTAATTTCTTTATTTGTCAAAGAAGGATCAGATTAGATAATTCCTAAAATCTCATCCAGCTCTAAAATTCTAACCTTCTTATCAGGTCAATTCGTTTAACCTCTAGTCCCATGTAAGAGTCCCCTTTACCACATTCTTGACAACAAATACATTTCTATAGTGCTTTAAGATCGACAAAGTATTTTCCTAATGATAATTCTATGGTGTAAGGAGTTAAAATATTTTTATTCCCATTTTACAGTGGAAGAAACTGAGGTTCAAAAAAAGTCAAGTGACTTGCACAAGGTCACAGATCTACTAAGTAGGAGAGACAAGACCTTGGTGAACGTCTATTGTTGTTGTTCAGTCATTTCAGTCCTGTCTGACTCTCTGTGACCCTATGTGGAGTTTTCTTGGCAGAGCTACTGGAGTGATCTGCCATTTCCTTCTCCAGCTTATTTTATAGATGAGGAAACCGAGGCAAACAGGGTGAAGTGACTTGCCCAGGGTCACACAGCTAGTAAATTGTCTGAGGCCAGATTTGAATTCATGAAGATGAGTCTTCCTGACTCCAGTCCTGGTACTTTATCTACTGCATAATGAATGTTGTCTGACTCCAAATACAGTACTCTTTCCATGATACTATACTGCCCCCCCCCATACTTGTACCACACCACCTCCTAAAGTCCCTAAATGACCACTCATAAGTCAACCCATTCCATTTTTGAATGGTTGGAAAGTACCTTACATTAAGCCAATATTACTGACTTATAACTTCTATCCAAAGAACCAGTGTGCTCCATCCACATGAGACCTATTCAAATATTTGCATATGGTTAAAATATTTCCCTTTACTTCTTTTTCCAGACTAAATACCTCTAGTTCCTTCATTAGTTCCTTATATAACCCAGTTCCCAAATCCCCTCACTATTCTAGTTACCTTTCTTAAAAGGTAGCATTCATAACTCAACACAATATTCAAGATATATTCTGATCTAAACAAAGTAATATAGCACTATTCATTCTCAAAAGTTGAATGAATGAATAAAGTATGTCACTGTGTGCAAAACACTGCTAAGTTCTGGGGATATAAACAGAAAAAAAAGACAGTCCCTGCTCTCAGGGACTTCACATTCTAGTTGGGGAGATAATACATATGGAAGATGACAGCTGCAAATCACATAAAAAGGTCCCATGATCCTTAGGGTGCAGCAGCAAAGCAGGTGTTCATATTTCTACCTTAATGTCATTTCCACCGATAAAATTTATATAAATTTCCAATCCTGAACCATTCGGGAGTGCCAAGGACTCTGGCAGCAAGATCATTCTTTCCCTTGGTCTTTAGCAGCTGGAGCTGTGGCATCTGTAGGAATAGTTGCCAGGGTAGATCTTTTACCGAGGATACTTCCCCAGCATGAGGGCTGAGGACGCACGGTTAGAAGCATTACTATTCCCACAGCTCCTGAGTTCAGGGTCCTGTATAGTTCCCATCACTGAAGAGAAATGGTGGTCAAGGCCATGGTGGTTTAACTTGTCTGACACATGCCCTCCCTTGGGAGAGCTGGAGACAATCCTTCTATTCATGAAACCTTAGGGCATGTTGGCGATGCAATCACACTTAAGGTTCATACTGAGTTTATAAACAAGGAAAATTCCTATAGCTTTTTATGCCAACCATTATTACGTCAGGCTCTCCTCAAATAAAGACCTTTTAAGCTTAAATGTGGGTCTTGACATTTACACCTATTAAATTTCCTCTTCTTGGCTTTAAATTATATTTCTAGGCTGTCAAAATCATTTTGAATTGAAATCATTTTCATCTATCACATTAACTGTTCCTTCTAACTTTGCCTCACCCTCGAATTGGCTAAGAATGACATCTGTTTCTTAAGTCACTGGTAAAAGTGCTGAATAGGACAAAGCTAAATATAGAGCCCTGACGCACATGACCATGGATCCCTTGCTAGGCTGACAGCTTTCCGTTAATCGGCATGATTCTGATATGATGTGAATCTACCTATGTACAGGCATTTAGTCCACACATTTCCCCACCTGCAAAGCTACACAATGAGAGAATTTTCACAGTGTACTTTCTGTTGGAACCAAGATACCGTGGGTCTACAGCCTCCTCCTGGCATACTAGCCTAATCCATCTTTTTTAAAGAAAAAGGTCATTGTGGTTAGTTGCAGTGACCTCCTGGATTCTCATCACAATTGCATGGTTTCTCTAAGTGCTTATAGAAAATCTATTTAAAATCTGTTTTGGTGTTTTCGTTTTAACTGAGTTGTCCTAGAGACACAGCGCCTTTGCTAATTCAAAGGAATGGATGTCTAGGACGGGGAATTTAGAGCCCTAAGGAGATGGTGAAGAAGATACTCAGGGGCATAGAGGCCTGCAGATTCCCACATCATAACACCACACAGACTGAACCAAGTAAGAGAGATACAGATTCTTAGTCAATTATCTGCTTAAGGAAAATGTCTTTTAGGTAACTTCTTCCTCTATCTCAGGAGTGATTTTGAAAAGACAAATGCTCTATTCTTTTGAAATAGCACTGGATTCAATTTACAAAAATCCAATGCATATTCAGCTCTTTGGGAGCTTGACAATTCAGTTCTCCACTGAAGTTTTACTCTGATGTCCTGTTGGAGCCTGGAGGGGAGAATGGGTTCTTAGAAGCTATGCCCAGGGGTCGGTCTTCCAAGCTGGACAATAAGAAGCCAGGGATGAAAGCTGTCATCAGTGAGTGCCTTCTATGGCTCTGATTGAAGCAGCCTCAGCTGGGGAGGGAGAATTGTCCTTGGGATGTTCCTGAGGGGCAACTAGGTGTTGCAGTAGACAGAGAAATAGGCCTGGAGTCAGGAGGACCCGAGTTCAAATCCAGCCTCAGAAACTTAACACTTAACAGCTCTGTGAACTTGGGCAAGTCACTTAATTGCCCTGCCTTCCCCCCTCCAAAAAGCAAAAAATAAAAATAAAAAAGCTAGAGAAGGAAATGGCAAATCACTAAGTACTATAATATCTTTGCCAAGACCCCAAATGGGGTCACAAAGAGTTGGACACAACTGAAAAATGGTTGAATAACAACAGACTGATCTGAGGAGCCAGAGTCAGAATGGCAAAATATCTCTATAACCATGGGGTCATGACTGAGCATTTACATGGGACTCTCCTCATTGTTACTGAACCCTTCTCACCTGAAGGAGGGCTAGAGATGACGGGAGAGTCCAGGAGGGGAGGACTCTTTTTTTTTTGGCTTCCCAGTCATTCTGGTCTCTCTTCCAGGAGAGGTCCCTGGAGAGAGAGAAGGATTCCAAGAAGAAGCTCTGCCCTCCTAAGCTTCTGCCAACTCCATTCCTCACCCAGACTCAGAGGGAGGGTCGGGTGATCGTTCTCTTCACCAATGGGGAGAGTCTTATGGAAACACCCAGGCTTGACATCAGGGTTATGTCAGTGTTGGAAGGAAACTCAGCTCTCGTAGTCCAGCCTCTACCTTGTAAGGGTGTTTGACGTCATCAGCCACTGGGGGCGCACCACGACAGCCTGGGGACGGGGTAGAGGCCC
>CM053580.1:210298371-210329122 GCA_028627135.1 Pseudochirops cupreus
TTTCGTACTTCTTAAAAATAGTCTGATCTCCTTGAAAGCTAGCCTCCTCCCTTTGGGGGGCCATGGCGGTCACCCGCAAAACAAGAAAAGGGAGATGTAAGGGTGTTTGACGTCATCAGCCACTGGGGGCGCACCACGGCAGCCTGGGGACGGGGTAGAGGCCCTCGCATGTCTCAGTGAAGAAGGCATGATCACGCCAGATGTCTCCTTATCTTTGGGGCTGTACGTGAGTGGCTCACCCAGCGATGACGGCACTCGGAGGCGGGGATCAAAAGCTAGGGTATAAAAAGGGGAACCGCGTGCGTGTAGCTCTCTCTGTTCCTGTATATGCTGCAATAAACATCCTTACTGTTTGCCCAAATCCTGAGTTGCTCTGTGGGGGGGTAGTTCTTCAAGCGGGTCTTGAAGCCAGTGATGACTGAAGCCTGAGAGGAGGAAAGCACCTGGAAGAGGTAAGTTATAGAATAGGGTCCCCAGAGTCCGAGTTGGGGGACGTTTAGAGTAGGGTCCCCAGAGTCCGAGAAAGGGGGATGTTTGACATACCTGAAGGAGAATCCTGTGCGCTGACCTTTCTTGGGCTTACTGTGCTTCTCTGCTGATCCATCTCCGAGATGCAAGACATCCTAATGTAGGAAACTCTAAAACAAATCCTGTAAAACTGGTTCTTTACAGACTTAAACTGTCAACTCTAAAAAGAGGTGGAGGCCTCTGTTTAAGGTCACAACCTAGACCCTGGGGTACTAAGTAAAGAGAGGCCTCCACGTAATCTTTTCTTCCTCCTGTAGGTTATCAGATCTCTCGACGTTACAGACCTTATTGCGATAATAGACCTTTACCTGTTGCAATAACTTTCCTTCTTATAAGCACTAGAGGCAGTCAGATAATATGTTTTTTTCCCTTTTTTTCTATTTCACATTAAATTTCCACTTGTTATCAACAGTCTTCCTATTCTCTAAGATAAACATCATACAAAGTGGTTATTAGCTGCCCTGGAGCAGAGTCACTCTAACTCAGGGGTGGGGAAGCTGTGGCCTCAGGGTCCCATGTAACTCTTTAGGTCCTCAAATGAGGCCCTTACTGAATCCACGTGAAGTTTGGGCCTAGAGGGTCACATGTGGCCTTGAGGCCGCAGGGTCCCCAACCCTGATCTATAACATCAGATGGATTCCCAGGAGTGAATAAAGACACATGCTGTGGGGCGGCTAGGTGGCGCAGTGAATAGAGCACTGGCCCTTGGAGTCAGGAGGACCTGAGCTCAAATCCGGCCTCAGACACTTAACACAAAAAACTAGCTGTGTGACCTTGGGCAAGTCACTTAACCTCAATTGCCCTGCCTTCTCCTTCCAAAAAAAAAAGCAAAAAAAAAAAAGGCATGCTGATGTTTTAACACCATGAAAGAAATCATAGGGAAAACACCTGCAGCATTTTTCTGCAAGGAAATAGTCACCTCTAAGCAGTGACAGACCACAGGCCCTGTGTCTGTCATTGGGAACGAGAGAGCGATGAAAGAGAAAGTCACTGCTGGAAAGCGGGCCACCAAGGGATGAACCGTGGGGTCCCTGAAACTATGAGACTGATGCTAAAGAGTGAAGGTCTACACACGTGAAGGGGCTATGCACACCGATGAGAACTGTGCATCGTCTGAAGTGTTATAGTGATTGTCACATAACATGAGTCAGGGACATGTGTAGTCAGGAAGTCTGGTGGGAAAACCATCTAAATCATGCCCTGTCATACTCTCTCTGTCTCTCTCTCTCTCCCTCCCTGTGTCTCTCACTCACTCTCTATGATTTTATATATATAAATAAAATAAAATTTATATATATATATATATATGTATAAAATGATAGGACATGATATATGTGTGTATATATGCACACGTGAATATGTATGTATATATACATGTATATATATGTGTGTGTGTGTATATACATGTGTGTATGTATATATGTATCCTTTCCCTTGAGAAGTAAAATATAAGAAAACTGTAGCGTTTGGTCCTAGTCTTTTTCAGTGGTTGGCTGCTCAGTTGCTTTGGTTTCTGTATAGTATCACAGTATCCTGGCCCTAGAATGAGCAGAGGTGAGTTCGAATCCTAATTCTTTCACTGCCTGTGAAACCTTTAGATAAGTTTCTTCACTTCTAGGCCTCAGTGTCATCATCTATGAAATGAGAGGGTGGGTCTAGGGTTTCTCTAAGGCCCTTTCCAGCTCTAAATTCTATGATCCTGGGGCAGAAGGATGTTTCAACTTAGACCGCTCTTTGATTTCTTAACTATGATAGAACTGGGCCATAGATGAGCAGTTTGTAATCTCATCAGTCTTCTAAACTTTCATTTAAGGAATGAGCTCAGTTCAGACATCTTATTTCTCACATGGTTGCTCCATCCCCACCCCCTTTCTAGCTTCCTTTCAGTTAGACTGTAAGCTCCTTGAGGGCAGGGACTGCCTTTTTTTTTTTAATTTTTATCCCAAGACCTTAACAGTGCTGGGTATGTAGGAGGCGCTAAATAAATGCTTATTCACTACGGACCGTCGGCAGAATTCAGAGATGCTTGTGGTGTTCTAGAAGACCTAAAGCCTATGCAAGGGAGAAGGAAGAAAGTGAGGAAGAAAGCAAAGAAAGAAGGGGAAAGTGCTATGTGGTGAAGGGAGGAAGGAGGCAAAGGAGAGAGGAGAGCTTTAAGAGTGCTGGTCTGAAAACCGCGAGGAGCGAGGCTCGGTCCCGCTGCTTGCTGGCTCTGTGAGTTTGGGGAGGCGAGGCGACTTCAGCTCTCTGAGTCTTGTTTTCCACTCAGGCAAAACAAGCTTAATAGTACTTAGAGAAGGAAGGATTAGATAGAAGACAGGAAAGGAAGCTAGCTGTGTAACAGAGGGCAGTGTCAGAGGGCTGCTGTCCCCGAGACCCGTAGGTGCTGCTCAGGCTCCTCAGCCAGACTTCAGACAATGCTTGCATTGAATGGGAAAGTAGCTTTTATTCTGAGATCAGTTTCTTAATAAGCACTAGACTGCTTTTTCAAAGCATAAATGAGAAAAATCTTCCAGCCTATGTCTCTGAATTGGTGCAATGTTGCACATAAACGCATCTGGTTTCCCTTTCAGTCTGGACCACGTTGAGCTCCAGTGGCAATTTGCCATTTTTCATTTGGCAGCAAAAATACCCAGCCAGCGGTAACAACAACAGGATATCAAACCTGATTGCATAACATACAGTCAAATGGCAGCAGCCTTTGAGACAACTGAGTCTGCTGTTCTGGGGACAGGGCTGCTCCCCGTCTGCTTGCTGATTTCGGTGACTAGAATGGAGTGATTCGTTAATCTTGACACAGTCATGAAATCCTAGAATTGCAGGATTCAAGGGTGGAAGGGGCCTGACAAGTCTCCTAATCCAACCCCTTCATTGTACAATTGAAGAGATGAGGGAGGAAAACTTTTCTTTTAAGTAACTACTCACTCACAGACCCTTCAGCTTGAATTTCTTTCTTTTTTCTTAAAAGAACTTATGTTTTATTGCTGCCTTTTGCATTTATATCACAGTCATCACACACCCTCCTTTGTTGATGCCTCCCCCATGATAAAGAAAAACAAACAGTATTTAAGTTTTAATATTTAAGTCTACAATATGTTTCTTATTCTTTTCTTATTGTGTATTTGTTTAAAAAATTTTTTAAAACCTCTAAAAAAAGCAAATAAACAAAAACATTTAATAGAGTGACTGCATCTGACTATGTATATAATATATACATAGTATATTATGCATAATATAATATAATATAATGTAATATAATACAATATAATATATAATACAATATAATACAATGTAATATAATATAATATTATATATATATCTATATATATATATCTATATCTATCTATCTATCTATCTATCTATCTATCTATCTATATATATATATAGCCCCAGTCCCTCTGTTTCTCTGCCATGATTGGAGAGGCATGGCTGGTCATCATTTTTCTAAGGCCTTCATGGCTTTTCCCATTTACTCAGAGTTCATATTTCTTTTGGGATTTTTACAGTCATCATATCTATTATTCTTTTGGTCCTGCTTATTCTGTTCTTTGTGAAAATCTTCCTAGGTTTCTCTGAATTCTTCAAATTTATCATTTCTTACAGAATAATGATATTCTATCACATTCAACTATTTTTTCAGCCATTCCACAGTGAATGGACACACATTTTGTTTCCAGTACTTTGTTGTAACAAAGAGTTATATGATGAATATTTTGTTATGTATTTTTGTATATTAAATGGCTTTTCTATCTTTGCCTTCTTTGTTTTATATATGTATACGTATATGTCATGATACATATATATATATATGTTATATATCTACGTCTATATCAACATCTGCATGTGTGTGTTTCTATCTATCTGTGATCACAGTTACCATTGAGTCATTTTTCTTGTATAAGTCCCGAGTTCATATCCAGAATGACTGGACTACTTCACGGTATTAGCAACAATTCATTAAGGTACCTGACTTCCTTTGGTCTGTCCATTATTGACGGTTCCCATTTCTTTTTTGTCATTGTTGCCAGTTTTCACAGTATGAGGGGAACCCTACAGTTGCACTTTAAATGTATGCTTCTTCAACTATTGGGCAGTTAGGTGGTACAATGGATAGAGCACTGAAAGACTCTTCTTCACGAGTTCAAATCTGGCCACAGACTAAGCTAAGTGGCCCTGGGCAAGCCACTCTGTTTGCCTCAGTTTCCTTATCTGTAAAATGAGCTGGAGAAGGAAATGGCAGACCACTCCAGTTTCTTTGCCAATAAAGCCCCAAATGGGATCATGAGTGTCGGGCACGACTGAAATGACAGAGAGAAACACTTTCTTATTGTTAATGTTTGGAGCATGTTTCAATGAGGTCATTTATAGTCTGCAATTCTTATTTTGAAAATGTCTATGCATATTTTTGACCACTCATTTTTCAGTGAGTCCCTTTTAGTGTTGTAGATTAGTGTCAATTCTCAATGTGCTTTGAATGTCAGACTTTTATTGCTGATATTTTTCAACTCTACAATTTCCCTTCTAGTTCTATCTTTCCTGATTTTACGCATGTTAAACTTTTTGATTTTATGCAATCAAAGCTGTCCATTTTATCTTTTCTAATCGTCTTTGTTCTCCATATCAAATTCTTTTTCTAGCCATAGTTGTGAAAAGCACCTGATCTCATTCTTCTGATTTATGGTGCAACCTTTTATATTCAGGTTGCATACTCATCTTAGGACTATTGTAGCGTTCTTGTATAAATCCAATTGCAGACAAGCTGCTGCTCAGTGTTCTTATCACAAAGGTAGCTCTCCCTGACCATACCAGTGATTTATGTTTTGAGATTTTCCTAACACTAAGCTACTGTTGTTGATTATCATCATCACCTTTTTCCGGTTTCTTGCTGAGCTAGTCTACTTTTCTGGGGTTTTCTATTTTTTTTTTCCCAACCGTTACAAAATAGTTCTGATGACTACTGCTTTATGTAATATAGTTTGAGGTCTGGTAATGCTAAGCTCCTTCATTTGTACTTCTCCTCATTATTTCCATTGAACTTTTGGTCTTCCAAAATCATTATTTTGTCTGGTTTCATACTGAATCTCTATGACGATCGTTCCCTTTTATGTTCCCACAGTTACCAGTGATTTCTTTGTTGAATCCCATGGCCATTTGTCAGTCCTTGTTCTTTCTGACCTTTTGGTAACTTTTATATTTTGCCAGCTTCCTCCCCCTGGATTTCCTCTTCTACGTGTTTTTCACACAGTTCCCTCTCCTTGTTTTTTGTCTACCTCTGGCAGTTTTCCCCCCATTAATTTTGCTGGATCATCACTCACATCCAAACCTTTAGTTATGAGTGTTCCACAAAGCCCTGTTCTTGATCCTCTTCTCTTTCTTTGCCCTCTCTCTCAACAATTCCAAAAGATCCAATGGATTCTATTATGTTCCCTGCAGGTGACTTTCAGAACTATACATGATAATAACTAACATTCATTAAATCATGTTAAAGTTTGCAAAGCACTAGTTATATTATCTCATTTGATACTGACAACAACCCTGTGGGGTAGGGGATCATATTGTTCCCATTTTACAGATGAGAAAACTGAGGCTGAGAAAGTTTAAGTCACTTGCCTACCATCACATATCTCGTTAAATATCTGAAGCAGGATTTGAACTCAGGGCTTCCTAATTCCAAATCTGATGCTATCCCCTCTATGCTATCTCCACAGATGGGAGGTGACATGTTCCAGTTCAGTCAAACTGCCTCCACTATCTCCCTCCCAAATCACAATAACAATAGTCCAGGACTCTGAACCAAGAACCTTGAAAATAGCAACACCCATCCCCTCCTCCAAGGCCATCATCTCTGCCAAAAGCCTGTATCCCACTGCTATTATTGAAGGAAATAACTACTGTAAGAAATAGCCCACTTCCCAGCAACTAATACCAACTTCTGATAAATTAGTACCAAAAGGTCAGTAAACCCAAGATCTCTAGAAGAAGCAGTAAACCCCAGATGACCAGTCCTATTTCTAGCCCACCCTCTGCAGCCACCAGCAAGGGGAAACAATTGATGTAGAGAAGGTGCTAGCCATCCCCACTAGCCATGGATCAACTGGCACCTATTGGGTTAGACATTCCTACCTAGCTAAATCAATAAGGCATGCTGATAAAGAGACAGGGGACAGCATATGCCAGGCAAGACAAACTACCACTATTACTATTACTGTTATCTCCCCTCAGACCCCGAAGAGCCTTGGGAGTAGCAGCATTATCCAGACTCCACATCTGCCTTTCATCCTTCCCCTAACAACCATTGTCTTGCAAAAGAGACCCCATAGAGATGCAGTCTCTTGAGTTTTGCTCCTGTATGAGCTACACTCACAATGACTGAACACATTTTTATCACCCAAGTCCTTAGCATTGTCAAATGATTCCACACCTGAAACTGACAGGATTTTATCAGTGAAAAAGACATTAAAGAAGATACATCACCAAATGCTCTGCTTTTGTACCTTAAAGACCACGAGGCCTTTATGTCTCACTTGTAGCTGACATCTTCTAAACTGTCTCCTTCCTGAGAATTTGAAATCTTTGAGAACAGAGACTGTCTCTCTGTATGCACACACAATGCTTTGTATGTAGAAAGTGTTTAATGAATGCTTTTTCATTCATTCATTCATTCGACTGTCATAGTAATATACATCCAGCCCCAGTTTCTCTCCTGAGTTCCAGTCCTGCCTCATCACCTGAACACAATAAACACTTAATAAATGCTTCCTGTTTTTGATCATTAATTCATTCCAAACCGAATATTCTATAAGCATCTCAAATTCAGTAGATCTCAAACAGAACATCTTCCCTACCTCAAAGAAAAAAAACCCTAACATTCTTCCCAACTTTCCTGTTTTTCTCAAGGTTACCACCATTGTTCCTGTCACTCAGGTTCAAGGCTTCAGACCTTTTCTTACCTCTTCCCTCTCCCAGACTCTCCATATCAAAAGAAAGGCCAGATCCTGCAAATTCTATCTCCACATCTCTTGCTTCTGTCCCCTACTCTCTACTGACACAACTATTACCCTAGTTCAGGCTTCATCGTGTGTGTCTCACTTGGACTATTACCATAGCTTCTTAATTGATCTCCCTGCCTTAATCCTCTCCCCTCACTGACCTATCCTCCCTATACCTACCAAAGGGAAATTCCTAAAGCTCAGGTCTGATTGTGTCGCTCCCTGGTTCATAGCAGTGGCTCCCTTTTGCCTCTTGGATCGACTATAAACTCCTCTGTTAGGAATTTCATCATATTACAATTTGGATTTAACCTTCCTCTTCAGGCTTTTCACCCATTACTCCCCTTCATGTACCCCATGGTCTAATCCAATGCTTCTTAAACTGTTGTTTCCACCCCTATATGGGGTCGAGAAAAATTTGACAACAGTAAAAGATTTCTGAATGCATAATGATCAAAAATTAATTAAAAATTAAACACATAATGAATCTGAAGTGTTTCCAGCAGCACCTGCCTGTGTTGCCTCCCACAACTTCACTGCAGCCATGGTTCTGCACGCAGAGCATGCGCAGTTTGCACTGTGCATGCCCTCAGGTCACACAATGGCAAGGCTGCCAAAAGGCACAAAAGGGGCACAAGCGGAAAAAGTTTAAGAAGCCCTGGTGCAAGTAAGGGAGATTTTGGTGTAAGTAAGATGGATTTTATTGTGTGTAGAGTGGATTTTTGTTATTCTTTCTTGGAGTTCAGTTTCTCAGGATGCATAGTCACAATTTCTTGTTCCCAGGTATTAGATATGAGTTCTCATGATCATGGTGCAAAACATCTCCACCATGCTTGTGCAGCATTACATAATGATAAATAGTATAAATAGTTGAGCTTAAATTGTAAACATCCATTGCAACCACATGGTGAGATACAGTGAGGCTATTGCTGGCAATATGCCTTCTTTCTTTTCTGTTGTTCTAGAAAGCAGGTGGGCACTGGTCAGTGAATGGGGAACCTTAGGGTTGAATGCACAAGCTGGAATGCTAGCCCCCATTGAGGCTTGAGGGTCTTTAGGGAATGCAGAAGCAGTGCCTGTCTCAATTGGCCCCATCGGGTTGTAGGGGTGGTTGCCCCACTTCTCACTGGCACCTGTGAGAAGGGTGATCAGGGAACACTGCAGGAGTTTGTGCTCCCATTATCAGCAATCCTCTTCTGAGAAACTAGACTAGAATAAAGTCAGATGATTAACTCCTTCTTAGTGTCTTTCCTGTCTGACCAGATCAAGAGTGAACCTCCTAACAGCCCTCCTGTGTGCTGTGTTTATTTGTCTTTCAGGATCACATACAGATGCATGAAGGAACAAATACATACTCTTCAAGCTCATGTTTACCTTTTGCAGAGAGTCAGTATCTAGTACTTCCAATAATAACTCAGGGGTAAAGCAATAGGGAACCATCATGGCTAAACCACTTCAAATATCCCAGACCCTCATCTGGCTGCTCAGTTTCTACACTCTCCCACAATGGCACCATGTTCTTCACCAAAAACAGGCTGGTTTGGCAATTGTAGAACAGTGCTGATTATACAGGATGAACCTGGTTTAAATACTTTCTCTTCCATAAGCCAAAGGAAGAGGAACCCTTGAAACCCCCCAGCAGTGTCTGGCCCTGGCTCTGCTCCTTGGCCCCCGCACCTGTCATTAATATAATGTTATTTGAACAAGGGAGAATGATCCTCACTATGACCACAGTCTTGAGTAGGTGGGCTCCTGGCCTGATTTTTTTTAATCTAAGATTTTTGAAGGCTTTAGCTTCCTCAGACTTGGTAAATATTGCAGCTGTCAATATTATTGTTTTCAGTCCCTGGCAGAGAATGAAGAACAGTGAGTACCCAGCCCAAATTCTGTCTGGCCCCTAACCAGCCCCTCCAGGGAAGCAGCATAATCCCATTTGCCAGCTATTTTAAATCTGTACAGTTCTCTACTTGCTTTGTTGACTCCTGGTGGCTAAGTTAACTATATTAAACAGTAACAGCAACACAGACACATCTACTTGCCTCAAGAGACTAAAACACAATCAACAGAAAATTTAAAAGAGGGGAAAAGGCCTTATTTTATTTATGCTCTTATTTCTTTGCCTTCCAGATGTCAATGTGATGGAGAACTGAGAATTGATTTTAATAGAGCAGTATTTCAGAAGAAAATGCTTTTCATTTATGGCAGCTATGAGGATTCTGGGTAGCTATTGTGACAACGTGATAAATCATCTAAATGGATGGTGAGCAGATTAGGTTGTCCTGAAAACCAAAGGGAGCATGGCCACTTGTCACTATTGTATGAAAAAAAGCTCATCAATTGATGAAGAATAAGTCAAATGGAACAAAGAGAAGGGTTGAGGAGGAGATCCACAAGTGAATCCTGTTTAGCTTTGTACTCCTATTAAATTCAATCATGAAAATGCATATGAAAGCAATCCTGCTAACACCAAAGCCTCAGCAATGGGGCTCATGTTCCCCTCATTTAACATCAGGAGGTGAACTCAAGACCAAGTGCCCTCCTGCTAAGCAGGGAATGAATCAGGTTAAGAAATAGTGGTATGAGCCACAATGTGGTTTAGAACTTGGTCAGCGGGGGGAAAAAGATGAATCAGGTCAAGCCAGGAGGTCCAAGTCCAAAGAGTGCTCAAGCATGGAAAGCCATTGAAGTCTCTTAGCTTCTTGTTACAGAAACACTGAATCCCTACAGAGATATTCACTCTTATCCTGGCTATTTTGCATATATATTGAAAGAGTTAATTGAGAAATATGTGGGAGGAGAAGCTGATTTCTTCCGATGCAGAATACTGTGTTTGACAGAACATAGCATTATAAATGATAGAAAATGTACTTGATGATTAATTTAAGTGAAAGATTGTTGTTCTTGATGCAATAGCTGAGGACACTGAGGAGTCTGCCCGTGACTGTACCAAGAAAACCATGGAATGCTTTCTTAATGCTGAAGGAGGATGAAGGAGTGGAGGATGAGCCCACAAAGGTATTGGGAATGTAAGAGAATCATCACTGATTTCATTATATCTAATGCCCCCCCTGAAAAAAGTTTTATAAGCTTTATAAAAATTTGTTAATTAGACAGCAATATATTTGAAAAGATCCCTCACAGGAAACTGAACTTGGAGTAAGCAAAATCACATCACTGTGCTGGAGCATAGGTAATGACTCATACCTTCCTCCTCTCAGCAGACATGTAGGGGATATAAGGGCTGAATGCTGTAAATATTGATACATGAAGATATTTCAGCCATTATTTTTCTTCTTTAATGGGGAAAGGTTCAATTCTGCAGGGGAAAGAACAAGAAGGAGGGGCTATTCATGTAAAAATAAAGCCAATGAATGAAACTTATTTTTAAAGAAAAGCTTATGTCAGTTTTTTTTTGGGAATTCAAGGCATGCAAATAAAACTTTAAAAAATAATTCAATGCATATTCCTATAGTAATAACAGTTGGTATAAAGGGTAACAACATTGTTGTTGTGTTTGTTCTTTGTTTTCCAAGAGGACCATGGTGATGTGGCCGCTTCTTAACTCTGTAGCTTGAGGGCCAGCCTTAGGCTGTATTCTCAGGAGGGACTGAAGAGACCAGAGGCGAGAGAGAAGTATACAGCAGCTGTCCTTTATTGTATTGTAGCGTCCCCCTTATATACCCTAGAGGTAACATGATTAAAGCATGATATCCACGTGTGCTGCAGGGATGGACCAATGGGAGGACAGGCCAAGCCAGCCAATCTCAGCTGCTGCTCATCAGGCAAATGGTCTTGCACAACTTTTCCGTCAGCTTTAGCAACTGGGCTGTGACCTTCAGCACCACAGGTGCTTTTAGACTCACATTGATACCTACAATTCCCCCCTTTTTTTTTAGAAATGCCAAGTGAGTATCAGCTTGAATCATGGCTAAGCTATTACAAAAACATTAAATTAAACAAAGGAGAACCACAAAACAATAATATGCCTCAACTATGAGGTTTTAGCCATTAACATAAAATTTCCTATACTTATAACCACAGTCCAATGCTGTTTGAATTAGCTGCGGATATTAAATCAATTCTGGCTTGTTCTTCATAGCCTTTTGACATACTGAGCTTGCACCATTTGGTTTTACACAGTAGATATAGACATAGCAAGAAACTAACTATACAATTCATACATGTCATATTAAACACCCCTTGAGCTCCTGTTACATTATGTCCCCACATTTTCACTATGCAACAAAACACCAAACACAAAGTTGAATCATTTTAAAAGGATATAAAGGACTTAACTAAATGTAGTATTAACCATTTGCAAAAGAGGCTTATTAGCAGCTATACAAATTACCAGTCCATGGAAAATCTTACATTTGTATAAACACTGATGAAACAATTTAATGAAGGAATTCTTTTTGGCATTTCACATTACAACTGAGATACAAAGAACATTACAACTGAGATACAAAGAGTGCTTCACTGGAAATTTCCCTAAGATACCCTTGTCAACAGAATTAGCCTATAATATGCACAACTGTTTAAAGACAGAACTCTTTGAAGAGGAATGGTAACTGTCCTGAGCTTTTTTCCCAAAACATGCTCAAGTGTAAAAGCTACATCAACATTTGCTTGTGCTTTCCAGTCCCAGGCTCGATCACATGCTGCCATGTTCCCCAATGCTGTCCCAAGCTGTTATCACAATTGGTCCTACAGAAACCATGGCTTTCCATGGACCTTTCCAAATTCTGTCTTTTGATGGACTCCACATTTGCACAGGATCAGAACATATTGTGTATAGTTTATGACGTGCCATCAATGGCCATCCACTGTAGCTTGACTGATGGAGCCAATGGTGTGGGGGATTGGCTATGTTGTTCCACATAAGCAGGTGGTGAGATGGCAAGCATGGTGAAGGCAGTAGCCAGCAGCCACATCCCTTGCTGATTCATCTGGCGCAGTCTCCACCGTTGTCGGCATGGTCACATCCTCTTTTTCCTTTTCCACTGCTGGTTTAGAGATAATGCAGACATTCTTTGCAGGAACCCACTGTTGACCTTCATCTGTGGAGATACAAGCATACCCTGGTCCCCACGTTATGAGGGAATAGGGGCCTTCCAAAGTACCTGTGGGTGTCTTACACATTACTTTTTCACCACTGCCACCTCTTTGCCAGCACCCTAGCTTCATACTCTACAGAGCAGGCACATAGCAGGTGTGAGATCCTCAGCAGTGTATGAACTATCTTGCTTATGTGGTCCTGTCTCATAGGGCCTGGGCCATCTACCCCTTTTTGTTTAAGATATAGCTCCATAAGGTTGGAGGGCTAAGTTGCTTGGGTGATAGGTTCAGCCACAACCATGTTTGTCAATAAGCAATCAGCCCTATTGTTGCCATCAAAAATAGGACCAAGGCCATCAATGTGAGATCACACATGAAGAATGTAAATTGGGTATGCATGAGTTCAAATAGTTTGTTGGGCTTGGAGGTAAAGCTCTGTGATATCAGTTGGATCCTTCTTTAGGATCGCTGTTAACTGTCCTCTCCATGTTGTAATAAACAATAAGGATTTACTAGGTTTTTCTTAAGTAACATTTTTCTTTTTCAAAGTCAAACTTAAAAATCTTAGAAATCTTTTCAAATATTTTGCGAATTTCCTAGCAAGTTTCAAAATAAACAAGTTTCCCTCTCATAATGAATGACCTTGCCTCTAGAGATAATTTTCATGGGCTTTTGGTAGTTTTACAACATAGGAATGACTGAGAAGGACTTTAAGGAGGGGCTGGTGGTGATGCCCCTGCTTTGTCAAAATCCTGTACGTGCAGGAGGAATGGTCTGAATGGACCAATCCAAATAAAGTTTTCACTTAATCTCCTCCTTTCTACATACAGCAATCAACTAACAACTTTAGGTTTTATAGTCAAAACAATAAAGTAACTTTGATAATAATTTCCATAAGTGATAGCCAAATGGTTTTAGATATAACTTCCTTTTTAACTATAGGTAAAGGTAGAAAGACCTGGTTTTCTATGGGGCACATACAAAACACAAATGACCTGTTTTTAAACAAATTCTGCATCTTTTGATCCTGACAAAATTCAACCCAAAATTTTTCTGATAAAACACTACTTCTGGCTTCCAATGATTCCCCAATCTTCACTACACTTGAATTTTACTATAGTTAAGAAAAACTATAAGGACACCAATTTCATTTCCAAATCATTACTTGCAAAAGCTACTAACAAAAAATTAGGCTTTTCTCCTCTCC
This sequence comes from Pseudochirops cupreus, assembly GCA_028627135.1. NCBI lineage: Eukaryota > Metazoa > Chordata > Mammalia > Diprotodontia > Pseudocheiridae > Pseudochirops > Pseudochirops cupreus. Next base: position 210,312,154 of record CM053580.1, read on the forward strand.
TCACAGCTGCAGAGTTTTATTGCAGATTTAGAGGTTCAGATGGAGAGGTTCATTTTTTTATCTAAACAAGGTGTGGGCTTCAGGGTGCCTCAGAACTTTTGCTAGTGGGATCCTTGTTAGAACTTAATTTCTCTATTATTTTTGTAGCACTCTCTCTCTTAATCTGCTAATTTTACCTTGTACTTCAGTGCTATGTTTATTCCTAAAAATTTCTTAGAGAGTGAAATGCTCTCAACCCCCACTCAAAGGGAATGGAACTTCTGAAAAAATTCTCAGAGGCATGTTTTGTTCCACTTCCCCAAAACTGGGGAACTTGAAGCTCTCACCTTTCAAATGTTTCTTTACCAGATCTTAGCAAAACTCCAATTTGCCAAAATGCCAATTAGTATAATAAATTCTGACTTATCTTAGCACAAGGTTATGAATGGTATTAATTTACTTTTTCACATTTCCCTTAAAATGACCAGAATAAGTTCAAATTGATACACAAGATTTTTTCTCTAATGGGTGAGGCAGAAAATGGTTAATTACTTATTTATTTTACTTTTCAATCTAAGTGAAAAATTCCCATATTATTTCTCATCACCTCTTCCTCACCCCACTTGGCCAGAGTGGAATGAAGGGAAAGAGACCTTTGAAAGTCTCAGAACTTCTGTTCACACTTTTTTGACAAAATGACAAATGACTCTCACACACTCACTCACATAAAGACATAAAGACAAAACAGAGACACAAACAAACAGAATGGATGCAAAAGCTTCACATAGAATTTATAGGAGATCTCCTGAAAAAAATTTAAAAGTTGCTAGCTCTCCAGATAGTAATGGAAGCCAGGTGAAACTTACTTGATAACATTAGAAACAGCTGTATCACACCAAAGTGTTTGAGCCACCTCTGGCACTTTCAGTTCTGATGCTAAACATATCATTAATGTACTCCTCAGAAAAACAGCAGAAATTGGGAAATGCTGGAGTCCTTTCTTCTCCCAATTCAACTGAAACTTTGAAATATATGCCGAGGTGACTCCCCCAACCCCGGCCACCTGGGTGTCAATTGGCAGAGATTCCCATTCAGGAGGCTGCATTCATATCAGGAATACTGTCCTGTCAGCCCCTGTGTTGACCAGGCCAAAAAATATTCTCTGTCCTAATCTAAGGGTCATCATAGGCCTCGTTTGTTCAATTTGTTGTGTGAAGAAAGTTTTCTCCACAGATTTTAAGGGGCAATTAAGGAGCATGCCTTGAGCTATGGGAGCTCCTTTGTTGATGTAAGTGTAATTAGCATCTGTATTTAAAAGAAGGACGGTGTTGGGGATTTCATGATATATTCTAACAACCAGAGTGGCCATAGAATACATGTCAGGGGGAGCAATAACGAGGAAAGAGGGAAAAACCTGTGAGAGAGGTTGAATTGGGAATTCACAGGTGCTGTGTGTGGGAAAAGTAAAGTAACCTAAACTCTGAAGTTGGAAGGTTTGGATGGTTGCTGTGCTGCCAAGGCTGCATTTCGACCCCTCCCCTCAGGTATCTGTGGTGCCTGTTTCTCTTGGGCAACAAGCACCGGAGGTTGCGGTTGCGGGTTGGTTGCGGGGGCCCTCCTTTAATCTGTCTTCTTTGGCCACAGGGATCTTGCTCCAGGCAAAGTGAGCACAATTAGAGATATTTAGATAGGCCTTCTCTGTATAGCCCAATTGTTGTTTTGTATCTGCAGAAGGACCAGTGCCTGAAAACTGCTGAAACACAAGTTGCATAGGCGCACCAGGTGCCAATTCAGTGATGTGGAGGCAGCATTGCTCAGTGTATTCCGCCATCAAAAAAACAGCCTGCCCTGGGGTCAGTGTTGCTCTGGCTAATGCTTTCCAATCATTGGGACACAGAATGAACTTTTGAGATATTTTCCAATTGGTATAGCACAAAGGGAGCTGTAGGGCCATATTTAGAGATGGCGTCTTTCAGTTGCTGAAGAACCTTACAAGGAAGAGGTTCATGCCTCCTTCTCATCTGTCCAGGATTAAAAGGGTCCAGTTCTTCAATAACTGGGAAGAATTCCCAACTGCCTATCATATCCCCTTTTTCTCGGGCCCTTGCTAGTGTTTTTTCTAATGCAGACAGCTAAGGGAACTCTAGTAGTCATAGTTTCGTTTTCTACCCTCCACCAGCATCCTGCCTCTATTTTACATGCGCTTTCCTCAGGCAGTGTGCTTGGCACTACTTTCTCTTCTACCCTGAGGGAGTTTTCACAAACATAATCTCTTCCTCCTTTCTGTTGATTCACCTGACTTTTGCCTAACTGTATAGCCCCAGGGTCTCTGTAAGTCCCCTGGGCAGCCTGGATACACTCCTTCTCTTTCTCTGGGGACAAATCCCTGCTTGGGCCACCTTCACTAGGAAGGGCTGGGCCCGTTTGAATTCAGGCAGGGAATGTTTGAACCTCCCTTCACTCCCCTTCAAAGGCATCTTTTACTGGGTGGTAAGATGTGAAATCGATGCCCCGGACTTCCTTGTCCTCAGGACGGGTCCTGTAAACCTCTCTCTCCCCTGGTATTATTTTGCCTATATATTGTCCCATTTTTACTCTCTACTCTCTGAGCCTCTGTCGATTCCCACATATCACACAATTACTCAGGTATCCTCTCCTGGAGCCTCTCTGCAAAGAGGTGTTCATACCCTGTCTCTTTTGGGGTGCACTGGCGTGATTCTGGGGTCCTTCTTTCAGCCCCAAAGAGTTCTTTTATCTGCCCTGTCCCACGTTGTGGAGCCAGCTGAAACGGCCACTTCTTAACTCTGTAGCTTAAGGGCCAGCCTTAGGCTGTATTCTCAGGAGGGACCGAAGAGACCAGAGGCGAGAGAGAAGTGTACAGCAGCTGTCCTTTATTGTATTGTAGCTTCCTCCTTATATACCCTAGAGGTACACAACTGAAGCATGATATCCACGTGTGCTGGAGGGATGGACCAATGGGAGGACAGGCCAAGCCAGTCATCTTAGCTGCCGCTCATCAGGCAAGTGGTCTTGCACGACTTTTCCGTGAGCTTTAGAAACTGGGCTGTGAGCCTCAGCACCACAGGTGCTTTTAGATTCACACTGATCCCTACACCATGGCATCAGGGAAATGATGCAAGTCATGCAGTTGACTTTGATTTGAGTGAGGGAGGGCTGTGCAAGCTCATGGTGCTCTTCCAAAACGAATAACGTGGCATGGTAAAATAGAAAGAACATGGATTTCTAATTGGAAGACCTTGGTTCAGGTTCTAGTTCCTCCTCTTATTATCTGTGGCACCTTGGGAAAACCCAGTTTCCTCATCTGTAGATGGCACCATAGTGCATGGCATGCCAGACCAGAGGCAGGAAGACTCATCCTCCTTAGTTCAAATCTGACCTCAGACATGTCCTAGTTGTGTGACCCTGAGCAAGTCACTTCACCCTGTTTGCCTCAATTTCCTCATCTGTAAATTGATCTGGAGAAGGAAATGGCCAACCACTCCAGTATCTTTGCCAAGAAAATCCCAAATGGGATCACAAAGAGTTGAACATGACTGGAAAAAAAAAACTAAACAAAACAGGAATAATGATAATTGCACATCCCTACTCAGGTTCTCCTCTGTTGCTTCACTATGTATGGGGACTATGTGTTCTTGAGAGAAATGCCAGTGAAATTATAGTTCTGGTTGGTTCTGCCAACAACCTATCATGAAATTGATTTAGTTTTATTAACTACTATTGCTTGGGATTAATTGATTGATCAACTAGTTCCAAATTCACCTGACAACACATAGTTCCCATATATAGTGAAGCAACAGAGAGAACTTGAGGGGTGTGTGTGCAATTATTATTATCCTGTTCTGTTTGGTTGTTTTTCAGTTGTGCTCTACTCTTTATGACTGTATTTAATCTTTTTGTGTGTGTTGTGGACCCTTTGGGCCATCTGGTGAAGCATATAAAGCCCTCCTTAGAGCAATGTTTTTAAATAAATAAGATAAAGTACATAAGATTAGAACGGAAACCAATCATATTGTAATTATGCAATAATTATGTAAATATTTAAAAATCAAGTTCATGGCCCCTAGGTTAAGGAACCCTCGCAGTATTTCTTACTCTAATTTTCCAAAGAATGAAATTAAGAGCAAGACAATTCAAGAATTTCTCAACTATTCCGTTTTTAGCAGAGACCTTGAGCAGGCACCCTGATTACTGAAAGTTTTTTCAACTATTTCCAGGGCTCATCATCTACTTCCTCTTTTTTGTCCCCAGCATCTATAATATAAGCCTATTACAATATGTCTTGGATTGGTCAGGAGCTTTGGAATGCCTGAAGGATAAGGAGAGAAGCCAGATGGATATAGGTTTCCTTATAACTATAGGAAGAGTTCTTTCTCATCTCCTGTCATTGCAAGAAGCTGTAAGTGGTAGTAATTCCATAAGTTTAAAGATGAGTTAAGATGTTTAAAAGTAATCAGAATGGTCATTATGTGGCTTAGAGGCTTATTTGGAGCAGAGCACAGGAGAATGGAAGAAGCAGCCATGGTTACACTGATCCTATTATGGGTACATGAGTGAAACCTGTTGAGCATAGAGTTTAAAATTCACGTTATCTGTTTAGGAATAGGCTGATGAGTGAAGAAAATGAAAGTGGGTGAGAGTCCAAATGAGGATCCCTCAGTTGTACAAGGTTTCTGTGGGAGCTCCCTTTCCTAAAGTGGCACTGTAGTGTGAGCACATGTAGTAGACCAGTGGTGTGGCTCTCCATCCCCATCCTTACCCTATGCAGGATATATGAGTAAACAAAGGGAGCAATGAGAATAAGCTGAAAGATCCGGTTTTATCTATTTTACTTTAGCTGAATTGTGGCCAGGTGAGCTGGATTCCTGGTTTCTGATGAGGAAGGAAAACCCACAAGAAGCAATAGCGGTTTGAGCACTAGACTTGGAGTTAAGAACTCATTGTTGTTCAGTTGTTTCAGACTCTTCATGATTTCATTTGGAGTATTCATGCAAAGATACTGGAGTGGTCTGCCATTTCCTTCTTCAACTCATTTTATAGATGAGGAAACTGAGACAAACAGGGTAAAGAGACTTGTGCAGGGTCACACAGCTAGTAAGCATCTGAGGCCAGATTTGAACTCAGGAAAATGAAGCTTCCTTCTTTAAAAGGCCAGATGCCTTCTAAATTTACCAGTATTTGCTGATTTCTAATATGTAGCTAACTGTTCACACTGAAAATCTAACAATCAGCCCTTCCAGGCTGGCTCAGGTACAGCCCAGCTTTGAGCTTTCTCTGGACAAGGTCACTACTGCTGGACTAACTACAAAGTTTTATCTGCTGGTGCCAGGAAGAACCTCCCCTTGATGAGAAGTGTGTTCTCCACACCAATCTGGATTCTGACTGCTTGACATTATTTTCAACCCCTGCCTCTGTCCTGTCAGGTTACATTGCTCTAGGGCAGCAGTTCTGAACCTGTGGGTTATGTTCAGTTTGTAACAATGAAAATACATCCTGCTTATCAGATAGATTCATAACAGTAGCAAAATTACAGTTATGAAGTAGCAACGAAAATAATGTTATGGTTGGGGGTCACCACAACATGAGGAACTGTATTAAAGGATTGTGGCATTAGGAAGGTTGAGAACCACTGTTCTAGGTCCTTGCACTCAGGCTGAATTGTGTTAATTATCTGGTTATAGTTGGCTGTATTTTTACTGTCACATCTCCTCATCACATTAGTATCCAGAGGCAAACTCATTTTATTTCCAATACTTTAATAAGTCTCTGCTGTGCCTAAAATAGGGGCAAGTACAGAGCAACATGGTTCACAGAATTATAGGCTAAGATAGGTCCTAACAATGTTTCCACATTGTGGAGTGTGGTGGCTCTATAATCCCTGTTACTAAGGAGGCTGAAGCTGGTAGATTGCTTGAGCTCAGGAGTTCTGAGCTGCAGTAGGACTAAATCTTTTTGGAGGGGGGAGGGCAGGGCAATTGGGTTTAAGTGACTTGCCCAAGGTCACAAGGCTAGTAAATGTTAAGTGTCTGAGGCTGGATTTGAACTCAGGTCCTCCTGACTCCAGGACTGGTGCTCTATTCACTGCACCACCTAGCTGCCCCCAGTAGGACTAAATCTGATCTTGTTGATAATTTCTATTTCTCCATATTAAGTCTGGTATTAATATGATGAGCCCCAGGAAGCCCCTTAGGAAGTTATTAGTCTTCCTAAGGATGGGTAAACCAACCTAGGTTGGACATCTAGAAATATACACATAAAAAACAAATAAAGCAGCAGATTTGAGGAAAAACAGGATTATTTTGGAAGCAAAAAAAAATAAATCCAGAAAATCACTCAACTGGGAAAAAAAATATTTGGAAGCCCATCTAGACAAAAGATTTAGAGGATGGCACTTATTTTAATATCTCAAGTCATTTTGATTTCATCAGGTTTCACTAATACTGATTAAGATTCCTCTAAAACTTGAAATATGGTCTTTGAGTGTTACTGTTGCTAAAATTTTTATTTTGATGCTAACAACCTCTTTTGACTTTTGCCAGTGGGCATAGTATCCTTCAACAAACCCATACTTACCACATTTCCTTTATGGAAGTATTTCAGCTGCCTTGACATGACTTTTGAGAATCCAGGGTCATAAGATAAAAGATATGGAGCTAGAAGGAATCTAAGAGGCTAACTAATCCATTTTTCTCATTTTACATATGAGGAAACTGAGGCCTGGGGAAGATAAGTTATTTGCCCAAATTCACATAGGTAATAATCATCAGAGGTAGGATGTGAATCCCAGTTCTCTCAGAGTCACTCCTATGGCAGAAGAAGGCAAAAAAAAAAGGGGATTTCAGTGAAATATAGAACAATATGGAGAATCAGGAAAGCCTTTATATAGAGGATAGTACTTGAGACAGGGAACCTATGAAGTGGAGTCAAAGAGGAAGTGTATTCATGGCATGGGGGAATAACTAGTACAAGGGCACAGAGAAAGGAGATGGACGATTTTAAAAAAATCTGTTTTAATTTTCAGTCCCATATTCTCTCCTCTTTGCCTTTATCCTAATCCCACCTATTGAGAAGTCAAGGAATATAACACCTATTACAAATATGAAGTCATGCAAAATAAATTTCTGTATTAGCAATGTTCTCCCCCCTGAAGAAACAAACAAAAAAAAAACTTCTATTTGTATTCTGAGTCTATCAGTTCTCCATTTGAAGGCAGATAGCATTTTTCTTTAAAAAAAAAAACAACATTCAATCTTGTTTTTATTTAAGTTCCAAATTTTCTCTCCCTCTAGCCCCTCTCCCACCCATTGAGAAGATGAGAAATACTATACTCATTATACATGTGAAGTCACACAAAATGTATTTCCACATTATCTATGTTACACCAAAAAAAAAAAGAGAGAGAAAAAATATGCTTCAGTCTATACTTTAAGTCTATCAGTTCTCTACCTGGAGAATTTTCATCATGAGTCCTTCAGAACTGTGGTCATTGTGTTGCTCAGAATTACCAAGTCTTTCATAGTTGATTAACTTTACAATATTAGTGTTGCTATATAAATTGTTCTCCTGTTTCTACTCACTTCACTTTGTATCAGTTCATGAGTCTTCCAAGGTTTTTCTGAAACGATTTCCTTCATTATTTCTTACAGCACTGTAGTATTCCATTGTATTCATATACCAACCTTTCCCCATTTGTTGGGCATTCCTTCAATTTCCAATTTTTTGTCACCACAAAAAGAGCTGCTATAAATATTTTTGGGGGGTATAGGCTTAGTAGCAGTACTTCTGGGTCAATGGGTAAGCACAATTTAATAACTTCTTGGATTTGGTTCCAAATTGTTTTCCAAAACAGTTGCACTAGTTTGCAGTTCTACCAACAGTACATTAATGTACCTGCTTTCCCACATCCTCTCCAGCATTTGTCATTTTCCTTTTCTGTCATCTTAGCCAACCTGACAGGTATGAGGTGGCATCTCAGAGATTTTCTAATTTGCGGGTCTCTAATTAAAATTGATTTAGAGTATTTTTTCATATGACTATGGATAGTTTTGATTTCCTCTGAAAACTGTCTGTTCATATCATTTGATATGACTATATCAGTCAGGGAATGGCTCTTATTCTTGTAAATTTCAATCAATTACTCATATATTTTACTTTTATTGGAGAAACTTGCTGCAAAGATTTTTCTATTTCCTGTTTTTCTTCTAATTTAAGTTGCATTAGTTTTATTTTCCAAAACCTTTAAAATTTTATATAATCAAAATGATTCATTTTACCTCCTATGAATCCCTTTATTTTTTGTTTGGTTGTGAACTCTTACCTTATCCATGAATCTGATAGGTGATTTCTTCCATGTTCTCCAAATTTGCTTATGATATCACTTTTTTGGCCTAAACTCTGTACTTATCCTGAGCTTATCTTGGTGTACAGTATGAGATATTGGTCTATGCCTAGTTTCTGCCATACTGCTTTCCAGTTCTCCTAGAAGTTTTTTTTAAACATTCAATTCTTGCCCCAGTAGCTGGGATCTTTGGGTTTATGGGATACTAAGTCATTGTGCCTGTTTACTTCTGCATGTTGTATACCTAATCTATTTCATCGACCAACTGCTCAGCTTATCTGATACCAGAGTGTTTTGATGATTACTACTTTGTAGTATAGCTTGAGATCTGGTGCTTCTAGGTCCCTTTCCATTGGAATTCTGTTTTTCATTGACTCCTTTCATAGTCTTGACTTTTTGTTCCTCCAGATAAATTTTGTTGCTATTTTTTCCAGCATTATAAAGTAACTCTTTGGCCTTCTGATTTGTATAGCTCCAAATAAGTAAGTTAATTTAGGTAGAATCGTTATTTTTATTATATTGGCTCTGCCCACTCATGAATAATTAATTGATATTTCTCCAGTTGTTTACACCTGACTTTATTTGTGCAGAGTGTTTTGTAATTGTGTTTAGATAATTCCTGTGTGACTTGGCAGATAGACTCACAAGTATTTTGTATTGTCTACCGTTATTTTTAATGGAATTTCTCTTTCTATTTCTTACTCTTAGGTTTTATTGGTAATATATAGAAATGCTAATGATTTGTGTGGGTTTATTTTATATCTTGCAACTTTGCGGAAGTTATTTTTTTCAACAAGTTTTTTAGTTAACCTTCTAGAGTTCGTTAAGTAAACTATCATATCATCTGCAAAAAAGTGATAGTTTTGTTTCCTCATCATCGCCTATCTTTATTGAGATGGAGGGTCTTTAGTGAAGGCAAGAGAGAAGGATAATTCGGCTAGATTGCAGAGCAAGGGATAATAGAGAATAATGTCCAGTGAATCTATAAAGACATATTGGGTTTTAGTTGTGCAGAGAGATTTACACATGCAGGGGTTTTGAATGTGTGTGCGATGGACTGCACTGGCATTCTGGTGAGACCTACAGCTCTTACTATAATGCTTCTGAGTGCAAAAAATATGTAGGATTACAAAGGAAACAAATACTGAAATACAGTGATCAAAATATATTTTATACACACACACACACACACACACACACACACACACACACTGGTAGAATCCAAGTTAAGATCTCCTGTGGATGTACAGACAATGGGAAGCCACTGGAGTTGATTGCACAGGGCAGTCACATGGTCACATCAACAATTAAAGAAAATTACTTTGGCTATAGTGGGAGGATGGACTGGAGTGTTGAGAGACTTGAAGCAGGGAGACCATTTAGGAAACTGCTGGAGTTAAAATACAGAGAAACATGCAATTTTGGACATTGTCAAGATAGGAATTTGTTTTGCTGAACTTGCATGATTGTTTTGAGGGGTTTATATTTCGTTTATCTCATTGTTCAGCTGTGAGGGGGCAGTGGGAGGAAGAGCTAAAACATTTGTGTAAAAAATAGAAGGGAATTTTAAAAGAAGAAAAAAAAACTCTCGACATTGGCTACATTCATTTCCTCTCCTCTCTCATTCTTCAACCCTTTGCAGTCTGGCTTCCTATCTCATCATTCAACCAAAACTAGACTCTCCAAAGTTGCCCATGGTCTTTAATTGCTAAATCTGAGGGTCTTTTCTCAGTCCAAAGCATTTTTCACCTTTTTAGTGGCATTTGACACTGTCGACCCCACTCTAGTCCTGGATGTTCTTTGCTCTCTGGGTTTTCACTACTGTCCTTTCTCTTGGTTCCCCTCCTATTTGTCTAACCAGCCTCAGTCTCCTTTGCTGGCTCTTCATCCATATCATGGTCCTAAACTGTGGATATTTCTTAAAGTTTTGTCACAAACCTTTGTCTCTTTCTACACTCCCAATACCTCATCATCTTCCTTGGGTTTAACTATCAGTTATATGCAGATGACAAATATACATACATAGACACATATGTATATACCTATATTACACATACATATATAAACTTATATTTCTATACACGTATATCTGCATGTGTATATATGTCTCTCTCCTGCAAATGCAAAATGGCTATCTAGTCGACTTCTCACATTCATTATGCTCTACACTGGACTCATCTCTCCCTGGCCCAAACTCTCTCCTCTTCCAAACTTCCCTTTCTCTGCTGAAGGCACCGCTATTATTTCCAGCCTCCCAGGTTCCCAGGTCTGTAGCCCCAAGTTCATCTCTGACTTCTCACTCCCCTTCACCTACATATGGAATCACGGGCGGATCCTGCCGTTTGTACCTCCCCAGTCTCTCTCACATTTGACTTGAGTTCATGCCCTCATCTTTTGTCACCCGGAGTATTAAAGCGGCCTTACAACTGCTCTTCTCGCCTCAGGTCTGCAGCCACTCTAGGTCACCCTGCGCCTCGCTGCCCAAACGGTCTTCTTTAACTGTGGCTCTGACCACGTGACTGCCCGTTCGGTCAACTCAAGCGGCTCCCATGGCCGGTGTGGCCGCAGGGAACCTCGCGGGGCCGGTGGGTTTGCTGCTGTTGTCCCTTAGGTATTTTCAGAGCTATTTCAATGCAGTTGGTCTCCTTTGTAATTCTATGTTTTTTATTTAATGAACCCAGAAGCATTATTCTGAGAAGGGGTCCAGAGGCTCCACCAGACTGTCATACGAGTCCAATACACACACACAGGGAGCGACAGAGGGAGGAAGGGAGGGAGAGAGAGAGAGAGAGAGAGAGAGAGAGAGAGAGAGAGAGAGAGAGAGAGAGAGAGAGAGAGAGAGAGAGAGAGAAACAGGAGAGAAACAGAAGAGAGAGATTCAGAACCCATGCACGTTATAAACTTAACCAGGATCCAATATATCTTTTCAGTCTCACTGGACATCACTCCATATCCCCTGCTCTACAATCCAGTCAAACAATCCTTTCCTTTGTTCCTCACACAGGCCACTCCATTTCCCATCTCTGTGCCTTGCCCTGGCTATCCCCCATGTCCATGAATACACTCTCTCCCTATTGTTATCTACAAGAATCCTCTTTTTACACTTAAAATGCCATTCAGGCACCATCTTGTATATGAAATGTTTTCCTGATCCCTACCACTGCTAGTTCTCTACCTTGCAAAACACCTTGTATTTAACAGCTCTGAATTTATTCTCTGTATATTTATGCTATATAGTATCTATCTATCCATTTCTTTCTCTCACCATATTTATACATATACGTATGTATATATGTGTATGCATATGTATATATGTATGTATACATACCTACATATCTGTGTGTGTATGTGTAGGCAGGAGAACCTGAGTTCAAATCTAGTCTCAGATACTTATTAACTGTGTGATCTTGGGCAAGTCACTTAACCCAACTGCTTAAAAAAAGAGAAGTACGATACAAATGTAGTTGTTACTATTAACACCATCTTCTCATAGTTAATTTTTATTTTGAACAGGACTTGTGATTTCATTTGTAGGGAGAACACCCAATAAGGAAATTCTCTTTTCCAAGTGTCAGCTCTTGCTCTGCACTTTATAGTTTACTGGGGGCAGTAACAGGCTAAGTGACTTGTCCAGGGTCACTCAGCTAACAAGTGAGATTCCAATGCCCTTTCCACCAACCATCCTGTTTATCTATATCATTCTCCAGAAATGAATTAAAGGGAAAAAAAGCAAAAAAAACCCAAAGCAAATGAGTTTCTTTATAGGTGTTGTTCAGTCATTTTACTCAAGTCCAACTCTTTGTGACCCCATTTGAAATTTTCATGACAAAGATAGTGGAGTGGCTTGCCATTTCCTTCTCCAGTTCATTCTACAAAAGAGGAAACTGAGGTAAATGGGTGAAGTGACTTACCCACCATCACACAACTAGTAAGTATCTGACAGATTAGAACTCATGAAGAAGGGTCTTCCTGACTGCGGGTCCAGCACTCTATCCATGGTACCACCTAGCCGCCCTTTCCTTATAAGTAGGAAATGTGTATAAAAATTGAGAACATGTGACACACATTTGATTTAATTTTGATTGGCAAAATTAAACCAAACACAATGTTTTCAGGCCTCAAGAGTTATGGACTCAAATGTTGCTTAATGACTTAGTGAAGGACTCCCTTCTTTTCCCTCTGCTCTTCTTAAATAAAGCCAAAATCAGCACTGGGAGACTTGGGAGGCTGGCATCTGAAACATGCTAGCTTTCCTTCCACTGAGAAGCTTCTCTCTGCCTACGAATCGTTAATGATGTGTTGAAACTGTGTCTCAAGTCACTCTCTTATGCTTGGCCAAGTGTCGGGGCCATTTCATAAAAGAGCTACTAAAGAGGCCTTTGGCTGTGGTTACTCCTCAGCCTTTGGGGACTGGATATTGGATCCCTTTCGAAGACAGGAGCCAAGTTCATGTTGCAAATGTTGCCTTTGGCTGTACAAATGGCTGCCATCATGGCTTGGTTGGACTTCTAGTTTGTTCTCCTTCCCTCTGGAAAGAAAAGGAGTACTTTATGGTCTCAGAGTTGTCATTTAGTGAACTAAGTTTCTTGAGAAAAGAATAGTGTTGGTTTAAGGAATGGAATGTGATTTTTAAAAAAATGGCCAGTCCCATAGAATTGCTACTTTGGAACTTAGTGAAACCATTGCTCCTTTTTATTCCTATTAATGGAATGATCCTGGAGGAGCAAAGGCCCTGGAAATTATTTCACCAGTCAGAATCACGATAGACCAGTGACTGCATGGTATTTTGAGTTCTATTCCACAGGACAGGAAATTCACAGGTTTTGTTAGATAACCTGAAATTGATCATAGATCAAAGAAATCTGCTAAATTCAAACATTTCTCATCTTTGTGTTGTTGTTGTTGCTGAACTTACTGAATTGTCACTATCGACAAACATTTGATGTCCCTAATTTAGTTTGCAACTATAATGTGTCTCAGTAGCAAAGATGGGAGATGAGACGTAAGGGAAGAAAGAAGGACTTAAGGTCTAAGCAGGAAATGAAGGATGAATCTCCATACACTTTTTTTTTGCTTTGACTCAAATTATTTTGTTGGCTAAACAACGATCTATTAAAAAATAGAAGAATGCAAGGACATTACATATTTGTTAGAAAACAACCAATTGGCTTAGGAAATCATCCCGATCTTTGAAGTCACAAGTGATGTCTCTTTGCAGGAGGAAATTCTTAAAACTTTAGCATCTCAAATGTCTATGCCTCAGTCCTTTAACTTTATACCTTACAGCCTTCTTTTGTAGCCATGACTTACAAAAAGGCAGGACAAAAGTTGAATTCATTAGGCTATCTTTCGCTTCATAAGTACAGGACTTCAAAACAGTAAGCTGAAATGCCGTGGATCTTGATGGGGACATTATAATAGGGTTCAAACACACACACACACACACAAACAGGAAGAAAACTTTGACTGAAACCCTCAGTTGGAAAAATTTAATTCCCTCTATATATTTATGACTGCTTGTCTTGATGTCATTACGTGCAACCCAGTTTGAAAGACCAGGGGGGTTACCTGATACCCAATTATTTCCATATACTTTTACATTTAAAAAGGTCACAACACTAAGCTTAAATTCCATTCTGACATTGTAAGACCCTAATTTAATAAAATTGAATGCTTTTTAATAAGGTTGTCTTTTTTTTTTATAAAGTTAACATAAGATGACTTTTGTTCAGCATTGAAAATGATCTCTTTGCCAATGTGTGAACCTGGTTTACCCCAGATTTAATGAGATGAAATTCAAGGGTGCTTATTAGCCAGGTAATTTAGATAAAAAGACAAAGATTAAGATGCCAGGATTAGCTTCCATGAGAGAGTCTACTTGTCCCCTTACATAGAGAATTAGTGGGTAGAAAACTGAGTGTATCCTTGAGCTTGCATTCTAAGGGTTGACTCCTTTGACATCTTTTTTTCTTCTATGAACATGCTTAGGGAAGCCTACAACATGTAAGAGAAACAGTTCCTCTGCTTCTTTCATCATAGATCAGGAAATGTAATAGTCAGTCAATCTCTCTCTCTCTCTCTTCCTCTCCCTCCACACACACACACACACACACACACACACACACACACACACACACACACACACACACACACCTTTACAGCTTAGAGACTATTGGTCTCTAAGAACAGAATTTTTTATATCTGTGACTAATACACACATATGTGTACACACGAGTATGTGTGTATTTGTATATGTGCACACAAACATATATATATACATATACAATATGCATACACAATTCTCTCTTCTTTTTAGCCTCTATATTCATCTCTTTTCTTCTCTCCATCAATATCTTCATCTCTATCACCATCAAGCTTTCTCATTATGGTATACAGCTTAACGATTTATTATACATCCTAAGGGGAGAAAAACTTGTTCTTCCTCTTAGCCTAGTTGTCATTACCTATGCTGGACAGAGGCTTGATAAGGAGTTAGCATGAGGGCATGATGGATAGGAAGGTGGGCCCCTTGAGACTGACCAATCACTACTCTAATAATGATATGAGCATTACTGATACATTCTCCCAAAAAGAAAATGGCAACACTGGGATGCAAATAAATAGAAACAAGGAAAAGTAATGAAAAAAGCCTGCCAAGATTGAAATTATATGTCTACTGAAAACATCAAGTCAATTCCATTTTGTAATTGAGGATTCTCTACCAACCACAGATGTTTTCTATAACTGCTTAAGTCATGCTTCTTTGTCTTTGACTTAAGTTCAGAAGTTCATTGGTTCAGAAGTTCAGTCTTCCTTTCTGAGTTAAGTTTAAAAGTTCAGTTTTCCTATAAATTGCTTTAATTTAAAAAATCTGTTATCTCTATCCCGCTAATTGCCCTTCATGGAAGTCTGGTTGTTTTCTATGTACCACTAATTAACCTTGCAGTTGGATACAATCAATCATCAACAAGATGGAAGGCGGGATAATTGCTAGTCCTACTTTCCTGACTTCCGACCAATCATATTTTTCCCGACACATATGATGCTTCTGACTTTGTAACCAATCCTATTGTTTTTCCCCAGCCATGATGCTTCCTTCTAGTTTATTTTGTATGCTTCTCTTTTTGTCCATAAAAATGATCTGTCATTTAAACTTCCAGGAGCCAAGATGGCAGAGTAAACATAAGTCACTTTCACCCTCACTTGACCTTGAAAAACCCAGAGAATATTGCCCCAAGAAAAATTCTGGAATAATGGAGCAAGCAGAAAGTTAGGGTATGGCAGTCTTTTAGCTCTAGCTTGGAAGACTAGGGGATTAATTATTAAATTAATGATGAAAAAGCCAGAGCTCAATGGAAAATCTGATCTTCAAATACAGGACTCAAGAGAGGCATAAAAAGGTAAACAGGAAAAAAACAAAGGAAAAAAAATATGTTATGCAAAAACGGTAAGCTGTTTTACATTCCTATACAGGAGGATGATACTGGCAAATCTTGAGAATTGTATATTTATTATGACATTTAAAAGGGATATACATATATATATATATATAGACAGATGGTGTGGGTATAAATGAACTGATATGATGATAAAAAAACCTAATTAAGGAGTGCAAAGGGATGGCAATGGGAGAAGAGGAAAGGAGAAGTCAGAAAAGGTAAATTACATCACATGAAGAGGCACAAAAACATATTATAGGATAGGGAAAGAAGGGACGAGGATGAGCATTATTTGGACGTTACTCTCATTGTATTTGGTTCAAGGAGGGAATAACATATTCAGTTAAGTAAAGAAATCTAGCTTGCCCTACAGGTTGTAGGAGGGGAAAAGGGAAAGAAAGAGGAGGGGGTGGGTAGAAGGGAGAAGGAAGTAGTAAGGGAAAAGGGAAAGAAAAGGAAGGGGGGATGATAGAAGATTGAGAGAGGTGGCGATCAAAAGCAAAACTTTTTTGAGGAGGGGAAGGGAGAAGGAAGACATAAAAACATAGATGGTTAGAGAGAAAGACACAGATAGTGATAATAACCGTGAATGTGAATAGACGACCTCTCCCATGAAACTGAGGTGGATAGCAGAATGGATTAAAAACCATAATCCTACAATACGTTGTTTACAAGAAACACGTTTGAAACAGGAGGATACACACAGGGTAAAGGTAAAAGGTTGGAGTAGAATATATTATACTTCAGCTGAAGTAAAAAAGCAAGGATAACAATCCTAATCTCAGACAAAGCAAAAGCAAAAATAGATCTAATCAAAAGAGATAAGGAAGGAAACTATATCCTGCCAAAAGGCACCATAGACAATGATGCAATATCATTACTAAACATATATGCACCAAGTGGTATAGCATCCAAATTCTTAGAGAAGTTGAGGGAGTTACATGAAGAAATAGACAGCTAAACTATACTATTGGGGGACCTCAACCTTTTCCTTTCTGAACTTGAAAAATCTAACCTCGGGGGGCGGAGCCAAGATGGCGGCATAGAAGCAGCAACACATCGCAGCTCTCACATAGCCACCCCAAAATACCCATAAAATAGGACTCTAAACCAATCCTGGAACTCCAAAACGCACACAAAGATACTTCCCACTAAAGTCAGCTCGGCTACGAGGAACCATATCAGCACTGCGAAC
>CM053580.1:210329622-210357672 GCA_028627135.1 Pseudochirops cupreus
CACCTGGGCTTTTGTTGTTAGCGCTTGCTGGCTCCACCCACCTGGGTTTAGGCTCCGTATAGTACAATCTCCCTTCCCCCTTCCTCAGTGATTTCCAAGCCTGGGGCTGTTTACCCTAATGCAAGAATGTACTCTAGGTGGGGCTTTTAGCTCTTGATTTTTTGCGTGTCAGGGAGGGGGATGAGAGCCCCTGGATTTCATTCCTCCATCCCAACTTCTGAAAGTCTGGGCAGGTAGCTTCAAGAAACCCGGCCGCGGGTTGCCAGCCCCAGGAAAAACCGCTGACCCTGCTATGCGCCCCACGTTCCCTCCTACCCAGTTCCGTCGGTCCTCACCTCGGCTGTGAGAGGGCTGCCGAAGCCTCCGGCTGGATGAGTCTGCTGGGTGGGGCTTCCCAGTCTGCCGCACTCTGCTCTCAAGTCCACGCTGGTGCCACTCCTGTGTGCTCCGTTCTCCCTGCCCCGACCTGATTAGGCACTTCTCTGGGCTGGGAATCTGTCACTCTCTGTCTCCCAATGCGTTCTGTCACTCCTAAATCCGCTCAAATTTACTTTTTAGTTCCCAAGGACGAAATTCTTGGGGAGCTTGGAGAAGTCACTGCTTACTCTCCATCTTAGCTCCGCCCCCCAATGCCTTGTATTTAACTGGTATAGAATGTAAGCTCCTTGAGAACAAGGGCTACATAATTTTATTTTATTTTTTTTGGTTTTGTTTCCTTGGAGCTTAGCACAGTATAGAAGCAGAGCTCTGTGACAGGACCAGGACTGCAGCACCTGTCAGTAACAGGGAACAGTGATTGTGACCATGTGATGGATGGCCCTGGGACAGTGGGGAGTTAAATGCCTCAGTGAGCACACGGTGCTGGTCCAAGCAACACACTTTGCCAGAGGGTGATATCTAGAGCACAAAGGATTATTGTTATGCCAAGCTCAGGGCACAGCCTGCTTGCTAGACCTCAGCTCTGGAAAACAGGGTCTCTCCAAAATATTTTTTTTGCTTTTTTTTTTTTTTGGAGGGGCGGGGCAATTGGGGTTAAGTGACTTGCCCAAGGTTGCTTAAGTGTTAAGTGTCTGAGGCTGCATTTGAACTCAGGTCCTCCTGACTCCAGGGCTGGTGCTCTATTCACTGGGCCACCTAGCCACCCACCTCCAAAATATTTTGACATCACTTATACTACCCTGCCCTTGAAAGGCAGTTCTGAGACTATGTGATTCTTAGTCACCAAAATTTATATAACCCTAATATATAATGACAGCTTCTACCTTCTTTCCTTTCTCTAACTCCACTGGCTACATTAATTTGGTTTTAACCTTCTCTAAGTAGCCTGATCCACAGAAGTCGAGAAGCAGTCTACTTTGGGCAAACAAAACAGGGTTCTGAGTTCCTGACTCACTGTCTCTACAGCCGTGAGGAGTGGACACCACACTACATGTGGAATCAGAAAGACCCGAGTTCAAATTTGACCTCAAACACTTACTAGCTGTGTCACCCTGGGCAAGTCACTCAGCCTCCCACTGCCTCAGTTTCCTCAAATGCATACTGAGGATGATAATAGCACCTGCCTCACAAAGCTGTCAAAAGAATCAAGTGAAATAATGTTTGCAGAGTGCCTGGCACACAGCTAGCCATTTTCCTTATTGCACAATATTTATAAAGTACTTAGCAAAGGGCTGGGCACACAGTGGGTATTTAACAGACGGCTGTTTCTTTCCTTTGCCACAGACCTGGACTTTTCTTTTCATTGGATATCTCTGAGCAGGGTCAGGATTACACCAACTGTTGGTTATACTGAAATAGGGATTCTTAGTCGCACATGGTAGGCCTGTGTGTGTTCTGAGATCCCTCTGTGGAAGGATGGCCCACGCCTGCTCTGAAATTTTCCTGGATTAAAGTTTTAAGAAATTGATAATTGTCAAGTATTTGTCATATACGAGTAACTGCACTAAATATTTTCCTATTGTTGTAGGATAAAGTTGATATTATTTTGTTGTGTGTAACTTGGATCACCATGCAAGTTTTCAGAACGCCGTGTAGCAAACACAAACCTATCTGAACAGGACTCCAGGTCTATGCCTGAGCACAGTGGATATTTCTTCCTGAAGCAGAGACTGGAGTTCTGAGGGGAAAAAGAAGAGAAAATCTAAGTCATATAGAAAAAGAAACAGCAATAGAGATGGGGTCTTGACATTCCTGAGCTGCCGAGGCAGAGAGAGTAGCTGAAACACAACTGAAGCCCACTTTGGGGCAGGCTGCTGGGCTCTGGAGGTCTTGAAGGCCTTTTTTTCAGCTTGGGGAGGCATCGACCAGATTGCAGATTGACAAGTAAAGGCTTTAAAAGAGGTGGTGTCCATGGCTGCCAAGGTGTTAGCTCCACTTCCCTCAGTCTGAGGGAGAGAAACTACACAATATGGAAGAGTTATTATGATTTTTTTTTCATTTTCTTTTCTGTATCTAATAAATATCTTTGCTGGGTCTGTGTTTTATTTTTAGTCTAGTTTCTTTCATCATAGTAATAGCCGAATATCTGGACTCAAGTCTAGACAGAGGTGGGTGGGGGTTTGAACCACACGAAGTACAGAAAATACTGCTTTCCTGTCAATAAGAACCCAAGTTCAAATCCATGAGAGTCATGTGTTGTCTGGTTCATAGCACACACACACACACACACACACACACACACACACACACACACACACACACAACACTACTCATACACATGCAAAATCTGCAAAATTGTACTTTTGCCTTACAAATGGACAAATACATACACAGTTTGTGTGTACGTGTGTGTGTGTGTGAGAGAGAGGGAGAGAGAGGCAAAGAGAGAGTGAAGAGAGAGAGAGAGAGAGAGAGAGAATGTTGTCACTAGAATATTAAAGACTCTCCTGGAAAGTTCTGGATTGTGGAAAATGAGTCATCTGTCACCAGCAGCAGCAACACCCCTGTGGACTTTTCGTAGTTCTGTGGCTAAAATAAAGTATCCATCAAAATCAATGGCTAATATTTGAAGGGCGACCAGACTTGTGTCCTGAAAGCTTCTGCAGAGGTCATTGACCTTTCCCCCTTCTGAGAGTACTAAGTGCACTGAGAGTACTAAATGCATAGGTATATGTGCACCTATATACACAATGTTTATGTGTGTGTGTGTGTGTGTATACACATCAGTACACATACATATAAATACATATACACATACACATACACTTTGGGCATTCAGCATTTATATATACATGTGTGTGTGTATAATACATGTACGAAGACCACCTAATAATTGAAGAAGACCTTTTATGTGGGTGCTTGGCAATAAACCCAAGTCGTCCTGAAATATTTAGAGTGTTGGATAATTCTTTTGAATCTCATGGTTTATCCTGGAACACTTGCACAGATGGGGCAAAAGCAATGGTGGATAACATTGTTGGTTCCTTAGCACAAATCAAGGCAGTGACCAAATTTCACCAGTAGAATTCCTTATTACTATGGACTTGCTGTAATAACAAACAAACAAACAAACAAAATCCAATCCAATTTGGGAGAGTGGGAGAGGAAGCCACTAGGGGGTGCAGGAAAGGGGGGGCATTTGTTCTGTGGATGTGAAATCAGGCAGAGCAGGTGCAAAGGGGAGTGGACTGAGAGTCTAGCTTCTGCCCTCTGAAAAGGAAGGTACCGGGAGGAATTGGTACAGCACCCTCCAGTCCACCAATAAGAAGGGAAAGGAGGCTGGGGGAGGTGTCATTTTCATATAAGAATATACCTGATGAAGCAATAAAAATGATTTAATTTTACTAAACCTCAGTCCATTTCTCTTTAATATTCCATATGACAAAAAGGGAAGTACACAAAGCACTTTTGCCACCTACTTAAGTATGATGGTTGTCTTGAAGGCAAGCACGTGTGCAATTGTTTGAGTTGTGAGTCAAACTAGTTGATTTGAGTATCATTTTTACTTGAAAGAACAACTGACAGACAAACTATGATTATTCAGATCTGGGTATTTGGCAGACATTTTCTCAAAAAATAAATAAATAATGTGAGCCTGTCACTTCAAGGAAAACAACTGACAGTGTTTATTGCCAATTATAAAACTTGAGCTTTCAAGCAAAAATTTAGAGTTTTGGAAAACTTTTATCTGCTGCCATGAGCTTGACAGTTTCCTAAGACCTAAAGACTTTTCTGATATGATCGGTGGTGATATCAATGCTTACAATTTTGTGATATTACATATTGATATTTGGAAGATAGGCTTAATTCAGTGAACCAATATTTTCCAAATGATCAGTGCAAGATATTAAATGTGCTTGGGTGAATGATGCATACAAAGTGCAAGACAGATCAATGGATTTTACTGTAAAAGATTACAAAGAGGTCATTGCAACTAACCATTAAGAAATTGCCATGGGGTGGCTAGGTGGCACAATGAATAGAGCAGTGGCCCTGAAGTTAGGAAGACCTGAGTTCAAATCCAGCCTCAGACACTTAATACAAAACTAGCTGTGTGACCTTGGGCAAATCACTTAACTCCAATTGCCCTACCTTCCCCTCTCCAAAAAAAAAAAGAAAAAGAAGAAAAAGAAATTGCCACTTGTCAAGTTTTTGGTGTGGTATCAAAGAACATGAAGTTGGATTTTCTTCATATACTTCAACAAGCACAACATATTGCAACAAACTGCATGCAAAAGAAATATGAGAATCTTATTGTCTTTTATCAAGCCAGACATTAGATGTGCAAAATGTAAAACAATTCAATTCATCTCACTAGATTTTGTTTGGAAAATATGGTCTTTTTTCATTAAAATGTTATTCATATTAATATGCATTGGTTTATTGTGATTTTTAAATGAATTAATATTTTTTAAATTTAATTTTAAATTTCTATAAAGTAGATATTGATACATATACCCTACATAAACAAAAGCTTTTTGGAGTTCTCAGAAATTTCCAAGAGTGTAAAAAAGGTCTGCGTATCAGAAATCTTGACAATTGCCACTCTACAAAGATCCAAATTATATCCCTCTTCATACCTTAATAGTCTGCTGAGCTTCTGAGGTAAAAAACATTTTCACCTGGTGGCCAGTTCCCTCGAGGCAAGCCTCTTCAAATGTAGCCCTGAGTGGTGTATATACAGGCTGCCCCTCGGGGCCAATACTAAAAAGCCTTTCAGGTTTCATACCAGTTATAACTGGCAGAACCTTTTAGAACCCAGAGTCACCATCATGCCCTGGCAAGGCATCAGAGAAAGGCTTTAGTGGGTTAGATATAGAGCTACGATGCACCAGTGATCTTCTTCTGGCAGCCTGAAGAGTGACCTGAATGTATGTCAGATGAGCTTGGAAGAAAAAGAAGAGAGGAAAAGAAAAAAAAGGAACAAGAAAGAATTGGTGTGATTGAAGGTATGAAGGTATGAAGAGGTAATTGCATCCCGAGAGCCTTGGGATATTCCTGAGCTGCCCTGAAATGGCAACACAAACTTTGGGCTATGGTCAGTATTGAAAGATAGCATAAGGAGTATGTGAACTCGCACAGGCACAGTATCTTCAAATCCAAGAGACCCAGTGGAATCCCAAGGATCAAAGAGCCAAACTGAGGGACTTCCAGCCTTCTCTGAGGAGCTAGAAGATCTCTACACTGGACACCGAGAATGTCTCTAAAGGAGATGGGGGAATAACTGACTGTCCACTCGTATGCTGGAGGACAGTTGTTAGGAAGTCTCCTCAGGAAGCTCCTTTCCCCTTCATCATTTTGAGAGTGTTGTGGGGTATGAGGAGGGTGGGGAATGATTTAATACTCAATTCTCTCTTGTTTGTTTGTATTACTCTTTTGTACAAACTAAAGGCTTTTACAATTGCATCAGTGGTTCTTGAATGGTCTTGTAATAGAGTATTATATTGGTGGGGGCTCGACACAATTTGCATAAGTGATTATGCAAAACAGCCTTAATGAACTTGGTTATACACGGTACAGTGGGAAAGTTGCTGGATTTGGCCTCAGAAGATGACTCGGCTGTCCATCCTTTGCTACTCGACTGCTTATGGTCAAACTTTTTCGTCTCTCTAGGCCTTATTTTCCTTATCTCTAAAATGAGAGGATTAGATTAGATAAATTATAAAGTGCTTCTCTGCTCTAATCTCTAATCCTATGATGCTGTTTTGTGTATATATGTATACATGTACACATATGTAATATACATATTATTTGTTATATATCATTATGTGTATATACCCAACTCTCAAAGATGCTGCAATTAAGGAGATAAGATATACACACATTGATCACATAATGATTCGAATCATTGAAGTAGCCAAATTTGTGGTGCATAGCATACCAGAGGAGCTCAGAATCCAGCGTTTAGGTTGAAACTGAATCTTATGTGAATCCTAAAAGAAATGATAGGATTTCACAATTTTGAGAGTAGGAGGGAATCTCAGCAACTGTGTAGTCTAATCCATATTTGAAAAGAATCTCCACTCTAACATACCCAGTAAATGGTCATGTAGCTTTTTCCAGACCACTTCCAAGGAGGGGAAGGCAATTTCACTTTTAGGCATGTTTTCATGACATCAAGCTTAATTTACCACTTTGTGACTTGCACCCCTGTTCCTGGTTCTATCCCCTGGAACCAAAAAGAGTAACTATCATTTTTCTTCCACTTGACAGCCTTTCAAATACTTGAAAAAATCTCTCATTTTCTCCTCCTCCCCTCCTTTTTCCCTTTCCTCCAGATTAAACATTCCCATTTCTTCCAATCACTACTCATATAATAGGGGTCTTGGATCTTCATATCCTGATCGTCCACCTCTGGGAATTTTGCCCCTTATGTATGTGCTTCTTAAACTCTGACACCCAGAACTGATCCCAGTATTACAAATGATGAGGGCCGAGTTCAATAGCACTATCACTTCTTCATTTCCAGAAGTTGTAACTCTTTTGGTGCAACCCAACATTGTATTATGGTTTGTATGGGGCTAGTAAACCACTTATACAAATTGATTGCACTTGTAATCCACCTAAAACCCAAGATCATATTTCAGAAGAACTTCTGTCTACCCATGCTTCCCCCAACTTATGCTTATGTTTTTAGCCCAAGTGTTAAGACTTGGGCTGTTGAATTTCATCTTATTAGATTCTGCACCATGAGTTAAGCTGTAGAGATCTTGTTGGATACTGTCATCCAGTATGTTAGCTCTCTCTCTGTCTCCCATCTTTGTGACATCTGCCAATATGATGGCTAGGGAAAAATGACATTCTCAGCAGTGGAGATAGCAAGAACAAAGGCAGGTGAGTAGGAATGGGCCAGATGAGTTTGGAGGACAAGACAATACTGGTTTGGTGTCGAGGATTCACAAGGGGAGAGAAGGGTTAATGGCAGAAAAATTTGGAAAGATAGTGCAGGAATTATTTTAATTCATTAACAATCCAGTTTGAGTTCAACCCTTTTTGACCAAGAGAGAAGGCCAAACTTTGTGTTGCCTAGAAATGTTAATGACTAAATGTGGATTGTAAAAACAGCAGGACATAGGATGAGAGGAGACTTGTACCATCAAGATACCACCACAGCTTACCTTTTTCTCCAAATGGAAACAAACAAACAAAAAAGAACAACAAAACTAGTCTCTAAGTTCTGCTTTCCAACTGTTCTTCTAACATTCATCAACAGATCCTTTCTTCCTAAAAGCACCTCCTCCATGGTCCACCCCCCTAAAAACCTCAAAAAATCAAAGTACAAAACTAGACACACTTTTGGCAGACCAGTGAAATTAGAATTAGGAGCTGGTGATGAAACTGGAGCCAAAATAAGTTGCACTAATTGCCTGAATCTGAATTAAAGCCAAAGAGTTAAAATATAAATGAACTAAAAACAGCAACATATTCCAGAAATGAATACTGAACAAGCATGTTTTCCTGAAAATACTGGATAAGAATTATCTAGGCCATTTCAAGATCATAATATTCATTTTCATGAACATTATCTTTCACCATAAGGTTAATTTCAAAATTTCAAAGGGTTCCAAAGGCCCAGACAATAACCATGAATTGGACATCCCTCTATGAGCCATACTAATGTATGTTATGTGGGCATGGTTAAAAAAACAAAAGGGAGACAGTGTAGTTTCATGGATAGAAGATCAAGAAGATTTGGGTTCAAACCCTTCCACTGATCTGTACTGGTTATGTGACCTTAAGCAAATCACTTGACCTCTGAGTGTCCCCACCCAAATCTTTAAAAGGAAAAGTCATAGAAGAGCTGCCAACTTGCCCACGGGAGATGAAATATTCACTTTGAAGGTCAAGGTTTTCACTGCTGATCACTTTGACTTGATGAAGTCATAGGTCTGGACCCAAAACTAAACACTAAATCTAACCCTGAACACCCAAAGACCTGTTTTCATCTATCTATCCCTCTGTTGTGGGATACTCCTAGGCCCAATACAATTCCAATGTTTAGAACTATTGTATAACTGCAGGAATTTAGGCACTCAGTAACCATCTCACAAGTTTTATTTGGTCATTTTCTCAATACAACTGGACTCTAATAGGGTTGTGTTTCCTCTTCTGACTAGCAAGAGTATTTAGGTTATTAAAAAGAACTCACTTGCCTAAATCAGGCCTGTTTCTTCACGTGAGTGAATTCCCCTTTAACTCTCTCTGGGGAAAACAGAGCTTGTACCAACAGAAGAAATAAAATGTCCTTCCTTTTCTAAAATGGAAGACTGAGAAGAAAAGGAAATAATGTTTTTTTCCCTTTAAACATACCCAGAGCAACCAGAATCCCTGGTTGATATTTATTCAAAAGCTAAAGGAATGTTTTAGCTTCAATGACAATTCTACAAACCAATTTAAAGCAGCAAATATTTTATTATAGTGCATTCCTATAAATATGACTCATTAAGTAATTAAAACCCCAAATTATCACCTAGTCACTTATCCACCATTCCAAGCAAACTGATTCTACTTTACAGCAAGCAATACATGTCTGAAGACAGAACTTCCAAGGTCCCCGCTTCTTTTCTCTGGAAGATAGCTAGGCCTTTTGGATGGAAGAGGGTTTCCCATCTGGTAGATCTCTAGTCTTCCGGGAAAGCAGCTGGAAATGAATGAAGGGCATCACCCCACCTTGAGGAATCGTTGCAGCAGCCAAGAGCTTGTGAAGTTCATTGTCATTCTGAAGGGCTAGTTGGATATGCCGAGGGGTGATCCGGACTTTTTTGTTTGCTTGAGCAACATTACCAGATAGCTCCAGTATCTCTGTTGTCAAATATTCCATCACTGCGGCCAGAAAGATAGGGGCTTCAGGACTGATCCTTTCAGCATAGCTTCCAGTCTTTAAATACTTATGGATTCGACCTACTGGGAACTGCAAGCCAGCCCTGTAAGACTGAGATTTCTTGGAAGATGAATTTTTCTTGGTATTTATTTTGCCTGATACAGGCATGTTCGTTCATCTGGGGAAAAATAAAAACCTCACTTATTCTTGCGACATTATAAATAATACTCCAGTATTTCTCTACACAAAGAATCACAGAGTTTCACAGTACATCATCAGATCATAGGATCACAAGATCACAGAGTCCAATGCTCTCATTTTGCAGATCAGGAAAATGGAGGCACACAAGGGGTAAGCAACTTGACCAGGGTCATTTATCTAGCATCTGAAATGGGATTTGAACTCAAGATCTTCCTAACCTCAACTCCAGTGCCTTATCCATTATATTATATTTCCTCTCTAGGTCATCTAATCCAACCCATTTCTGAATAAGAACTTTATCATAGTATCACTGAAAAATGGCCACACACGTACCCCTAGAATAGAGGTTCTTAACCTTCAGTACATGAAATTTTTTTAAAGTGCAATTTGACAACTCTATTTCAATATAGTTGTATTTCTTGGTAATCCCATGTGATTTATTTTATACAATTAAAAAACTTTATTCTGAGAAGGTATCCATAAGTTTCACCAGATGTCCAAAGGGGTCCATGGTACAACAAAAGGTTTAGAACTCCTATATTTGAAGATTTTCAAGGAAGGAGAACTCACTGCTCTGCTAGGGCAGAATATTTCCTTAAAAAGGCAGCTTTAGTCAGTAGGAGGCTAGTTGATGCTGCAGCAGAGTATGAGCCCTGGAGTCAGGAAGCCTCATCTTCAGGAGTTCAAATCTAGCCTCAGACACTTCCTAGCTGTGCAACTCTGTTTGCCTCAGTGTCCTCATCTATAAAATGAGCTGAAAAAGGAAATGGCAAACCACTCCAGTACCTTTGCCAAGAAAACCTTAAACAGGGTCACGAAGAGTCAGACATGACTGAAAACAGCTAGTCATCAGGAAGCATTTGGAAATCTCTCTACAACTTCCACTCATTGTACTGCTTACAACTGGAGGAAACCTAATCTCTTTTTTTTAAAACAACCCTTTGTACAATTCTGGAAAAGCCTTCCTCTCTTCACTTTTAAGTCAAAGATACCCAACACCTCATTAGATACTTTAGAGGCATCCAACCTCTGGAAAGAGGTATCAGAGGAACAGAGGCATAAGGAGGGCAGAAATAACTTCTGCCTTCAAAATTCTTGCTACTTATTAAGAAGAGATGGAAAGGTCCATTCTAAAAAGCAATCTGGAACCACACCTCCAGTCACCAAACTCTGCATACCCTTTGATCTCAAGTTTACATACCAAGTAGATCAAAGAAAGAGAAACAGGACCGAATGTACCAAAAATATATTTACAGTTGTTCTTTTAATAGTAGTAAAAAACTAGAAATTAAAGGAGTGTCTATCAATTAAAGAACAGCTACACAAATTATAAGAAAATAATGGAATACTTGTGTATGATGAGAAGAGATGAAAGTTGGAGAAAGTTGGGAAGACATGTAAGAACTCATGCAAACTGAAGTGAGTAGAACTAGAACATTTTGTGCATTGTAAAGACAAACAACTTTGAAAGATTTAGGAACTATAATCCATATAATGACCAACCACAATACCAGAAGGGCCCGTGATGAAGCACGTTAGCCACTTCCTAACAGAGTGGTGTTAGATTCAAAATGCAGAACGAAACACAAATTTTGGGTCATGATCAATTTGCAGATTTGTTTTGCTTGACTACATACATTTATTATGAGGGTTTTGTTTTTCTCCAGTTGTAGGATAGGGTAGGGAGGAGAGATGATAAATTGTTAAATAATTAAATTTTAAAATGAAAAATGAACAAATTGAGTTTGGGGAGAATGCTGACAAACCGAATGGAGGAAAAGCCTTCCTAAAAGGTGTAAGCTGCAATTATTTAGATACCTCCTAACTACCCTTCATTTGAAGGCTAAAGATAATTTCTCTCCTTAAGTATCAACTCTACCTTACCCTGGAGTACCAATTCTTCCAAGTTTCTCCAAAAGATTTTTCTGTATTCTCCAAATACTATCTTGTCTATCAGTTAGTCTGCCATCACCTTTCCTTAAAGATATATATCATAGTCTTTTTAATAAAGGTTTTATAATTGTAAAATTGTTATTTTATAGAGACATAAGTACCTCCTTCCCACCAACATATTATTTAACCATTGTAGCTATAACTCCCTTATTATTAAAAGCTAGATAGAATCACCCAAAAAGCTTCATTGCTTCTTGACCCTAAAGTCTTAGTTAGGAAGCTTAACAACCACATTAATTAATAGCACAAGTCATTATAGCTCAGGCTTTTGAACCCAAGGAGAGAAAGGATGGCTCTCACGATGAGTTTGCCCATGGTTGACTAAGACTTCTCTTAGTCCTAATATTCACCTTCCCTATGAAGATAACAAAAGACTTTTCTTTCACAGGATTCACAAAAGCATTACTTTGGGGGCTTGAAAAATTTTAGTTATCACTGCAATAGAAACACTGTCCATTTAGATTGCTGTATGAATCTTAGCCTATTTTCAGTGACCCATACACAGGGAAAATTGGTTCCCACACACACAAAGAAGCAGTCCTTACCTGCAATAATCTACTTTGACAACAAAAACAAATAAATTAAGGGAATAACCATAACCTCCAACGTAAGAAATGCTGAACCTGTCCTTGACATTTCCCCATTTTAATGGCTCTGCTTTAGTGAGGACATGAGGACCACTCTTCTCCTAGGATGAGAATATTGACGACACCTGGGTTATTCAATCCCACAAAGATGGATCTCAGGTATGAGTAATTGTTTCTGAAATATAAAAACCTAAAAGAAATAAGTGGGATGCTTATTCCAAGATCAATTTTGTTGGCTGTCCCAATAAAAAGTATTTTTCCAGGTCAAGATTTGGCAGAGTTCTGCCTACAAAAATATAGGGGATGGATATAAATGGAATGGGTCAGCCCAAATTGACTTTCTTGGGTTGCTTCTCTTCCCCTCACAATTTCTACCTCTGCACCCCAGACCCTCAGAGGTTTATGATTTTTCTTCCCCCTACATTTTCTATCTTTGGATTCCACCCCCTCAAATATTTATAGTCCTGACCTTAATACAGGACTCTCAGTATTCCATTTTAAAGTGTTATTACATTGATTTTTTTCTAAGAAACTCAAAATATTTACTCTGTTCTTTTGGAGTGTGATCTTTTTTCATGGTTCTCTAGGACTAAAACCTGTTCGCCTTTTTCATTCTTCAATTCAGTCAATAGCTGCACCTGCTATCTTTTAGAAAGCAACGGTTAGGAAACCTGCATGCCTTTTCTCAGTTGAGAAAGTTCTTAAAAGACAGATTTAGAAGGAGTATACTCTGACTTTAATTTATATTCAGAGGCTGATTAAGTCCTGCTTAGTGGGAAGAGAAACTGGTGGTGTATTCTTCCCTTTCCCCTTTCTTCTCTCATGGAGAAAACCAAATATATTTTGGGGTCATGGAGTCATCCTTGACTCCTGGCTTCATTCAGCACTCAGAAAGTGTTGGTGTGTGCCCTCTATGCTCACTTAGCCTTCTAATACATTTAATGTGATAAACTATTGATTCACATAAATCCAGACTATTGATTGCATTTTACACGAGGTTCATGTATATAGATTTTCAAAAAGAGACAGGAATTTTTTTCTGTTTCAGAGATAATACACATGGTTGAGTAAGAGAAGAGGGCTAAGCCTGAGAGTTCAGAACTGCACATTTAATGGAAAGGAGAGTTTATGGG
Source organism: Pseudochirops cupreus (assembly GCA_028627135.1). NCBI lineage: Eukaryota > Metazoa > Chordata > Mammalia > Diprotodontia > Pseudocheiridae > Pseudochirops > Pseudochirops cupreus. The sequence goes on from CM053580.1 coordinate 210,342,756, forward strand.
CCTATTTTAATGAGTACCCTTAAAGAGATATAGCCACTTTAGGAAGATTCTTCTGGTAAAGGAAAGCTAGTGTAACCCCAGAAGCAAGTGAACAGAAACAAAGTGCCATTTTTATTCTGCTCTCAGAAAGCAAAGTGTACAATTTTTGAAGGAAAGTCATAACCCACGAAAGGAATGAGTTTCTTGGAAACACTCCCCATGTGAAAGGTATAGGGGAGGGAGTTCCTCAGACATGGATAGCAATGTCCCCAGACTTAGGGGTGAGTGACAGTATAGCTTGCCTTGCCAGGACCTGATGATTATACATAGAAAACCAAGACTGACCATGGTTGAGGAAAAAAGCTCATCTACCAAAGTATCTGTAATAGCATTTTTGTGATGTTAAAGAAAAAAACAAAACCAAATGCCTAGAAACAAGGTGGGTAGCAATTTGTTGGGGAATGGCTGAAAAAAACCCGTAGCAAACAAAAATGATGGAATATTACACTACTACAAGAAATGATGAACATGAAGAATCCTGAAAAACTTGGGGAGAAATGTATGAAACAATACAGCAGACCAAGCCAAACCAAGAGAATAACATGCAGAATGACCACAATATTGTAAAGGGAAAGAATATCAAAAGATATGAGAACTCAGGACAATGTAGTGGCCAGTCTTGATTCCGGAAGACTGATCATGACATATATTTCTCTATGTTCAGCGGAGAAGTGGTAGACAATAAGGGAAGTGTTACACTGCTAGACGTTGTTGGTTTATTGGTCTTTTTTGCTTAAATGTACTTCTTCGCTACAAGGGAGAGCTCGGTACTAGAAGGCAGCAGGATTGGGAATGACAATGACGTTGGGAGGGGAAAGCATCAACAAAAGCTTTTTGGTTTGATTTCAAACGTTGACAGTGGTTCCTAATTCTGGAGTTTCAGAAATCCCGAGTATTTCCATTATTATCTCACCAGATATCCCAAACAGAATTAATTTCACTAATTTTGTTTTCTTTTATTGATTTGCTCAGCATTTATTAGATAGATACAGTTATGATGTTTCTGAAACATAATTTCATTACAGTTTTACTTTCTTTAATCATTCATTCAGAATTTATTAGACACCTCTGGGGTGTCTCAGCACCATTTTGTTGTTGTTCAGTTGTTTCAGCCATTTCTGACTCTTCACGCCCCATTTGGGGTGTTCCTGGCAAAGATACTGGACTGGTTTGCCATTTCCTTCTCCAGCTCATTTTACAGATGAGGAAATTGAGGCAAAAAAGGTTTAGGTAATTTGCCCATGGTTACATGGCTAGTTAAGTGTCTGAGGTTAGATTTGAATTTGGCTCTTTCTGACTCCAAGCCTAGCGCTCTCCCCTCTGTGATACTTAGCTGCCCTAGTACTGAAAGGAATAGAAAATAAAAGACATAGCTTTGTTCTTTAGTTGGGGGCAACAATAAGCTTGTATATGAAATCACAGCAAGCAATGATCTAGATATAAAGGCTGATACTGTAAGCAATCTGGGAGAGCAAGGAATAGTTTACCTGTCAGGTATATACAAAAGGGAAGAATTTATGTCCAAACAAGCGGTAGAGAGCATTAAAAAATGCAAAATGGATAACTTTGATTGCATTAAACCGAAAAGGTTTTGTACAAACAAAGCCAATGTAACCAAGATTAAGAGGGAAGTGGGAAATTGGGAAAGAATTTTTACAACCAGTGTCTCTGATAAAGGCCTCATTTCTAAAATGTACAGAGAAATGAGTCAAATTTATAATTGATAAATGGTCAAAGAATATGAAAAGGCAGTTTTCAGAGGAAGAAATTAAAGATATCTATAAGCATATGAAAAAATGCTCTAAATCACTATTGACTAGAGAAATGCAAATCAAAACAACTGTGAGTTACCACATCTCCCTAGTCAGATTGGCTAAGATGACAAAACAGGAAAATGATAAACGCTGGAGAGAATGTGGAAAAATTAGAACACTAATGCATTTTTGGTGGAGTTGTGAACTGAACCAACCATTCTGGAGAGCAATTTGGAACTATGTCCAAAGGGCTATAAAAATGTGCATACCCTTGAATCCAGAAATACCACTTCTAGGGCTGTATCCCAAAGAGATCATACAAGAGGGAAAAGAACCCATATGTACAAAAATATTTATAGCAGCTCTTTTTGTGGTGGCAAAGAATTGGAAATCAAGGGGATACCCATCAATTGGGGAATAGTTGTGGTGTATGAATGTAATGGAACACTATTGTGCTATAAGAAATGAGGAGAAGATGGACTTCATAAATAACCTGGAGAGACTTATATAAACTGATGCTGAGTGAGGAGCGCAGAACCAGGAGAACTTTGTACACGATTATAGACACATTGTATCTGTGACGACTAACTTCGATAGACTGGGCTCTCTCAGTAATGTAAGCTTATAAGACAGCTCCAAAAGATTCATGATGGAAAGGATATCCACATCCAGAGAAAGAACTACAGAGTCTAAATGCAGATTGAAGCAAACTACTTGCTCTCTCTCTTTTGTGTTTTGTTTTGTTTTGTTCCTTCTTTCTCGTTGTTTACTTCATTGGTTAAAACTCTTCTTTACAACTTGACTAATGTTTAAATGTGAAGGTATTTGTAGAGCCTATATCAGATAGCATATTACTATGGGGGGAGGAGAAGAAGAGGGAGAAAATCTGAAACACAAGGGATTGTGGAATTGGATGTTGTAAACTAAAAATAAATAAATAAAACAAAAAAATCACAGCAAGCAAAGCTCTCTTTAATATAGTGATTTCAGCTTTGCAAGTCACTTTTATCCTAGCTGACCCTCCCCATGACCCTGTGAGGTGGATACAATTATAATGTCCATTTTATTGCTGGGGATACAGGCTCATAGAGGCAGGGGCACACAGACAGGAAACACGAGAGGCCACATTCAAATTCAGGCCTTCCTAAACCCTAAGTCCAACACTTGATTTCTACTACAATAGGCTGCTTCTCCTAAATAACTAGACTACAGTACAGTAATATCTTGACTTATTATATTCTCAGGAAACAAAGCTGGGTTTTTACTAAGGTGACCACAGCACTGACAAAGCTGGAGGTTTTGGTCTCCTTAGCAATGACTTGACATCTAGGGTTACATTCTCAGGACTCATATGGCCCACTATCCTGGGAGCGAGAGTGATGTCTGTGGATATGTGCATGACCATATGAAGCTTCTCTGTCACTGGGCAGCAGGTTTCAAAGAATGCTTTACAGAAATAATACAGGATCATAGGATCATAGATCATATATAGCCAGAAAAGATCTCTACTATCATTTAGCTTAATTCTTAATTCTTACAGATGAGGCAACTGAGGCCTAGAAGTCACACAGCTCGTAAATGACAGAATATGGATTTGAATGTAGATTCTCTGGTTGTGAATCTCTTTCCTTTGTACATCACTTCCAGTTGCCTGCCATTAGAATCAAAGACTTACAATATAAACTAGCGTAAGTTCCCCACCAATGTGGGCTGTGATGGCTGATGAGTCTAAGATTGCCTCAGCTAGGTAGCTCCTACAGATATATAACAGGGGGTGAATCCACATCTTTGGATGCTTCTTTGGATCTCCTGCATCACTTCGGCTTTAGTCAAGTTTCTAATGACAAGAGTGTATCAGTGGAACGTATCCTCAGTTAATAGATACACTATGATAGTAAAGATACTGATAGTTACATAATAGTACTTTACGAGTAGCAAAGAACTTTGAATATAGTATTTCATTTGGTCCTCCCAACAACCCCATGACGTAGACAGAATATATATGGGTATGATTTCCCCCACTTCATAGATGGAAAAACCGAGGCCCAGGGAAGCCAATGACTCATCAGAGGTTCCCAAAGTAATAAGAAGTAGAACTGGGATAGGGATCCAACTCTCCTAAGTCCAGTGACAACACCCTTCCCCAATACCACAGATTCCTCTTAGCACACAAGGAAGTGTGAGCGGTCTTTGAATTTTTAAAAATCTTGTAGCTAGTTTTAAACACATTAATTTTCATCTGTTTCAATTAATTTACAGAAATAAAAATAACATGATGAAAACCAAATTACGAATTCTTTACAACTAAAATACACCTAAACATGCAAGTGTCAGTGCCGACTCACTGATGTGTATGCGTGTGTGTAATGCCTATTTTGTATAAGTATAGAATATGTGCATGCTGGCCTCAGTTCTTTTTTTTAATATTGCATCACTTCATATGAAGCTTTTCATTTAAAAACATACATTTCACTGTTTATAATATGGTACATTGATATAACTTGGTTTTTCAGTTGTTCTCCAGTCAATGGACTTTAGGTTGTTTCTAGTTTGCTGTTACATAATGTTTTGCTATAAACACTTTGCATGTACAGTTTTTTAAAAAAATTTGAATGATCTTACTGGGAGTCTCTCCTATAAAGAGCCCACGCGGTACGGAGATTAACAGTGATAATAATAATATCCAACATTTATATGTGATATAATAATAATTTATGTTTGATATAATAAAGCATTAAGTGCTTTACAATTTTTATCTCATTGGATTCTTACAATAACCCTGGGAAGTAGGCAGCATTATTATCCCCATTTTACAGTTGAAGAAGCTGAGACAGACAGAGACCAACAAGTGACATGCCCAGGGTCACGCTGCTAGGAAGTGTCACATATTAAATCTGAAAGCAGGTCCTGACACTAGGCCAAGCCCTTTCTATCCCTGTTTCCACCTAACTTCCTGGCCTCTGGGCCTCTGGCACTGTCTGCAGACAGTGTGAACTGGGATCAATCATTTAACCTCTCAGACAGCTCTCAAAGACAATAAATAACAGTATTGAAGATGCTGACCTTCGTCAGTGGAAGGAGTTTCCTCATCTGCAAGTTTCTCATACCAAAAAATCACGGGTCCAGTGCCTACTCCTATATAGCAAGACTGCTGGATCCAAAGACATGTCCGTCTTGTCACTTTTATTATTCTTGCTAGATTGCTTTCCAGAAATATTGCCCCAATTTCCAGAGCAATCTGCAACACATCAGTGTTCCTATTTCTCCACACTTCCACTAAGCTTTCTCACTTTTATTTATTTTATTAATTTCGCAAATAAAGTGGTATTTCACTGTTGTTTTTTAATAGGCATTTAGTACTGAGGTTGGGCGTCTTTCCTCATGTTCTGCCCATGTTATGCACGGACCATCTTTCAGCCTGAGCTGTGTACTGCCTTGTAGATTTGTACCTGTTCCCTGTAAATCCTTAGATCATATTTAGATCTGAAATGACTATAGACAGCCTTCTGTTCAAACTCTTTGTTTTACAGAGGGGTTTGCAAGGATGTTTCACACCTCTGAAGTCCAGAGAGTGGAAGTGATATGCCCAAGAGAGAGGTCAGACTTTAATATGATATGTTTAGCATGCATGATGAGTCTTTCCCAATCTCTTTTTCTTTTTCTATTGTCTAGCCTCTACAACCCACTTGGCCGAGCCTGTAAGGGCTGGGGCACTTGCCCCTCCCTGTTTAATGTGTAGCCATGAGGTTTGGTCTAGATTCAGTTCTAGGGAGTCTGGCCTCTGGTGACAGGGTGCTTCTTTTTCTCATACAATTTTAATTAAAGTAAATTAGATTAGTCTTAGGGGTTCCCCCCAAAGGGAAAAGTAATAGAAAGACCCTCAGTGTACAATGTTAAATGAACATAGGACAGGTAATTTGTCCCTATACCCACAAGAAAAACAATTAAAAACTCTCACAAGAGCACATTAACAGCATAGAATACATTTATTTAGCAGAATTCAGGAACCACTTATAACTACAGTTACAAACTGGAGCCTAATATTTAACACCCTGTCCCCCCAACCTCCCACCCCCAGTATATCAAACAGTTTGGTTCATCAAACATTGACATTTTATATCAGCTCTACACTATCACTGCCCTCCAAATCCAAACCTCTAAACTTTACCTTCAACTATTTCAGCATCTTTATCAGCAACTTCCACAACCAACTGTTCCTTTGGATACTACTATTACCATTCCTATGGATACAGCCTGCTGAATTTGAAGGCTGCCTCCTAGACATGTCTATCTCAAGGTGGTTACATTGCTTGGTTACCTGCTCAGGAAAGGAGAAAATCAAAGAAACAGCCCAAATCCACGCTGAGGCTTCCTTAGGTGGGACATGTGTTCAAGATGATATATTGAACCTATGGAAGACAAGTGCAAATGCTCCTTTGCCCAACCTGATTCTTGAGATTCAGCCCTAGACCTGATCCATGTTTCATAATTGGAATGGAAGAGAGAGGAAGATAGTGATTTAATTCTTTTTGTAAATCCAGTGAATCCCCAGAGACTCCAGTTCAGCCACCACTTGGGGAGTTCTTAGTCGTGGTAGATGGCAAGCCCTTTAGCCCTGACTAAAGCCAGTCCCAAAGCTCCCAAGAGATTGGCCAGAATCAGGAAAGAAAGTTCTCTGATCAATAATGATTTAGAGTATTTTTTTCATACGACTATAAATTGTTTGGACTTCTTTATGTAAAAACTGACTTCATATCCTTTGAACATTCAACAATTGCAGAATGACTCTCAGTCTTACAGATTTTACAAAGTTCTTGACATAGTTGATATATAAGACCTTTATCTGAGAAACTGTGTATAAATTGTTTTCAAGTTTTCTCTTTTCCTTCTGATCTTAGCTATATCCGTACAAAATCTTTTTAATTTAATTGTAACCAAAATGGCCATTTCACATGTCACTTGTTCTCTACTGCTTGTTTATTCATAAATTGTTTGCCTATCCATAAGCCTGATAAGTAATATGTTCCATGTTTTTTCCAATTTTCTTGTAATATCTCTCTTTATATCTAGATCACACACCCATTTTGACCTTATCTATTGGCAAATGGAATAAGATACTGCCTAATTTCTGCCACACTGCTTTCCAGTTTTCCCAACAATTTTCACCAAATAACGAATTATTATCCCCAAATCTTGAGACTTCAGTTTATATGTACCTTGGTGGTTATATTTTATTGTCATTATCAACCAGATATTTCATTTGTTTTTTTTCCTATTTATTACTGGCATATGAGCATGTAAATGATATCTGAAAGTTTATCAACTAATATTAATACGTAGATATGGATATGGATACAGATATATATGTCCAGTAGCACTTTTCTACTGGGAGAGGAAGACTAGAGAGGGGGATCTACCCTTGTTTTAAGTAATCACCTAGTCTAAGATCATTCTTTGTAAAATAAAAGAAAAAGAAGAAAATCAAACTATTTCTCTCCTCCACACATGACCTTTTACTTCCAGAGAACATATACATCAGACACAAACTAGAAATTCCAGATAAAATAAATTATGATAGAAAATTACTCCTTTCTCTCCCCCCCATGAAATCTTCTGTGTTGCCTTCCAACCTTTCAGTCCTCCTGCATGGGGGCCATCTGTAAGCATCAGGAAGAAGCAGCAGTTAAGACTCTTGCTTGTCTTGGACACCAGCTGAGGGAAGAGGTTAGGTATGACCCCTCCCTCTGCAATGGTGACAGCTGCCCTTGGTGTCTTTAGCTCTTCATCACTGCCCATTGCCATCTGGTTTCAGGCTTACCCAGCCATCTTATTCTACTGTTAAAGAAAATGATATATTACTTATTTGAAATCCCTGATAACCTTTAAAAACCTCAAATACTTCTTAGTGCATGTTTTAATTTTGCTTTGCATAGCCTGAATAGAAAGGAGCACAAGGGAGAATTCAGTGTCTTCTCTTTGTACTGAAGGGCCTAAGGATCCGACCTAAAGCCTCATGGGACCATCTGTTCTTTCTCCCTAGGGAAGAAAAAGCGGACTGTTGCCAGTCAACTCCTTAGAATCTCTTTGGAAGTAGGAATGCGGTTTTATACTTATTTTTAGGTTACCTACAATGTAAAACAACAGAAAACAACTCAAGCAGGCACTCAACAAGAAATCGGTTGGCTGATTGACTGAAGCTATGCCTACAGGGACAGCATCATGAAAATCAGGCCATAATTGGCTTTGTGGATATTGTCTGATTCCAGTCTTGGAGCATCACATGCTAAAATTCAATATTTCTTCACAGAGACAGTGCAAGAATGATAAAGACTAAGGGAATTTAGAAATGGGGAATTTGTTTAAACTGAAAATAGACACCCAAATCCAATAGTTACTTTAAAGTTTTTAGTAAACAGCTGCTTCATTTCTACTGCTCAGGAGAGTCTAGGTTACCTGGCCTAGAAAGTTTTCTTCTTAGTAATTGATTAGATATGACTTAATAATTAATACCAGTGCTCAGGACTGCAGAATTCTCCAATGTACTTTTTGCTTCAGACACCATCACAGCATTGTCATACGTACCACTTCTGCTGTTTGATCATCTTAGTAATTTTCTAAGCCTGAAATCAGACTTTGTGCTGGAAAAGTACTCAACAGGTAATTTATTTAGAAGGCTACTTAATCTAATCTGGACCTGTAGAGGATGGGATACAGTTGGAAAATAGGAAAGGAACACTGGTGTGTGAAAAGTCCATTGGTTTTGGAGTCAGAAAACCAGGTTTCAAATCCTGGTTCTATCATTTAATCCCTGTATGAATTTTACTACAGTTCCTCATCTATAAAATAAGAAGTTTGTATTAAATTATCTCTGAGGCCCCTTCTAGTTCTAAATCTATGCTTTTAAACAACTTAGGCATCACCTAAGAATTACAGAGTAATTGGAGATCCTTTAAGAATTTGCTTCGAATTTAGGCAAACACATAAATTACTTCTACCTTGTATGATTTCAACTTAATTGGGCAGTGATGGTAGTCCTAGCTTGCAACTCCCTTTTACAATTCTACGTTAAACATTAATTCTTCTCTTAAGACAATGTCATAAAACCTTTTGCCTTCAAAAATGTCATCCTTGGACCAGCTGGTCAGGGAATGAATTTGACTGTTTTTGCACTGAAGAAGTATGTGTGGTTCAACACTACCCTTACTCTGCTTCCGATACTGTACAGGGCACGGAATGCCCACCAATACTTCATATAACCAGGTAGTTTCCAGTCATTAAGTCCCCGTGTTACCTTGCTTGGTGGGGTTGCCGCGTCACACCCACTGCTTTAATAACGTTTTTGACAGCTGCTTTTAGAGAGAGTACGTACATGTCAGAGCTGCTTTCTATGCGGCCAGCTGCTGCGAATGTGCTTTGCAGCGTGCCCAGGCCAAAGTCAAATCTCTGTAGCCATTAAGGACCGAATAGCGACAATATTCTGGGACTTGGCCATAAAAATGCTTACATTCGCATTTGTATTCAAGTGTTGCTTTGCACTGTCTATGTTTTATTAAACCAAACTAGCAACAACTTCAGGTCATAAATGTAATATTACTCTGGGAAGGTACGGAGAAAAAAATTGGGACTCAATAAGAAAGTACCGATGGGGTTTTTGGGTGCCTGGGCTTGAACCCCAGTTCCAAAACCACATTTCTCCCCAGCCTCAAAACTCCCTAGCTTTAAAACACTGTCTCAGGCACTTTCCAGCTCAAGGGCAACATGCCCTAGTCTAGCAAAATACTTAGCCTTCTTCCTGATACGGTAGCCAGCTGCACCTATAGAATTTACTAGTTTGAACTAGCTGGGTACTGGCCGTGGTACTGGCCATAAAGACATTTTCTACTCACTGACCTACCATATGTATCCTAGACTTAGCCATATGTATGTACACTCCCTTAAGTTTATCTTGTCTAACAAGGCATTGATGGAGGCAGCCTGGGGATTTCTCAGTCAGCCCTGACTGTTAGTTGACTTAGTGATGTTTCAGGCCTAAAACCACACCTCCCTGTAGCCCCCTCCCACCCCGGGTTATTTCTCAGTGAACCTGGGTGTAATACCTGCACAGTAGATACTAAAAGTACATGTTCCTTTAAAAACTGACCACTCCTTAACCACTCCCTAATCCCACCCTGACCCACCTAGTTAGCATGTTTAGCACATGTTTTACTAGAGTTTATTCTATATAAACTTTAACTGTACCCTCCAAGGTTGCAGGTTCCTTAAGAACTCTTGCCCACTGAAAAGCATAACAATAAACTTTTGCCACATTAACTTAAAGAATGGTTGAGTCCAGGAATTCATTGCAGGTGACCTTGCCCTGGGAACTCTAGTCTCTGGATTCCTGTATCCCTCTCTCTCTCAACATTTCTGGCCCCTCATCAGCACCATCCTAAATCTTCTAGCCTTTGCCACAAACATACTAATTTACCAACTGTCAAAGAAGGTTAATTTTGCTGCAGTAACAGCCAGGGGATAAATAGTAACAGTACAAGTCTAGCATAAAGATGTTTTAAGGCTTTGCCAGAAAAAAAAATTATGTTAACCAACTATTCTTAGCCTCTCAGAAAAAACACATATTACCATGCTTTCACGTAGTTCCACATCATCTTTCACCTGTTATGAAGGTAAATGAGTGAAACAGCCAGGTAAAGACCTGTTGCTAAATTTCCAAAAATTAAAAGAATTCATACTTTTTAATTGTATTCTTGAGGCTTCCTTTTTTGCTGTTGGTTTTTTGGAATGCTCTTAAGGATGAGTAAATTAAGTTATTTATATCAACATTTAAAAACTTGGATTCTCTGGGTTCTTTTTTTTCCTCTAGTGAATATGGAAAACTTGCCAAACTGCTTTCCTTACTGTGATACATAGTATGGATTTGGACTCAGAGGTCCTGGGTTCAAATTCTGATTCTACTTAATAGTGGCATGGGGAAAGCGTTTTCATTTAACCTCTCTGGAGCTGAGACCTGGGTATGAATCTCACTGCAAAGCCTATTATGACCATTAGCAAGTCAGCTAACCACTCCATGTTTAATCTTTATCCATCTTTAAAATTTTGGTAATATTTTCAGTACCTTCCTCACGGGATTGTTGTGAAGAAAGTGCTTGCAAACCTTAAAGCACTATGGAAAAATGAGCTGTGATCATTTCTTCTTTCCTTTTACCTTCTGATGCCCTTTCCCATTAGATGTCAGTTTCCTAGTAATTTTTTAGATTAAATTCTAGGAAGATGTAGTTTCTCTTAAAAATCAGACCCAAGATGACATATAATAGATCTTTAAATAAAAATGAACCATTACAGCACAATTTGGGGTTGCTAGTTTTCTTCTTATCCCATCTCTGAAATCCCTTTATAATCTGTCCAGATTTAGTGTGGGGTGTTTGGGGAGGCACTTATGCAAATCATGCTCTCTACTCACAAATCATGCAGTAGGTACAAATCCTAAGGCAAAGCATTCACTTAAGACACAGAGTAATTTAAATGAGAATCAAAGAGTGGGCATATTTTCTTCCTTCATGCAGTATCTTATACTTCCTGAGGCTGTGGATGGGCAAAAAGTATTAAAGAGAGCGTGCATGAGGGAATAAGAAAAGTATCCCTCCTGTTCTGGGAGGGATAGAGTGAGTTAAGTGTTTCCCCACCCATATCCTTTCAAGCTGACTCTCAGAGGCTGGGATTAGAGCAGTAACTAGCAGTCATAGTGGCTTGACCAATCAAGGCTAAATGGGTCTTCATATAAACCACTGGGGATGACAGAAGACCCCAAGACATATCAGGCATGGTGCTAATGGGGAAGAAAACATGAGATAACTATGTACATACAAGATACATACACATATTAGATGAAGCAAACCAGTGAAAAAAGAGATAGTGGTCATGAACTTATCAATAAGATCAGAGAATTACAGATGCAGAGCTGCAAGGGGATATGGTTTAAGTGACTTGCCCAAGGTCACACCAGGTAGTGAGTAGCAGTTGTTTGGCTAGTATAGAAAAAAGTAGTTGCAAAAGGGAGAGCGTCTGACTGGGGAGAGGGTGGGTCTTTGAAGGTATAGATGCTGAAAATAAATAATTTGTTCTAAGGATCTTGGACTTCCTCATTAGGAAGCATTTCTTAGCATTCTTACTTCCTTCTACCTGCCTTTGACCAGGGTTCTGTCAGTGCTCACACTGTACAGTGTGGCTGCAAAACCAATCTTGAGTTTCAGTACCCCAACAGAAAGTTCTAAAAGGTGGATTTCCTTATTAAAGGACTCTCCAGGGTCACCCTCACAAAATGTGAGGGTTTCTTGATGATTAGGCTCCATCTATGGCCAAAAGTAGATACTGGGAAGGATTATCAATGTGGTGATTGCTAGAATTATCTTAGTGTGTTAGAAGCCAAGGTTTTCAGTTTTATCCCTATGTGGTAAAGGTATCTTCTATTCTAGGATCAGAGACCACATCCCCAGACTAAATAACTGCAGCTGCAATCATATAATCTTATAAGCAAGGGTAATTACACTGTGGGTCAAATATGTGAGATTGAGTAAAACCAAATGGGGCATTTCATATCAGTTAATATATTATTATATTATTACTAGATAATAAGCATTTATAAAGCTCCTACTGTGTTCCAGGAACTTGCTAGAGACACAAAGAAAGACAAAAATACCCCACAAACAAAAAAGCTACCCCCTCTTTATCTCCTTTTACCAGAATCCCTAGCTTCCTTCAAAGCAGAGTTCAGGGGCCATCTCTTATATGAAGCCTTTCCTGACCAATCCTCTAATTGCCTCCTGTCTGAAAGGACTTTGTATACATTTCTTATTTACAAAACATATTCATTCAAGAAGACAAAATAAGATAGAACAATGACTAAACTGACGCCTCATGCCTTTATACTATGATCACTTTCTTTGAGAAAGGAATTGTTAGGTACTGGGCATGGAGAACACTAAAGAACATCAAAATAAATAAAATAGATTTTATTTGGACAGACGGGAAAAGACTTATTATTAAAGTGGGAGTTATTTCTGAACTATGGTCTGCCTAGAGTCAAATTATCAGACTACTGTCAGGGCTAAGTTTGGAAACAGCAAAAAAGCAAGAAAGAATGGTAATGAAATAAAAGATATTGTATCAGTTGTGAACCATTTAAACAAACTGACAGTCAAAAATGGAAAGTGGACAACATATATGACAATTATTATGACTAACTGTAGTACTTTTATAAAGAAGTTCAACTAATATAAATGAATTGCCACAACATGGAGACCCAAAACCCCCACAAAGCACCACAGTCAGCAAACATCTGACTTAACTTGCCAGATGGAAAGAGATGGCTGCCAAAGGCAACATCAGGTTAGAAGAGAAACATGTCTGCAAAATCTTACAAAGAAGGATGATAGACGATTATTTGCAGCAAAGCACTGAATGAGAGAAGCACTGGAGGTTACAACCTGTTTAAAGAAAACTTGCCAAGATATTCAACTTAGCAAAGCTATCCTAAGGGCTTCTGAGGACAAAAATGTAAGTTAACAAGCAGAAGGAAAATGGAAAAGATTTGTAAAATGTATTACCATCAATTATTTTTTTTCCATTAAGGACAATGAACCCACTATACTTAAATCCTAATATATATATATGTGGACTGTCTTCAAGAAATTTCAAAAGTCCTTCAATTACTCCAAGATTTCCATGAATGCAAAGGCCATATTTTTGCTATTAATATTCTACTACTGCTGCTATATGGCAGTAAACATGGAACATAATAATCCCTGAAGAACCAAAGATGAGTATCACACAGAGGGCAATGGAAAGGTATGGTGACTGTGAACAGGCAGCTATATACATACATACACACTATATACACATACATAGATACACATATACATATATACATATATATATACATAAACACACACACACCTATATATATATATATATATATATACACACACACACACACATATATGTATATATACACACACATACATACAAGATACACAAATCAAAGGTATCCATGTTGATGGTATTAGTAAAGAGCAAATAAGTTTTTATAAGTTGGGTGGAGCCAAGATGGAGGAGTAGAAGCAACAAGCTTCTGCAGCTCCATGTAGCCACCTCAAATAACCATAAAATATTACTCTAAACAAATTTTAGGGCTTCAAAACTCACAAAAATACAGAAAAACACATCTCCCACTCAAGGCAGCTTGGCAGAAAGGGCTCATCACAGGGCGCTGGGAGCCTAAATCAGCCCAGCCTGAAACCATGGCATGGCCCTGGGGGGGGGGGGGGGTGGCTGGATGAGCTGAGCCTCAGCTGGCCTTCAGGAGAGTGGATCAGCAGCAGCTGTGGCAGTTTCCAGAATTATCAAGCCATAAGCAAAAAGGACTAAGTGAAAGGTCAGTGGAACTCAACTAAATCTGGGGGAGAAAAGCAGTTCAGCTGAAATGCCTCCAGGGCAAGAAAGTGGTAGAAGCGGCAGCCCTGCAGCTTCAGAGCTCCTGGCCTGCAGGCTACAGGGGGGCCAAGCGATCATTCAGAGGCTAAGTGCTCTTGCGTTGAGCTTCCTGGATACGGATCGTGGTCTTGGGTGGTGGTCCTGGAGTGCATTTTCAGTGAGCCAAAGCTGGTGGGGGCTGCAAAAAAAAGTCAGCCTCCTAATAGCTCTGGCAGCTACAAAAACCTCAGAGATTTGGGACAGAGCTTTCCCTTCTGGAAGCAGAGTTCCACAGAGCTAAAACATCAAGTAATTGACTGGCAACATGAGCAGGCAAAGGAAGCAAAGTAAGAACAGCAACCGAACTTTAGATTCCTTCTTTGGGGATAAAAAGGATCAAAGCATGGAACGTGAGGAAGACAACACAGTCAGAACTCCCACACCAAAAGCTTCCAAGAAACATGAAGACTTCCTACAAGCCATAGAGCAGCTTAAGAAGGATTCTGAAAACCAAGTAAGAGAAGTGGAGGAAAAATTGGGAAGAGAAATGAGAATGATGCAAGAAAATCATGAAAAGAGAGTCAACAACCTGACTGAAGAAAATAACACTTTAAAAAAATAGATTAACTCAAATGGCAAAAGAGGCCCAAAAAGCCAAT
>CM053580.1:210358172-210378067 GCA_028627135.1 Pseudochirops cupreus
TTTAAGTATTCTATTGTGAATTGATTGAATGACTTGATGATTGAGTTGCCCCATGAGTGGAAGTTTTGAGTATTCTATTGTTTCTTGTTAATGATTGAGTTGCCCCATGAGTGGAAGTTTGATTCTATTGCTCCTTGTTCTGAATATTGTGGCCACTGTAGTGAAAACTGTGTGGCCATTTTCTGTGATAAGATGTAATATTGTGAATATTAGAATGTTTTGAATGTTTGTCTTGATTTGTAATGGAATAAACAGAGTGTTCACTATATTTTGTAATCTGAACTCTAAAGGCTGTTCACAGTAGCATTCCTTTGGGAATCTGCTGGTGCATGGCATTACACCAGGCCAGGCACTCTGCTAAGTGCTTTACATATGTTATCTCATTTGATCTTCATAAAAATCCCTGGAAAGGAGATGCTATTATTATCCCCATTTCACTGTTGAAGAAACTGAGGCAGAGGCAACCTCATATGTGGGTGGATCCATAGTCACACTGGGTACCATATATTTCAGTGCTAGTATTGTCCAAACATCTGCAGAACTAGCTGTAGAACTAGATTTACCTTTGGATCCAGTTACTGAGTTTCATTAAAAAATCATTTTATTCCTTAACATACATCTTGTTTTTGATAGAAATGGAATTGTTCAGCTTTATCACCCACTCTTGTTCACCATACCTGAGATCTTCAAGTTGTTTCCAAAAATTTTCCACCATTCAGAATATTCAAATTATTCAAAGCCCAAAGACAATGTCCATAGAATAATTCTGGTTTTTTTTTTCGCTTTTTTTTGGAGGGGGGAAGGTAGTGCCCAAAGTCACACCGCTAGTTTTTTGTGATAAGCATCTGAGGCCACATTTGAACTCAGGTCCTCCTGACTCCAGGGCCAGTACTCTATTCACTGAGCCACCTAGCCGCCCCAATAGAATTAATTCTTAAACTATTCTGAGTAAGGGCAGTATCAACAGAAAAAACATACTACACCAAAATGAAGATCGATATGAAATATGAAATGGGGGACTGGTTCTGGGGAGAAGACTGTCCTACCTCTGACCTATACTGATTGTGTGACCCTGGGCATGGCACAACCTCTCTGTCCTTAAGCAACTATATGAATCAGTTCTGGCATAATATCCACAATTTCAGTCATAGGCTATATGCTAAAAGCTCATAATAACACATGTCAGGGCCCACCACCTGGCACTATTTGCTTTAACAGGTGATCCTTTTGATGCTTTAGTAATAAAGCTCTCTTTGATCTTTGTTTTTTCACTAATTTTACTAAATTTCATTGCATAGCGGAAAATGAATAAGGTTTCACTAAAGAAGTAAATTGTGATCTTTTAAAAGAACAAAATATGTGATTAGACATGTCTTAAAACCACCTCCACTATGTGCATGTAAGAGGCAAATTTTTCTGCCATGGAATGAAAACAAGAACTCGTGCTGATGGTCAGAAAGGTCATTACTTTTCTTTGTAACAAACAGTCCCCTTTAGCAGTCCAAAATTACTTTGCAAGAAAAATATTTTCAAAGTAAGGCCTACAGTTCAAATATAATTAGTCTAGCATACTTACAAAGTACTTTCTTTTTTAATGAGATTATGTAAGTGAATTAGAGATAGACACTGGCCTGTGATTTCACAGGTGGAGGTAATGTCATCACAGGAAACTACACTCTATGTAGGTTGATACCTTCTCTGCAACTTATGTAGCCTTAAAGAAAACTACCTTGATAGCTTAGAGGCTAAGTGATTTGCCCAGGGCCACACCACCAGTATGTCAGAAGCAGATCTTGGACTCGGGTATTCCTGGTTCTGCTGCCAGTTCTCTATCTGCAATGAATGAATTAAGAAATCTTAATTTAAAGTAGCTAAATTATAAGTTTAACCACTTTTTTAAATGTGACTTGTTTTTTCAGAAATAACCCATTACTTTTTCCATGACCTTTTATGTCTAGGACTACTGTCCTAAAATTCTTCCTGTTGGGATAGTCTTGTCTGTATTGCATCCCCTGTGGCTAGAAGAGGAACTGGGATTTGGAGGACAGTAACTTCTAATTCACAACTCAGTTGGAATTTAGAAACTTTTTTATGGCTCCTCTATAAAACAAGGTTAAAACTGAGTCTCATAGGGTCAGTATAAGAAATTCAGGACAAAAGTAATTTTCAAGTATAAAAAGATTTAAAATCTTTCCCACTTATCTCCAGTCCCAAAGGTTTGAACCAACCTTTCCTACTAACTTTATAATCATTTCCTTCACCTCTTCCATTAAACCCTTCCCACAGACCACCAGAAGACAGCCTCAAAGTAACACTGAATGTTACTATACGTGCTTCTCTGTCACCTCAAAATAATTTCTGAAAGGCAGCTCTTTAGTTAGGCACTGGGCTTAAATGGGTAGGAACCGATTCTCTGAGCATTATGAGGGTTATCATATGCTATGGTAAACAGACATAATGTAAACGGTAAAGGATATTAAAGAGCATGCTCCTGGTAGAGAATGAAGCTAAAACATGTACTTTTACAAGACAGAAACATGGCATCTGAATGAGTTAGTTTAAAAGTAGTATTAGCAAATGGCTGAATTACTCAAGTTCAGTCCCCCTTAGTGGAACACTACATAAATAAATGCATATGTAGTTGTATTTGCTATAAAATATATGTGAGAAATAAATTGAAATTATTTGCAACTATGTATTAATTTGTCATTTATTTTTAAAAACCTCAGGTACTAAAGATGCAATAAAATACCCAGCATCCAATATTTCTGATGAATGATAAATTTTGAGCTTAAATTTGGTCAAACTGATCTTACTGATCAAAGATCTACTGGGACCCGATGTTACTAGAGCCCTCAGATGTGCAGGGTAATTGGCAAGAAAGGCAACAGAGGAGAGATTGAGATACAGTTTTCACACTTATCCACATTCTAAGTAGCACAGCAAGCAGTGAGAATTATACTCTCTGGGTACCAAGAGCACGATGCAGCCAATCATTTCTATCCCTGTGGATGCCGCTCCCTCTTCAGACTGCAGCCCACTCTTTTCTTTGAAGTAAACTTTAATTATAGCACTCAAGCAAAACGGGATTCAAACTTTTCACCTTCCTTCTTCCCACAGCGTTCCTTTTAAATGTCATCTGCTAAAAGACAAACCAAAAAAAGAAACCCTTTCTCTCAACTGATAAGCCAGGCACACAAGAAATAATATGACGTTCATTTTAATCTATGATTAAGATCTTATTTTTTCAAAGCCTTCAAAAGGCACTTCTTCCACACTTCAAGGCCTCTCTGATCCTTGGACAGGTCGCTACTCTCTTCAAAGATGACAATCACAACCCCATCCATGTTTTATCTTGTCCACATCCTCCCAGAAATTTTCCAGAGTCTACTCCACATCCAAGGCTTCTCCTCCAATTCAGCTGACATTACACAGAGAAAGGGAGCAAGCAGACTGTCCACTGATTGTCTGTCACCACATAAACTGACCCTATTTCTTTTCTGAACATATTCTCTGCTAACATCCCCGACTTCTCTGGCACAATTCTTAGCTGCCAACAGCGTCCTTACACAAAAATACAGTGATACAGAAGAATGAG
The DNA here is from genome assembly GCA_028627135.1 of Pseudochirops cupreus. Taxonomy (NCBI): domain Eukaryota; kingdom Metazoa; phylum Chordata; class Mammalia; order Diprotodontia; family Pseudocheiridae; genus Pseudochirops; species Pseudochirops cupreus. The sequence goes on from CM053580.1 coordinate 210,361,771, forward strand.
TTCTAGTTTTGAAGTCAGGTGACTTGGGCTTGAATCTTGGCTCTGCCACCCACCACCTGCGTGGAGACCTTTCCCTCTCTGTACCTGTTATCTGTAAAAAAAAAAAAAGGGGTTGGGATGGAGGGTGCGGAGGGGTGGCATCTTCTAGTTTTGAATCTATTATGCTATAAAAAGTACACATGCATGAAATGTGTACTTGTTCATATGGAAAACATACAGACCTCTCACTGACATAGTCTTACAAAGAAAATGTCCTAACTGCTTGTAATTCTTCTAATGAAATATTTCTCATTCAAGTGAATAAAATGAACTTCTGATATAAACAGGAAACACTCCGAGTCCATTACCTGATTTCATTAATATTTTAAGGTTCAAACTAGTAATAATAACTATACTTTTAAGGGATGAATGTAAAAGGAATTGTTTTTCTGATCTTTACTTATCATGGGTACAACCATACACTGTAAAAGCCTCCTTGCTCAATTTCTTGTTTCCATTTAAATCTGTTAAATGCTGAGAAGAGCATCAATTCAGTGAATGTCTAGAGATAGAAAAAAAATCCCAACAATACCGTTCTGAGCATGTATGAGCAAGAGCATGGATAGCCATCAAGGTAGAAAACCGTATTTCACCAATGTCTGGCAACAACACTTCCACAATAAGCTGTAACTATTGCCACGGTCTAGGAGAAAGTATCATATGTTCTTATGTAGGTCAGACCTTTGGGGTAACTTGTTACAAACAATAAAAGAAATAAATTAACCCAGTGTGTTCACAAAATCCAGTGGATAAAATGTTCTGGGTAATTTATTCACAAAGAGAAAGAAAATTCCCCAAATACATTTTACAGCATAGTGACATGGAAATAAACGTATACTTAGTTATATTTGCTATAAAACATATTGAAATTATTTGCCACAATATATTAAGTTGTCATTTATTTTTTAAAACCTCAGGTACTATGCCATTGTTCTTAAAGATGTAATAAGACAACCAGCATCCATTATTTCTGAACCATGATAATTTTTGAGCTTAATTTTTAAAAGGTTAAAAAAACATTTTTTTTCTAATAAAAAGATTTTATTTCTGTTTTTTTAAGTTTAAAAAATTCTAGATATGTTCACCATTCTAAGAAAGTTCAGCAAAGGAATAAAAAAATAAGGAAATTAGTCATCTTCTGAATCACTTTCTTCCTTTGTTGGGAGAGAGCACCTGACTGAGGACATTAATTTATCTTCAATCTGTTTCTTAGGATTTTCCTCTAGATCGGTTTTGATTGCTCCAGATTCAGAAAGTTTCCACTCCAGTTCTGTAAGATAAAGGGGATTTGGAGATAAGGAGAGAGGAAGCAAATTAATTTATTTTCTTCCTGAGATAGTTCATTCAAATTTGTAAAAGTTTCTCATATGGAAACCACAGCTAGCCTAAGCTAAAAGGCACATATTTTAAAAAATCACAACTGTTAATAAAGAAAAAATAATAATTCCAATTCAAATCTACATGGAAATAAGATAAAATAAAATTATTTTTCTCTAGGCTCAACAGTTTCCTAGATTGAACAACTTCTCAGGGAGAGAAAAACAGACGGTAATTCTACACAACAACAGAATTAGTTTCCTCAATCTTGCTGGCAATCTTTAAATCTAATTCCAGTTAGAAAAAAATTATCAAGCTTCCTATTTTGTTGATTTAAAGTAATTCACTGAACTTGGCATCAAAGGAAAAAATATAAATCTGTCATAAAGATGACTAAATTCCATGATTACCAGCTTGAATCAATACATGTGCCCTGGTTACTGAAAAACTCAATTAAAAAATGGAGAAACTGGTTGCTGAAGCTACAGCTATTATTTTTTTTGCGGAGATTTATAATTAGATTCAGCTCCACATGTGGTGGCGGGCCTTCCTGAAGCAAAACTAAATGATTTATTTTTCTACTGTAGAGGGAAAAATCGAGGCAGAATCTTTTCAGTGCTTCTACACATACAACTGGAACAAAATAGTTTGGATTTTGGTTCAGTTAGTCATTAAACTGAATTAATATGGTGATGTACTAATAAAGTACTATTAATAAAGTTTGACACTACATAACCAAACTCATTTTTTAATCTCTATAGAATACTTTAGTCAATATTTTCGGTTCTAGGTACCTAGGTGATCATGGGAGTTCAAATCACATCTCTTAGAATAAAACAATGTCACACTACACAAATCTTCATTTAATATCTGTGATTCTTTACCCACTGGTTTTTATGAAAGATTTCATGAAAAGCTGCTACAGCTATTAATTCGTGTATAGCTGAGAGATCTGCTCTGGACTCAACAGTTTTTTGATAGAACAGATGCCTTGCTACATTCATACCTATTTTAATTAGAAACAGTATGAAAGATTAACCATGTCTATAAGACACTAAAGAAGTCTTATCCCATTCAAGAAATCTCACCTACTAAAATTTAGCAATGCCCAAATTCTACCACACTTGAAATTAAGACCTTTAATATTATCACAATTCTATTCTTCTTCATGCTAAAAACTTAGGAAAAATAAAATGCATATGCAGTCTTCAATCTTTATAGTTCTGGTGCTATTAAATAAAATAATACAGTCTGTAAAAAGGCAGACTGCCATTGTGGATAGAGAACTGACTTCAAAGCCAGGAGGTCTGGGTTCAAACCCTGCCTCTAATATACACTGACTTTCTGACCTGGAGCAAGTCACTTAAACTTTCAGTATTCTAGGCAACGCTCTAAGACTCTAAGTTGCAGAGAGAAGCTAATTTGCAGTGAGGGCAGAAGGAGTTTTCCTCACTGAGGTATTCTCTGTACCAATGAAATCATAGGTCCAGTACCTATATCAGTCTTTACATACATAAAAATATAAATATGTATTCAGTAAAAGTTCATGTATGATTGTTAGCATTAACACCTGGCAGGATTTTGTCAGAATCAGAATGTGACAAAAGTCTAGTGTCCTCGTCTCTATCTCTCCCCACTTCTCTCTCAACCCCCACTCCCCCAGTTTTTCTTGCTTTGGTCTCCCCCAAAAGGGAGAGATCTTTATCATCTATGCCAAAGGTGGGAAATCTGTTGCCTCAAGGCCATACGTGGCCCTCTAGGACCTCAGCCATTTGACTGTTTGGATTCAAAAGGCCACACTTGAGGACCTAGAGGGCCACATTCGGCCTCGAGGCTGCAGGTTCCCCCCCTGATCTATGCAGATGACACCCACAATGATATATCCAGCCCTAGCCTCTCCTGAGCAACAATAACCAACTTCCTACTGGACATCTGAAATCAGTTGTCCTACTGGCATGTCAAACTCAACATGTCCAAACCAGAACTCATCTTCCCCCATGCCCTTCCCCAATCCTCTTCTCAGCTTCTCTATTTCTATTAAAGGAATCACCCCACAAAGCTTATCAGTGGCCACATCTCATTTTTAATTCTATAATCTCTTCCATATATACATTCCCTTCTTTCCACTCACAGTCATCGTCTTGGCATCAGCACAGCCTGAACTATTATAACAGTCTAACTGGTCTCCTCGCCTCAGTCCTCTCCACACTGTATCCCATTCTCCAGACAGCCACCAAAGTGGTTTTCTAAAGCCAAGGTCTGAGTCACATCATTTCTTTGATCAAGCAACTCGGGTGCCTTCCTGTTGCCTAGAAGATCAAAGATAAGCGCCTCTCTTTCACAATTAAGCCAAAGGGCTAGGTGGCAGTTTGTGACCCAGAGGAAATCATCTAAGCTCTGTCTAGCTCAGTTTCTTCATTGGTAAAATGGACGTAATAGCAACTACCTCCCCTGGTTGTTACGAAGAGCAAGCGAAATAACTTGTGCAATATTTTGCGAGCCTTGAAGCACTAAAACGCTAACCATTGCCCCAGCCCGCCTTTCCAGCTTTATCACACATCATTCTCTCCCGCGGACTCTGTGGCCTACGCACACTAGTCTCCTCGCTGCCCTCCTACCTCTGCCTCTCAGAATTCCCAACGTCCTTCAAGTCTCAAACAGCTCGAGTCCCTCCGGTATGAGGCCTGCGCTGATTCTCCCAGTTAACGGCCTCCACGTCTCCAAGATTACGTTGCATCTCTTTATGTGCTTTAGATATGTTTATTTATGTGCATGTTCTCTCCCCTGACAGAACATAAGCTCCTTGAAGGTAGGAACAGTTTCCCTCTGTCTCTAAATCTAGGCATTTTTCTAAGATCTTCAAGCTGTAGATGAGGTTTGACCTGCAATGGTAGGCAGAGTTTCCTCACCTGTGAAGTCCCTCCACCAATGAGATCATGGGTCCAGGCCCTATAGCTAACACAGTGCCTAGCTCAGCAAGCCCTTAATAAATTCTTCTTGATTATCTATCCACCACTAAAAATTCTTATGTAAACAAACAAAAAACAACAAGAAGGGTTTGATGGTAGCTGATTTTTTAGCAATGCAGCCTTTAAAAAAATCACAACCACCCTAGGTCAATGGTTGACCAAAGACAAACAAAATACATCGACCATTGATGGGAAAGTGGTTTTTTTCTGATCATTGATCAAAATACATTTGCTTCTTGCCTCTCGAAAATTTGTTAAAACAAATATAAACTGAGCTACACTACTGCATCCTAAGTGTGGGGCCCAAAGTCTTATAGGTTTTGCATGGGATTTCCCTCCTTTCAGATTATAACTACTTACCATCTCTTGTCAGGTTCATGCCACCAAATACTAGAGGACCAATGAACTGGGCCTTGATATCGCCCTCAAGGTAGACAAATATTGTGGGCAGATTTCTATCGGGATAGTTGGGTATGCACGTTGTTGAAATGGACTTGATAAATTTCACATCGGGAAATTTTCTTGCAAGTCCACTAAAGTGCTGGTTTATAAGTGTGCACAGAGGGATTCTGTGAAAGAGAAAATCAAGAGAAGTCAATGCTACAATGGGGACAAAGCAAGTGAAGTATTTCCATTGTCCCAACCCTGGCTTGAGTTCCATGCTGGCTACAGCCAATTTAAAATTATTTTACTTCTCACAATTCAATTTTTAAGATTGCTTCTCCTATCACATATCTTCCAGGAAGCAGATTTAATAGATTAATATAGAAAAGTAAAAGGAAGCTCATACAAAAAACAAACCTACATGTTGAAACAGTAAATTAGGGAAGCGATTTATACACAAGATCGAATTTTATTTTATGTGATAAATGACATAGGTAAGTTACCATAATTTTAATGTAAAAGGTACTTATTCCTCTCCTTTTTAAATGAAACCTGGTAAAACATTTGGAATCTAGAATTTATGTGGTGGGTGAGCAAATATTTTCTGCTGTTAATACAAGTTTATGATTATTTCTAGAAGGAAATCTACTGTACATGGGACACCATGTAAAGGTAGTGAAAATGGCAGAAATAGTTCAGAATTACTATGTCAATTTTTATATAAAAATAGTGGGCAACCAAGGCATTCACAACGAATAATGAGTTGATTCTCGGATTCTACTGGATTCCTCAGTTTCTCAACACAAAGCAAACAAATCACGAATCAAATTTTTCAATAAAAGAAAAGTTCTCAATTTTAGCCAGGAGAAAAATTGCCAGGTTATAAATATAATAAATATGAAATCCATTTTTAAATAAACATGTACTTCAAAAAGAACTTTCTATTTTTCATAACCTAAAGCTTTACAAAATTCATACGGTTAGCAGAGCAGGAGTGACTAGGTGGGCACAGTGGCTCGTGTGCCTCAGGCTGTGCGGGCCTGGTGGGTTAGCACTAACAAGCACTAAAATCTCAGATTATTAACAGAAAAAAATCTTAGCTGAGCCGCTTATCAGTGAAGCCTAAAACGCCCCCTCAGAGCCTCACAAGCACAGAAACCCCTTTAAGGAAGCAGGAGACGGGCGTACCCCTGTTTGTAAAGGTGCAGGATTACCCACAAGCCTTGGCCAGCTTGGGTAACCTCTCCAACATAATCCTTCCCTGATATCTCCAGAACTTCTCCAAACGTGTTCTTGCATTGAGCTGCTTTCCATTCTGCAAGCCTCTGCTGCCTGGAATAGAAACACGGGAAATTCACCACACTCAAATTCACTTATGTACTCTCAGCAAAACCAAACGAGCAAACCCCAGCGATTTAAACAGTACAAGTGACCACCCAAGGGGGTAAGGGTTCACCTTCAGCAGGGCAGAGTTCTCCCCACGCCAACTCGATGAGCAGGCATTCAGTGACTAAGATGGGAGACATGACTCTCTCCAAAGTCAAGACCCTCCAGTGTCGCTCTCTACCACTCCTAAGGCAGGGCGAGAATAAAAGCACCTCACCCAGACAGAAGTCCAGTCCAGCCCTGTCTCAGGCCCAGCTCACTTAACCCGGCCCTCCTGTAATTCTTATCTTGAAGACATGGCTCCAGACTGCCAACTTCCCTCAGCTACTGTACTCCATGGTCAATTTAAGGAATTTTATGCTCAGGGTAATTTTGACTACACAAAAATTCCACCAGTGATAACTTCTTAAGCTGTGGCCTCAAGGTCACATGTGGTCCTCTAGGTCCTCAAATGTAAACTTCACAGAACAAATCCTTTTATTAACTTTGGATTCAGACAAAGGGCTGCACTTGAGGACCTAGAAGACCACATGTGGCCTCAAGGCCACAGGTTCCCCACCCTTTTTAGAACTAGCCTCCACATAAGATGTGACTCTACTGTAGGTCTAACAAAGTAGTCTTATATTGGAACTGGTTTTACACATAAATTTTCATTAAGTATGTCCAAGGAGTCTCACAAAAAAGAGAGCAAACTGTCGAATAATTTAATTATAATTCCTTCCAAATTTATCTCACCCAGCACATCAGGACATGTGCTTCATTACTATACAAAAGACCAAACAGTTCCCATAGATCTGACCTGTACATTTCAATAGCACGCTCGTCTTCCTCATTAAATTCATCTTCATTTTCTTCTAGTTCTTCCAGAGTCATGTCTTCATATGTCTTCACTGAAATGAATCATATTAGCAAGAGATAAAATTATCTGCAGCAAGAATGAAAACCAAAGCTACTTTGCAATATATATTTTCTCCCCTTCTTCTTTAAAGCGAGGCACTCACTCACTTTTATCCACACCTCTGACTATCCCCCTTCTCCCTTAAAAAGCCAAAAACTAAATTGAATAATTGATTTTGAACCTGAAAAGACTGAGCAGAGCGGAAATGATTCATTCCCAAAGATACTGCGGATCCCATCGTACCAAATGCCTGTAGAATATGAACTCCCCCTGGATGCTACACAGACGCCCCGCCCCGAATGTCTCAAACCAGAAATCATCTCACTCCACTTCCCTGACACAAACTTCCCACTTCTGTTGAGGACGCCAATGGCTCAGGTTCACAGCCTTAAAGGTATCTTTGACTCCTCCTTCTCCCTCAACCCCCATAACCAAAAGTTGCCAGCTCTTACCAATACTCCACTGCATCTCTTGATCTACGCACACTGCTTCTCCCCTTATGCAGCATCTATCAGAGTTCTGGTCAGGACCTAGTTACATCTAGCCTGGAGGACTGCAAAAGCTTTCTACCTGGTCTCCATGTCTCCAGTTTCTCCCTTCTATAACCTGTTCTCCACAGAGCTGCCAAACTGATATTCCTAAAACACAGACCCTGACCATGCTATGCCCTACCCCAAGCATCTTCAATGGCTCCCTGCTTAAATAACCTACATTTTTTATACTGCTGTCATTTCGGGGTATAACCCTACCATTATCAAATGAGCCTTCCCTCCTAATGAAGAAAAACAGCTAAGCAAAATCAAATGACAGTGACCTATCAGACGGGATAAGTCCCATTCTGCATCCACCTATCCACCCACCTCTCCACAGAAAGGGGAGAAGTACTTTTTCATCTTTTCTCTGGGGCCATGATGGGTAATTAGGATTGTTCACTATTAAACTCTTCAATGGCCCCCTACAGCTTCTAAAATAAAATACCAAATCCTTAGTGTGACACTTAAACCACTCCCTCCATCCACTTTTCTAATCATATTTCATCTGACTACCTTCCCACTCAGGTGCTCTATTCAGGTCAGTCTGGTCTGCGAGATAGTCCCTGTACATGAATTCTATCTGACCTCCTTTGACTAGGCCCCCCTACATAGGGAATGCATGTCTTTTTTAATTACACTCGATAGAATCCCTGGCTTCCTTCAAATACAGCTCAGGTTCCTTTTCTTACACCAGGCCCCACCCCCACCCCCACCCCTCCAGTTAGGAGACCGTCTTCCTCCTGACATTACCGTGTATTTACTTACTGGGGTAGATGTTTGCTTTTCAATCCCCAGTGACTTGAACATAAGAGACACTAAGTTTGCTGAATTAGACTTAATAAAGGAAGATATTAGTAAGGAGTGCCCAGAATGAAATTTAGTCTTCCTGATTCAATTTTTAAAAATCTAGGAATAAGGAGTCTCAAATGTAAAAGTTACAGATCCGTAAGGAGTCTAAGAAATCATCTGGTGCCTTACATAAGAATGGACAATCCATTTCTTAAAATGCAGTTATCTTAAAAGAGGAAGCGTGCTGGAGTGGGCAGAGGGTTGGACCTGGGTTTCATTCTTGACTGTGATACTTAGGAGCTTTGTGAGCCCATTCATGTCTCTTATCTTTCTGGGTTTCAACCCGATGATCAACCAATCAATCAAACGGCTTCTACATACCACAAGCAAATGCATGAGAAGTACTTCCACCAAAAAATGCCAATTAAAAAACTAACTAGATGGACTGTTTCTTAAAATCAGCATCTAAAATCACAGGCTCCATCAACATGTTCATCTGCAAAAGGAGTCGCAGAGTCACAGAGGTGAGGGAGTGAGGGGGTGTGGAAAGACAGTACCCTACGGTATTGCTGGTGGAGTGCTGAACTGGTCCAACCACTCTGGAGAGCAATTTGAAACTGTGCCCAAAAGTCACTAAACGGCACATTCTGATGTCCAGAAATATTTTCACAATAACACCCAGCATTTATAGAGTTCACTAAGATGTGTAAAGTACTCACGAACATTATCTAATTTTGTCCTAACAATAACCTTGGGAAGCAGGTGATACCATCTGCATTTTAGAGATGAAGAAACTGAGGCAGGCAGAGCTCCAATGACGTGGCCAGGGTGACACAGCTAGTTAATGTCTGAGGCTACATGTAAACGCGGGGCTTCCCGACCCCAAGGCAGCATTCTGTCCGCTCACTGCCCTTTTTACCTGGCTACCTGCCACTACCAGGCCTATCCCCAAAGAGAAAAAAGAGAGGAAAAGGACTCACATGTGTAAAAAGTACTCTTGGCACCACCTTTTGTTATAGCAAAAAACTGGAAACCAAGTGAGTGCCCATCAACAGGAAATGGTTTGCAAATGATACGGCACCAGAGGAGACTTTTGTGAAATGACAGAGAGAGAAAAACGAGCAAAATCAGGAGAATAACAGATACGACAATTACAACACTAAAGAAAAACAACTCTGAAAAACTCAAGAACTCTCATCAATGCTGATGATCAATCATGATTCCAAAGGAGCGATGATACCCAGCTCCTGAAGGAACGCCAGCAGACTAAAGATGCAGAGTAAGACATACATCTCTAGACAGGGCCAAAAACTGATTTTTTGTCTTGACTGTGGCTTATTTGTATGCGGGAGGGTTTTGGTTTTTTTTGTCGTTTTTAAACTGGGAGCATTGAGTTAGTGATAGTGAGGTCAAAATAGAAAATAGAAAAAGAAGAATGTCATTGATATGTTTTTTAAATGCACAGAAGAAAATGAAGCTCAGAATGAGAGAGGAAAATTTACATGAATTTATTATAGACTTCAAAATATACAAGTCATTTATAATAAAAATTCATAGTTCCATGTAGAATCTTTTTTCTGTCCTTCTTGGTGTACAGAAATGTTTGTCAAGTTCATAATAATAATTTTTTTTAATGTAAGGGATATTAGTGATTATTTAGTGCAAACCATTCCCATCCCAAGTTTACAAATGAGCAAACCAAGAACCAGAGAGGTCGCCATGAACTATTCATGGCCATATAGGTGATCTGAGGCAAAACCAGGACTAGAACCAAAGCCTCACGTTTATTTTAATCTAAGACTTTTTCCACCATAACAAATGCTTGAATCAAAAAAAAAAAAAAACATTAAGTCCACCAACTCAGACAACGAACAATCAAGGACATGAACTGAACTCACCTACTGATGGCTGAAGGATGTGATTCTCCTCTTCTGCTTCTTGCTCCCTCTTTTCCAAATCATCCAAGCTTTCCTTCGGGGGCAATATGCCCTTCTTGCGCAGGATGTCATTCCACTCGGTGTCTGCATTGGGGTCCTGAAACAGTAACATCAAGGATGACTTTGGGGAAATCAAGTTCAACAAAAGCCCGGTGCTGTAATTCTCAAAGTGGAGACCAGGAGACAGAAGCGGCTTCCAGTAAGGGATGGTGGACTGACAAATGATCTTTCCTGGTGAGGCCTTAATTCTACTCCTCATACTCCTGGATGAGTCTGTAATGCCTCTCAGGGCTTCTGCTCCCAATCCTTCTCTTGTTTCACTACTACTCTCTCTTTTCCTCTCCTAACATTTACTTAGTGAATGGTAAATAGCAGACAGTCATGGTTGGAAGGGTGAGACATGATTCTGTAACTCAAATCTGATCTTCGGTTTAAGATTAAAGAATTAAAATTTCAATTCAAGTGTATACACATGTTAGATGCAAAGCATGGAAGCCTAGAAATGAGATGAGAGTAAAGATGTACCCACAGTTAGAAAACCTAGGTTTTAAAGAAACGCCCAATTCTGAGGTGCAAACAGGAATGATTCTCTCTGGAAGTCTAGAGGGTTTCACGGCATGGCATGTCACAGATGCCTAGGACAGGTCCTGATTTCCAATCTAACTTTATGCTCTTTGTAAGAATGCTTAAAGGTTGCATCTTGAGGAAGATCGTGTAAAATAGCCTCAATCTATAGGGCACATTTTAAGTGTTGAATTTTTGTTAGAAATTTAGCCCGAAATGTCCCTGGAAGTCCATGTAACGAAAAAAAAATTTTCTTAACATCAACTTGACATTCTAAACTTCTCTCTGCTCCCCTGTGCATTTTTTAAACATTTCATTGGTTTTTTTCCCCCTTTTCTTTCTTTCTTTTGGGGGGCAATCAGGAATTTTAAGTAAACATTCCCACAAAAAGAAACCCCTAAACTCAAAGTTGGCACTCACAATTTATACAGATGCCCAAAGTGCTCCCAAGACAGAAGTCTGAGAATAATCAGCAAGGGGCTGTTATTTCACCAACAGACCAGCATTTACGAAGCATAAACTAGGGGTAAGCGCTGCGGGCCAGGTGCTGGGGATAAATAAGGGTACAAAGACAGCGAAAGCGCAGTCCCTCCTCTCAAGGGTTTTACAAGCTACCTGGAACATGACGGAACACAAATGAATATATAAAAAATAAGTACTTAGGAGCACCTTGAGGGGAAGGCGGCACTAGAGTGAAGTTCCCCAGGCAAGCAGGGATCCTACGGGAACACGGTCCAGCCTGGGGAGAAAGCCCAGGAAGGGCAGAGAGCGCGCAGGACAGAAGGTTCAGCCGGACCTCGGAGTCCGTGCGGAGGAGCTCCGCGCAAAAGGCTACAAAGGGAGCTGGCAGCTGCGAATGGCAAACAGAAACCTGGTTCTGACACCACACACGACACGCAACCCAGCGTTTTTCAGCCATGTCGCTGGGTTCCCGGCAGCTACATGGCACAGTAGGCAGAGCGCCAGGCTTGGAATCGGGGAGACTCCTCTTCATGACTTCAAATCCCACCTCAGACACCTACTGGCTGTATGACCCTGGGCAAGTCACTTAACCCCCATTGCTCTGCCTTCTCCCCTCCAAAAAAAAAAAAAAAAGAAAAAAAGAGCGTCTTAAGGAGAGTTTTTTCGCCTTTTTGGGTGTGATGGACCCTTTGAACAGTATGGCACATCTTCTCGGAATAAAATACAATAAAGGTCGTGGGAATAAAAATCAATTCCTTTGAAATAAGATGTTAAAGATTATAGGATTTTAAATGAAACCAATTATACTTAAGTAGTTATTTAAAAAAATTGTTTTTAACTTCTAGGAGCTCAAATAGCGAAACGGCCTTCGAGGTTAAATGACTTGGCCAGGGTCACATAGAAGGAGGACTTGAACCCAGCTTTTTTTTAAGCTTCGTTGCTTTCCGAATCCCAAATAAATAATGGGTAGGGAACACTTCCGCAGCCCTTTAAAGCTCTGTTCTACAATTATCCGCATCTTATTTTCACGTCTAACTGGGGAGGGCGGGGGGTAAACAGTTATCCCCATTTTACAGAGGGGAAACCTGAGGAAGAGCTCCAGCGACTCACCCAGGGTCTAACATGGAGCGAGTACTGGAGGCTGGATTTGAATTCGCCTACTCCTGACTCAAGCTCCGGCGGTCTACGCAAAGCGCTAGCCACCGAGCCACCTCTACAAAGCAGCAAATAATAACGAAGGTAATAATACTATTAAAACCACAGTTGCCAGCGAGAGCAGCGGCAACACACTCCGCCACTGCGCCTGCGCCACGCCCCGCGCCGGCCTCGAGGCCGCACCCACAGCCGCGTGCCCCGCGGGCAACCGGCTCAAACCTCCGCCCCAGGGGGACCCGGGGTCGCGGCTGTCTGCTCCTCTTCCCCCCTCCTCCCGCTCACCTGCATCTCGTCGCCAAAACGCTCAGGTAGGCCAGAACACTCTGTTTCTCGGTCCCAGTTTGCCCTCAGCCCTCAGTTGTGACCGCGCAGGCGCAAGGCCAACCCATCCCATCCCGGGCTACCACCACGCCCCTAGCAGCTGCGCGCCTTAAACCGGCCAGCCCAGATGGAGACAGCCTCTCTTTGGCCAGTAAAGGAAGCATTTTGGGAGCATGCGCACAGCGCGGCGGGGGGGGGGGAGGGGAGGGGAGGTAAGGTAAATTAGGTCATGCGCAGAACGTCCGGGTACGTCGGAGTCAGCATTCGGGTCATGCGCAGAATTCCGGGAGGGCGTGGTTTCGCTTTTAGGTTATGCGCACTACGCCCCTTAGACCTCGCGAGTTGGAGCCTTGCGTTTCCAGCTGTTGCTCTGCCCCCAAGCTGCAGGATTTCCTTATAAGGGCTGAAGTGCCCCTCGGAAGAACCCTGGGGTCACCCGAGGAGGCGGGGAGTCACTTATGCCCTCTTTCCTCCTCACCCCGTCAGTTGTGCCGGGTTTCCGTGGAGGGAGAACAAGTCCAATTCTTAATGGATTTGAGTGTCATAATGAGGATCCCTGAGAATCGCGCCATTACTTTGAAACCCCAGCAGGGGGCAGTATTTGCGCGCTTTTCTCTGCTAGACTGTAAGCTCCCTGAGGGCCGCGACGCCGTCATCCGGGCTCTTGTACCTGCGCGGGTTTGCAGAGCAGGGCTCAGGGCCCAGCGGGGTGCTCAGTAAACCTTGTGATGTTAAATGAAGGAAGTAAGCGGCCCTGGCGGGAAAAGCGCTGGGTCTGGAGTGGGGCGACTCCTTAGGAGTTCAAAGGCGGGCCTTTCACCCAAAACTGGGCCTTGGCTTTCTTCCACTCCGCGGTTCCCTCGTGTGTAAAATGAAGGGGTGTCCGAAGTTATTTATGGGGTTCTTGCGAGAGCACGATACACACACACGTATATATATTTATTTACTTATATGTTTATATATAAATAAATACATTTTTATATATAAAATATATTTTTATGTATTTAACATATTTTATATAAATATATATTTTAAAAATATATTTACAAATAAATATAAGTAAATATACTTATATATACATAAATATATTATATTTATATAATACACACACACACATATATATATACACATATACATGTATATAATATTTCTCCCAATTAGGTGTAAAAACAATTTTAACCTATTTTAAGTTTAAGTTACAAATTTCTCTCCCTCCCTCTCCCCCATCCCTAAATTGGTAAGCAATCTGATATAGGTTATACATGTACTATCATGTAATACATTAATTGGAGCACTCTTATTATCTATCTGTCATCCTTCACAGTGTAATCATCCCATTTTCTCTTCCTGTCATATAATTCCTTACTGACAAAGTTCTTCATGGCAGCCTGTTCACAGTCACTGTACCTTTCCATTGCCCTCTGTGTGATACTCATCTTTGGTTCTTCAGGGATTATTATGTTCCATGTTTACTGCCATACACCAGCACTAGTGGAATTTTAATATTAAAAAGATGGCTCTTGCATTCATGGAAATTTTGGAGTAATTAAAGGAGTTTTGAAATTTCTCGAAGGCAATCCAACATGATCTTCCCCTGTTCAGTTTTGGGTCTGACTCATTGTACATTTGTGGTCTTTGTCCTAAATAGATATATGATGAAAAAATTCTCTTGTTTGTCAATCCTAATGTTATTGATCAGTCAACAAGTATCTAAGAGTCCTCTGTGTGCCAGATAATGTGGTAAATGCTAGGGATACCTGCCTTTAAGGAGCTTACACTCTAGTTGGGGGCACAACATAACAAACAACCCTATACAATTAAGATAATATACAGGAAACTTCAGCTTATGGATCAGTAAAACAATAGGCTAAGATCAAGAGTCTCAGTTAAAAAGGGCTTACTTAATAAACCAGCCCTATATACAACTCTCCATCCTCACATTTACAATGGAAACGATTGATCTCAAACCCATTAGTGTGAAATGCTGCTGTAACAATTGAAATGAATGCAGCTTACCTTACCTTCACCATCAGATTTCCTGCTGATCTTTCAGTCACTTAGATTTTTTTAAAATGCTATTTCTCAGAAGAAAAATTAGTATTTAATGTCACTTCAACTTATAAATACCTAAATTAACTACAAAGGACATATGAAGGAAGACACTCTGCATCTAGAGAAAGAACTGATGAATAGAAGTATGTATAGAATGATTTTACATATATGTATGGATATATGCATGTGTGTATATATGGGCATATACATATTTGTGTCTAATGGTAGCCATCTTGGGGGGGAGGGAAGAAAAAAAGGAAAAAAGAAATTTTTGTAACTTTGTTATATATTTAAAAGGAATAGCAAGTTGTACATAATAGATTTGCAGTTTCATATGAAATCATCTTATTATGCTATGTTATGGAAATGCTTGTTTTATTCCATAATTTAAAATAAATAATTTATTTAAAAAAATATTTAGCACCATGGCCCAGGAAAGGGTAGAGATGGGATTTGAACCATACTGTCCATGAGGTTTTCTTGGTAAAGATATGGAAGTGGTTTGCCATTTCTTTCTCCAGTGGATTAAGCCTAACAGAGGTTAAGTGACTTGCCCAGGGTCACACAGCTAGTGAGTGTCTCAGCTGGAATTGAACTTAGGTCTTCCTGACTCCAGGAGTAGTGCTCTATGCGTTGAGCCATCTCTAGCTGCTGGTACCTTGTGGGAGAAGAGCCTTTAATGTAACATTTTGATCTACTAAATCAAATAGCTAAATGAAATAGCTTTCATAATCAACAATCTATCAGTACAGTGAGATTGTATATTCTCTACATCTTTCAGTAAATTGTAAAGTGATAAAGTGATCCATTGCTGAATATAAATTGTAAAAACTTTTTTTAACTTCTTTTTTTAAAAAATAAGTTTATTTATTTTCTTGTTTACATCATTCATTTCCATGAGATTTTGAGTTACAAATTTTCTCCCCATCTTTCCCCTACCCAACACCTCAAAACAGCCATCCCACTGTATAACCCCTCCCCCAATCTGCTGTCTCCTATGTCTTCCCCCTCGCCCCTCAGTTGGATGTAGTTAATAATAATTATATATATGTATGTATATATATATATACATATATATATACATACATACACATATACACATATATATTTTTAACATTTGATTAAAAAACTTTAAATTCTAGAGTCTTTCCCTTCCCCTCTTGTCACCCACCCCCACTGGAAGGACAAGCAATTAAATACAGACTGTACATGTGTAATTGCTCAGAACATCTCCACAGTGGGCATATTGTGAGAGACTGATTATATGTCCCTCCTTCCTATCCCACCCCCCTTGTTCTGTTCTCTACCCTGTCCCTGTCCCTTTACAGAAGTGTGTGCTTCCAGCAACCTTCCCCCCCACCTTGCACTCCCCTCTGTCATCCCACCTCTCATCCCCATTCCCCCTACTCTCCTGTATGGCAAGATACCCATCTAGAGTTTATGTCATTCCTTCCCTAAGCCAAATTCAATGAGAGCAAGGTTGACCCTTTC
>CM053580.1:210378567-210397093 GCA_028627135.1 Pseudochirops cupreus
TTCTTGAAACAATATTGCTGTTACAATATACAAGGTTGTCTTGGTTCTGCTCACTTCGCTCATCATCATTTCACTCGTGCCTTAAAGAAAAGGATAATAGACAAAGACGGGCTGATCATGTAGGATAACTGATGAATGAGGGATGACTGGTGGATAGCCTGTGTGTTTCACTAGTATTCTCACCCTCACAAGAGAAAGGAAGGAAAGTCCTAAGTACATTGGGACGAACTCCTGTAGTGAATTTATTGGAAAGACGTGGACAACAGTTACACAAGATAGGCGACCTTGGGTGGGTTCTAATCTGCATAGTTGAAGGGAACATCCACATTGATGAGATCACAGGTCTTTCTGAGTGTATCTACAACTCCACTGATTATTTCTTATTTGATTATATCAATAAGTTCTTGGGAAGTCCCAGAGTGCCTTAATTATTTGAGCATTTATTATCTAAGAACCTTCAGTGCAGAAAAGTAACTCTCCTACCATTCTTAGTCTTAGGATTGCATGGTACACTGAGAGGCTGTGACTTGTTACTATGGGCCAGAGGCAGGACTCTAATCTGGGTCTTTCTAACTCTGGAGCATGTTCTATCCATTAATCCAAACTGCCTCCCCAAGAGATTGCATTGGGAAGCAAAAGTCATAACAGCAAAATACTAATGAACTGACAACGTAGAATTAGAAGTCATTTAAACGTGCTTCCTCATTTAACACTAGGATGAAGAAAGATCTTTTCCTTATGAAAACTGATGAAACTCACAATATTTTTGCAACAAAAGATTTCTTTATTATCGTGCTGCGAAAGGCAAATAAGAAATGAAGGATAAATGCTGTCATAAAATTTTGGTGGGAAAATTATAGCCCCAATCCCCATTCATTCTTTGTTCATTCTAAGACCACGATGTTGCTCAGTCATGTCTGACTCTTTGTGACCCCATGGACCATACTGTCCATAGGGTTTTCTTGTCAAAGATACTGAAGTGGTTTGCCATTTCCTTCTCCAGTGGATTAAGGCAAACAGAGGTTAAGTGACTTGTCCAGGATCATATAGCTAGTGAGTATCTGAGGCCAGATTTGAACTTAGGTCTTCCTGACTCCAGGCCCAGCTCTCTATCACCTGAACCATCTAGCTGCCCCTAAGATTACTACACAGCTTAGTAATTACCCAAATTTTGTTAAATATAAGATAAAATAAATGTCACAATTTTGTTTTATCCTTCAAAATAAAACCCCCAATCAAATAATTTTTTTCTCACTAATTAATATGAAATTCTGGTTAATTATTTTAAGTTGATTCACATTAAGTGGTTTTTTTCTAGTGTCAGTTATCCTTGAGTAAGGATAGTTTGTCCCAACCAAGTGACTTGAACTCATTAAGGGAAGTTGGCACTCTTTTACTATATCCCACTAATCCCTTCCTTGGATTTCAATTCCCATTGATTTGGGTCTTTATATCCATGAAATATCTCTCTGAAACACTAAGGGGGAATGGTAGTAGTAGTAGTACTATAGTATATACTATACTACACTATTCTATACTACTACTACTACTACTACTACTACTACTACTACTACTACTACTACTGCTACTTTCATATAGCATATTAAAGTTTGAGAAACACTTTACATATGAGATCTCATTGATTTGGGACAATGAGACAGCTTATTTTATCTTCTTTCCATCATTTCTCATCACTGCCCAAAACACTCCCCCCAAAATTATCCTATCCATTCTTTGTTCCAGCTTCATTTTGGCACAAACCTTCACAACCTTCCTTTGCAACCTCATTATACATTAGTGAGGCTGATGACTTTGTACAGCCCTGCCTCACTTAAATCCAATTCACACACAAGTCAAGACTTCACCCTCCTGATGTCGTTCGTCCTCTTAGAGAAGGAGAGACAAACGACAATAGGTGATATTAGTCAGTCGTTATTAAGCATCTAAAATGGGCCAGACAATGTACTAAGCATCACGTAGCCCACAGCACGCCTCTGTTGATTGTCTGTACATTGTTGCTTCCACATTGTCTTCCTCCCACTAAATTGTGAGCTTCTTGGCAGCAGGGACTATCTTTTGCCCCTCTTTGTATCTCCGGCGCTTAGCACAGTACCTGGCTTATGGTAGGTACTTTATAAATGTTTATTGACCACTAACAAGCCCAGCCAATTTGACCTCCTTGCTATTCCTCACACACACATTCCATTTCCAATCTTAATGCCTTTGTGAAGGAAGTTCTCCATGCCTGGGATGATATTTCTCCTTACCTCTGCTTCTTTAAAAGTCCCAGCTGCCTTCAAGATTCAGCCTCAGTACAACCCCCTAAACGAGGCTCGATCACATGGCTATCTCCCCCCATCCACTGCCAGTCCCTGTGGCTTCTTCCTCAAGGTAATCACTTGTATGTATTCCTCATTTTCTTTTCCATGTTCTTATGGATTCCCTTCCTCTTCCCCACAGAACAAAACTCCTTGGGAACAGAGACCATTTTATTTTTTGTTTTTGGGTCCCTAGATCCTTCCACATTGTCAGTCACATAACAGTCATTGAACAGTTGTTGAACGAATGACTGAATTCTGATATTCAGTGTAGTTCAAGAGGCTCTCTTTGTACCATTCTGAGCATTTTTGCACGCCTCAGCTTATTCTGAGATATGTAATTATTACAAGACTGCCACGTTTCTGTGTTTGTTGCCTCATACCCTTTCTTCTATCTTTTTGTGCACATCTCGAGTTCTGGGGTTGAGGGGCTTGAATTCCATGCATAAACGCAATCCTCTTTTTAAAAGACTGAGCTCATTGATGAGCTCCTGATTAAGTTGCAGAAATTTCTTTATATAATATTTCCCCCTTTCATTTCCCATCAGAATCATTCATGTTTCTGTTAGAATTTTGTTCTGTTGGAGGAAGGCTTTGAAAGTTGGGGAGAAAGACCCAAGGTGATTTTTTTCCCTCCATGTTTTGTCTTCTCCATGTAAAGGAAAGATCAAAGCTGAAGAAATAACTTCCCAGCCCAGCTGGGGTTTGAGGCTTCAGGCAGGCCAGACAAGGCTAAGAGAGATGAAAGAAGGAAATAGTGGTATGAGTGACATCTTTCTTTAAGAAGACAAGCAGCTAGGTCACTACTTCCTTCGTAGGGATGTGATGGACAAAAGTATTTCGTAAACCTTAAAGTATCATAGAAATGTGAGCTATGAATTGTGTAGATAATGGCAGCAGAGGGTTGTTCAAAGGTTAACTGTGTCAAGCTCACCTGTGAGAGGCAGGCTATGAACAGCAAGTTAGTCAGTTCAGGGAGAACAAATCAAGGTAGCAAATTTCCCGTCACAACTGTTCTACATCAGAGAGATGAGAACTCTGAGCACTTAGGGGAAAAGACTTCTGAACCCCCAAAAGCATTCAGTGTAAGTCTGCAATTCAAGATTTAGTGGCAATTGAGAGCAAATAAATGTTTGGAATTAGCCGGCCATTGCATTGCACCTCAATATATAACTTTTGCCCAAAGTCTATTTGCATAAGATTCTCTCACATTGGTGGAAATAGATTATTCAAAACTTCACAGAGGAAGAACCATATTTATTCATCTCTTTTATTCATCATTTAAAGCTTCCATGCTATCATTTCAAAAGAGATATAGTTTGACAGAAGAAGCATATTCACATGTGTGAAATGTAAGCATTCTCTTGTTTCATTTATGCCCTCCTGGAGAAGAACCTAATCAGACTAGATTGCAAGTCCCCAGGAAGTCAAGGACCTTCTGTAGCTCAGAATTCAGGGTTTCCCAACACTCTGGGTTCATTTGGATTAGATCTCCATCTTGGGGACTGACCCAAATGGTCATTCTCTCTTTTGACTAATTTGCATGCAACCAAAAATTCCTCCAGAAAAAAATGCCAAAATGTAGTCTGTATCTAAATATCCACAAATAAGAGTCATTGGGTTCCCCAGCACACATATATAAGCACTCAAAGTAACTAATGTGCATGTGTAGAGGGCAGGCTTTGTATTACCACATTGAGGTATACAAGCAGGTATAGAAAATACATAAAACACTCACAGTAATTTCCCTTAGAAGAGATTAAACTTGGGGTTACTATCTTTTGTTGTTCAGTCATTTTTCAGTCACGTCTGACTCTTCCCAACCCCCTTTGCGGTGTTTTAGGCAAAGATGCTTAAGTGGTTTGCCATTTCCTTCTCCAGTTTATTTTACAGATGAGGAAAGTAATGCAAGAAGGGTTAAGTGATTTGCCCAGGGTCACACAGCTAGGAAGTGTCTAGGAAGATGAGTCTTTCTAATTCCAGAACTGGGTCTCTATGCACTATGGCTCCTCCAACTTCCCTTTGTTATCATGTAGGCAACAGTTAAACATTTCAAGGAATCTCTTGCTCTCCTGCAGGATCCCATACAATCTTTCCTAGACTAGTTGTGTTCCATGTTGTTTGGACTGTCTCTATGTAGTAAGCATAATTGGAACTACTAGACAGACAAACCACTTCCCTTTAGAATTGTACTGTTCAAGTGACACATTGCAACAGGAGGAAACAAAGCGTAAGTTGTCTCTGCTCTCAGAATCATGACTTTAATCATGTACTGCTTTCCAGCAGAAATAGCCATGAGGGCAAGCCTCTTTCTCCAAGAGGCATGATGCTCAGATCCACCTCTTTCTCTATTTAAAGTGTGTGTGTGTGTGTGTGTGTGTGTGTGTGTGTGTGTGTGTGTGTAGTGAGAGAGAGAGAGATAGACACGGACACACACAGAGAGAGAGAGAGAGAGAGAGAGAGAGAGAGAGAGAGAGAGAGAGAGAATGTCCTGATCTCATAGAGACAGGAAGTGCAGGAGCTACTAATGGGTTGGGTCCTATTCTGATCACCACATGAGCTTTGGCCTGCTCCCTTTCAAAACTGGTGCTCATCATGTTAATGGAGAGCTTAGGGCAGACCCCTTGGCTTAGTCTACTGCAGCTCAGAACTCCTGAACTCAAGGGATCCACCAGCCTCAATCTTCCTAACAGCAGGGATTACAGGCATGCAACAATACACATGGCTCATCCCTTTCTTTAGAAAGTCTAATCTCCCAACTTCTGGACTTAGGTTTGTTCTTGAGGCAATTCCTGATTGTCAAAGCTGATACATCCAAGAAATCACTTTTCCATTGTATAAAGCTGGAACGTAGTGTTATCCTACCTAGGAAATTCCTTTTCTATTTTACTTAGATGTTTTTAGTTTAGGAACAACATCTATGAACTCTCGTCTAGGGCTGTGAGGGCAAGCACACTTGTCTGGTTCTTTCATGTACTTCTACAGAAGCTTTTGACATTCTACCATCCTACCAACTGCTAACATCTCTTGGATCAGGAAAGTCTATCATCAAAAACTATCCTCGAGCTGAGTGGGCAAGAAAGCTATGGGTGAACACATGTAGTCCCCATATATTTCTGCCATTAATTTCATGAATGATTCATTTGGACAGAGGACTAGGCACAGGCATCAACTTCCCTCCTTCCTTCAGAACCCTGATATATACTGGGATGTGCTCTGGTCTATCTTCTCAACATGCAAAGGGTAAAAACAAAAAGACTGAAAAGGTCTGTCAGCTCATTTTTCAGATCTACACAATGGCATGGCTCCTCCCTCAAGAGTTCATCTCACAAGAGTCCAATTCAATCATTTATCTTTGAAACAGCATCATTCACTGGAAATTAGTCAGCAATTATCTTTTTTCCTCATAAGGTATTCTATAGGAGGAAAGATGTGGTCACTAATTGATCAGGGAACTCCCCTAATCAACTCCATTTGTACTTCTTTTGATTACTACCGTCTAGAACTGTGCCTATGTATAATAGATGCTCAACAAATATTTGTTATTTTCATTGATAATAATGATCCAAGGTCCCCAATGGTCTAAAGCCAATTTGAAATCAGAGGATCTAGGAGGAATTAATTAACTCCAAGGAGCAGATCTTTCAAATTCAATTCATTTTCAGTGACAGAAATATCACAGGGACCAAAAAGAAGGAATGAGGTCTAGAGTCATCTTCTTTTTTCCTTCTTTCTCCAACCTTCAGCAGATTTGCTCAGCCCAATTTTCTTAGCTATCCTAGTTTAGGACAAGACTAGAATGAGACTAGAAG
Source organism: Pseudochirops cupreus (assembly GCA_028627135.1). NCBI lineage: Eukaryota > Metazoa > Chordata > Mammalia > Diprotodontia > Pseudocheiridae > Pseudochirops > Pseudochirops cupreus. The sequence continues at coordinate 210,384,698 of CM053580.1, forward strand.
TTATGACCCTGTATTTGATCTTATGCCAGAGTTAGGGCAGGAATATTTTTTATGGATGCCATCAGGAACAGCAAGTAGTTGGTTACAAAGATCAGAGAAGGCTGATGATTTGGTTTGGGGATCCTGAAGCTTCATTTCCCCTAGAGTGCGTGTCTAGCTAGCTAAAGAGTAAATCTGCCAGCTCACAGAGATATTATAGGGGTTGGGAGATGCTAGAATTCTGACTATGTCAACTACATGCTGACTGAATGACCCAATATTTAGTGAACATATGGAATCTCGCTCATGTGGAGATATAACATGTAGGTGGAGCCAAGCCAGAGAGCTCTTACTTGTTCAAATAGGTCTTTATAGGGAGAAGTTGACATATAGAAGCATTATGTCATTTCTCTGAGGGTAGTCACTCCTCGATTCCTAGCACTCCTGAAATCTGGGGAAAATGCAATGTCATGGATATTATAAGAACTTCCACCATTCAAGAAGAATGCCTAGACACTGACTATAGACTCCAGACTGGAGCAACTCAGAAAGTAAATGAGATGGCAAACCTTTTCACAGCGTGAGCATAAAAAACAGTCACAGCCACAGGCAGTAGCCCAGCAGGGATTAAGCACAACAGTTTAGGTGGAGGTCAAGATGTATCTAGCTATAGCAAAGGCATCAAGTATTATTTCACCTGAGTTATGTAAGCATAGGAGATGTAAAGCAAGGCACACAATAATTCAAAGCTTAAAAAGAATAGTTGTCATAGACCATAGAAGTCTATGGAAGGAGTTCCCCTGGACTGGCACAGGGATATTATCTGTAAAGCACTTTAAGCTACTCTAGACTCTGCCAGGATAGTATGATAAATGGGGAAAGGGTATTGGTGGGAAATGTTACACACTTGGGATATTCTATGGACCTTTGAGAAGTGACTCCTCTTTGTGGGAGAGTGTGAATCACAGAACTGAAGTTTAAATCTAATTTCATATCTATACTTGTGGAATGCTTTTATGAGTTCTGAATTCTCACATATTGGAAAGCATATCAACTTGGAATAATAATCAGCTTTAGAATCTGTTAAACAACCCAACTTTTCCTTACCCACTATCATTCGCATAAGGAAAGATCTTTATTTAGTTTGGTCAAATAAATGGTCACTTCCAAAGGGCATTAATTTTGGATCTAAGAATATATAACACACACACACACACACACACACACATATATATAATATTTACATATAAATATAATGATAATTGACATTTACATAGGGATTTCAATTTTGAGAGAGGGAGGTACTATAGGTAGTTGATTTATCATCTCCATTTTACAGAGAAAGAAAGTGATTGGTAAAGATTGATTGGTTTGCCCATGGCCACAAGGGAAGCATCAGAGGTGAGATCTGAATCTGGCTCATCCTTCCAGGTCTAGAACTTTATCCTCTTACTGTCTCTTTTGCAATGTCTATTTGATTTAATTCAGCCTGGAATTACTTTTTGGACATGTTGCTTTAGCCTCTATACTTGGGTTTTATTGAGACTTTTTTTGTAGTAGCAAAGAATCAGAAACAAAGTACCCACTGATTTGGAAACAATAAAATTATTATTCCATTAGGAACAATGAATGTGAAGACTTCAGAAAAACATGGGAAGACTAACATGAAATGATGCAGAGGAAAGAAAAGAGAACCAGGAAAGCGATATTCAGCAGTGCTAGTGACAATGTAAATGAAAAGAACAACAACAAAAGCTACTGTTACGTAATTCTAAACAGCAAGATTTGTCCCAGGTGAAGGCTGGAATTATGCATCTCCCTCCCTTCACTGCAGAGGTATGGTAAACCATGGATAAAGAACTTTGCACATACTGTCAGAGTCAGTTGATGTGTTAGTTTTACTAAATTGGATTTTTTCTTTCTTTTTTCTTATTTTTGTTATGGCTTTTGAGAAGGTGGGATGAGAGAAAGGGATATATTCAGAAAAAATGATTAAAAACAACAGACATGAATGACATTTTTCAAAAAAGAATTGCAATAATATCAGTTCATAAACTTGGCCTTATAAACCTCTTTCTCTAATTTATCCCTTCCTGATTTGGCTATTGGGACCATATTTCTCTCATAAAAATTGTTTGATAAAATGCCTTCTTTCTCTATTTCTGAGAATGATTTCTGTAGCTTTGCTTTAATTTCTCTTTAGGGATCAAATTGGAAACAAAGTCAGTGCCTATCGATTGGGGAATGGCTGAACAAACTGGTATGTGAATGTGATGGAAAGTAAGGAATGAGCAATATGAGGAATTAAAAGAAACATGAATTGAATGAAGATGGCAGAACCAAGAAAAATGGCTAAAATAGCTAGATTTTGAGTAATTGTAATGTCCAAGCTTAGTCTTCAAGAACTGACAATGAATTGTAACCCATTTTTCTTGGAAAAAGATGTAGGAGTATATACAAAAATAGAATTGCATTATCAGATGTGGTTACTTAATTGTTTTATTTTTTCCTTAGTAGCCTGTCTTTGTTAAAAGGGAGGGTTCAATGGTGAGGGGTGATAGTGGGAGTAGAAAATACATATTTGGGCATGGCTCTGATGTAAAAACATAAGGCACCAATAGAACTTATTTTAAACAAAATAAAAATAAACAAAAATTTAAGCTATTTGGGGTAGTGATGGGGGAGGAACAGATAGAAAGACAATGGAACTTTTAAAGAGGTTTCTATATTCCCAAACTTTGGAAGCTCCTGGGCAATCCCATGGTGATCTGAAAGCTATTCTAGTCTCCTCTCCTCAGATACCAGATTAACTTCCAGGGTCATTAGGGTTGCTCTGTAGTCACATGGCATGACCAGCATGGACTCTGGAAAAGTCATTCTTTCCAAAATATTTTTTCTGTTTTGTTTGACCAAATTCTTGCCTGGATGTATTATAAGAGATTAAAGAGAGAACCAGTCCCTCTCTTCCTCAAGTAGTCATAATCAACTCCAAGTAGGTGCTTGAGATCCAGTCTGACCCAAGAAGTAATTCTCACCTTGAAGGTTCAGAACTATCTGAGAAGTAGTAGCTCAGAATGTAAAATTATCTCAAACTCCCAAGATGTCTGATTTGGGTTAAGAAAATCACTCTTTTTAATTCTTGGGTCTCCTTTAGCTCAAACCTAAATGTCTGGTAAAATATTCCAGGATCCTTCCCACACACTCTATTCAGTATAAATTCTTGAGTTTGTCGTGTATGTATATGTATATATATATACACATTAGAAATGAAATAGATTAATTTTAACAAAGAAAACTTTATGTAGATTCCATTTTCGTATCATAAAGCTGTTAAATGTTTGTTAGAATATAGTCAAATAAATTAGTCAGAACCTTGATTCTGTTCTAACAACCAATAGTTTCACTCTCAATATAGTTTTTAAAAGAGATCCTGAATATCACATTCAGCCTCCAGTTTGTTTTTTGCTCTCTTGGATATGATTGAGAACAGGACTGAGAATCCTGATTCACAGATTTAAGTTGTTATAAATGGAATTAAAGTCTTATGAGCTCATTTAGTTTAAAAAAAAGGGTGGGGGGAGATATACTTCTCTAAGATTATACCAAAAATTTATAACTTCACTGATTGGAAATCAATTTGGCATTTCTAATTGTTTTGGATATAATTTAATTTCATCTTTCATTGGGTTGTTACCAATGATTTATTTTCTAGTTCATCATTAAAAAGGTTTTGCACCAGAAGCTCATTTCTTAGGTTTTGATCTATAGGAATTATTCCAACGGTCTAGTTCACATTTTTTCAGATAAAGGAATTCTCCCTCTCTTTCCAACCTTGCCCTTACTTCCTTTATGTTTTCTTTTCTAGTCCATTTTTTTCACTAACACCACTACTTTGGGAATATTTCCATAGTATGACATAGTTATTTGCTAAATATTCCCTGTTTACCCTTCACAACTTTCTTTCTCAAAAATGTCCCAGATTGGAGACCCTTGCATGATCCCATGCTGCCTCTCATCCTCAATGTTCATTTATCAAAAACTAAGGAACAGGAAGAAGGATGTAAATAGGATTTTAAAAGATTTTTTAAGAATAGAAGAAAAGAGGATATGGTTTCTAGTAATGAGGACAATGTGTAAGAATATCTGATACTAATTAACCAACTCTAAGACAGTGGTTTGGGAGTCTGGATCCATTTGTCTCCTTTCATATCCTCTTTCCATTCCTTCTTTTCCCAAATACATTATCCTTCTCCCACATCCTGCTTTGATGCTTCTTCCATGATGTTTCATTATTCCCTTTCATTCACATTGCTTCTCACTCCTAAAATGTGTTGAACCATCATGGGAGCTCTAGTGTCTTCAGAACTGATCCATCCATGCCCTAATTTCGGAATCGGCAAACTATAGGCCTGCTACATATTTTTCACAGGGACTGGGAAGCTAAGAATATTTTTTACATTTTAATATAAAGTCTTATAAAATTTAAAAATGTAGAAAAATATTCTTAGCTCACATATTTGTATAAAAAGAGCCAGTGGCCAGGATTTGGCCCTCTGGCCAGTTTGCTTACCTAGTTCTATTTGATGGATTGTCAAGCGGCTTTCCTGAGAAATATTCAGACCCTGGATTTTACTTCATCTGCCTGCCCCCTGCCCTAAGCAATGTAGTTTGTATCACACAGCTTGGCCAATCAAAGAAAATTTCTTGAGAGTTTTGGGTAATGCTAGACTCTGGGAGGGTTAGAAAGAGGAATAAGGTCTAATTCCTGAGTGTTAGCTTCTGCTCCAGGACATAGGAAGTCGCATCCTGACATTCTGACTCACAGAAGCTGGATGCTGACAGTAATTGCACTTCAGCTACTAAGACAAATAAAAAGAATTTGTATATATGTGTCCCAGGAAAACTGGCTATTTTTTGCCAACCCATGATCCAATATGGCTCTAGATATTGTACATAACGTATAATACATCAATGAACTCTTCTTTGCCCATACCCATTCCAATCTGGAAAAAGAGTCAAATTCATAGTGTTAACTTACAGTGTTGACCATATTACTTCCCAGTTCGAGGACCCTGCTGCCTCTGGGATAAAATACACACTCTTCTGTTAGATAGTCAAAGCCCTGCACAGTCTGAGTCTAGCCTTTTTATCCAGACTTATTGTACATTAGCCCCCTTTGTTCACTTTCCACTCCAGCAAAACTCTCTTAGTTGCTGTTCTCCATATATAACATTCCATCTCTTATCTCCATGCATTTGCACAGGCTGTCCCCCTTGTATGCCTTCCTTATTTTCTTGGAATCCCTAGTTTTCTTCAATACTAAGTTCAAAAATCACCTCCTACACAAGGCTTGTCATGATTTCTGTCTTTCCCTCAAGTCCATCTCCTCCCTTTCTGTTACTGCTCTATCTCCTCTTAAATTACTTCTATACTTTCTTTGCACAAATTTTTTCTCTACTCTCTGTGTCTGTCTGTCTCTCTATCACACACACACACACACACACACACACACACACACACACACACACACATACACCCTTCAAAAGAATGTAAGTTCCTTGAGGGCAGACAGTGTTTTAGCCTTCAGAAGTTTCCTAGGGTCTAGTCCATAGAAGAAGCACAATGAATGTTTTTTGTATGAATGAAGGATTTGGTCTCTTTCTTACCTATTCTCAGGACATTACTTAATAAAGAAGCTTTACAAAAGAGTGGTGGCAGTGGACAGCTTTCCTGGCTCCCTGAAATTATGGAATTATGGAGAGACAGAGACTTTGTCTGGTCATTTCTTATAACCACCCTGTGCTTGGCCACTGACCAGGTATCCTTGTCCACTTTTAATACTTCATCTCCCACTAGGGGAGGGGTTGTTAACTGGGAATTTGTTTTTAAAAATATTTACAATATTAAAAATTAAAGTTTATAATAGTTTAATGTAATATTTTAAAATAACATTTAATATCTTATATCTATATTTCAATATATTTCATTTTCTTTGTAATTGTATTTTATTTATTTATGACAAAACAACAACATCACTCTTTTGTTTTAGATTGCCTTGATTGAAGTCAGTCAAACTCATTTTCCTGGGTACAAATCTGTCCATAGACACTTAATAGCTGTATGACCTTGGGCAAGTCACTTAACCCTGACTACCTCATCCTTAAATGATCTGGAGAAGGAAATGGCAAACCATTCAAGTATCTTTTGCAAAATAAAAACCCAAATGGGGTCACAGAGAAAATCAGACTCAACTGAAATTTGTCTAAACAACAACAACAAAATATTTTATTTTGCACATTAAAAATATTATTCAGAGAAGACTTAACCAAGGATGCCAAAGGGATCATGACTCAAAAGGGTTAAGAGTCCTAAGTTTTGGGAGAGCTGGGCACAGGAGAGACATGCAGAATAGCCAAATGACGGACCTAGCACTAGGCACAGAATCAGCTACATTCTGAGAAGAAAATTCCCTGGATAAGAAACAACAGCATCAGAGGAAGCAACTATGTATCATGTGAATAATTTACTCTGAGCAATCATAACTGGTGTGGTATGAAGAAAGATGCTCCGTAAGCCCTGAAGAACCACAGATGCCTGTGTCCCCTGGAAGAGTAATCACAGGTGCTCCTCTACACCTGTCTTCAGAGGCTACTGGTGCATTTCACAGACACCAACCAGGTAAGTGTCCCAGTCTTCTGCAGGAAGGAAGGGAATGGGATTTCTATTGTCTTTGCTTTACCAGGTGAATGAAAAAGGAAGAAGAATGCAGGGCAGTTAAGGAGAACAGAAAGAAATCCCGCTCCTTGGTCCTGTGCTTTGAGCAGTAAGCGCTGACCCCTCTGCCTCTGCCATCAGTGAAAGAAAGTGCTGCCAAGATGTCTAAAGGTCCGTTTGGACGTTATGATGCGCCATATGTAAATCTCGCTGCCTGGGGGGAGATCTCAGAGAGAATGAAGAGTTAATGAGGACGTAACTGAAGTCTCCTTCACCGAATGGACTAGTTTTTCACCCATTTCCATGGGAAGGAAGAGAAAGAGGAGGAGCAAGCATTTATTTTGTTGTTGTTGGGTCATTTCAGTCATGTCCAATTCCCTGTGACCCTGTTTGGGGTTTTCTTGGCAAAGATACTGGAGTGGTTTGCCATTTCTTTCTCCAGCTCATTTTATAGATGAGGAAACTGAGGCAAACAGGGTTAAGTGACTTGCCCAGGGTCACACAGCTAGGAAGGGTCTGAGGGCTGAGTTGCCTAACACTATGCACTGTGCCACCTAGCTGGACCAGGCATTTATTAAATTCCAGTTACTACTGTAGTCACGTTACAAATATTATTTCATTTGACTCTCCCAACAACTCTGTGAGGTGGATACTAGTATCATCCGCATTTTACGGATGAGGAAACAGGCAAGTAGACGCTAAGTATCTTTCCCAGGGTCACATGGCCAGTAAGTGTCTGAAGGCTGATGTGAGCTCAGGTTTCCCAGGTCCCAGGCCAGGCCCAGCACATCATCTGCTTCCCCTCTATGGAGACATCTCGAGGCATCTTAATGTGGTAGAAAGAGGAAGAGCTTACCTGGAATCCTGGCTTAGACACTAGCTGGGGGAAATTCAGGTCGCTTTTTGGAGGCTTCAGGAATAAAGTCATAATACTGCCATTTGAGGCTTTATTTTGACCTGAGTCAAAGTGTTTGGCTCCAGGTAGATAAAACTGTAACCTTTTGTTCTATCTTTTGCTTTTACTGCACCAAATTGCTTTGTTAAAACAAACTATTATGAACATAAAGTCATACTGTTCTTTATACATTTACAAACCCATGGTTTAAAAGAGGCAAGGTTTTGTCTGTCTAAACAAAGGCCTGATTCTCTGTTCCCAATAAAGAGACTTGCCATATATAGGACAAGCAACCAAAACCCAGAAGCAGCCACCATCACTCTCCCAGTCAGAAACTCTGAGGCTCCTAATGAAGGCTTTGTTTATTTAGAGGAGAAGTTACTCATGCCCAGACTACAGAGGATTTGTTTATGAGAAAATTTCTTAAAGACTTCCCCATCCTTATTCCATGAGGGGGTCTGGGTTGGTTAGCTCAGTCCGTTAGAGGATACCATTGAGGGCAGAGTTGTAGGCTTCAAATATTAGGCTCCATTAGTTGGGTCCCATTGCTAGGCCCCCTCCATCTTCAACCAAATTTCTTTTTGCTTTTTAGCTTTCACAAAGGGATACATAGTGAGAAGGCATAGCAAGAAGTGGAATAACCTAGCGGTTCTCAACCTGTGGGTTGCAACCCCTTTGGGGGTTGAATGACCCTTTCGCAGGGATCACGGGGGTTGCCTAAGACCATGGGAAAACACATATTTCCGATGGTCTTAGGAACCAAGACCACTCCTCTATCCGTCTCTAGGTGGGTCCATCCACATGCAGATACGCCCACATACGAGTATTAAAGGGTCGCGGCATTAGGAAGGTTGAGAACCACTGCAATAACCCATAACCCAGAAATACATCCTACTCTCCTATATTAATCCCTTGGGAGAATGGATGCAAATTAAAATGATTACCACAAAACATTCCCTCACTCTCACTTCTGGGACATAGCTCAGGGGATGAATTACACCCTTGCTTATGGGATATGGTATCTGTGGTGCCTGGTTCATTCACCCCTTAGTTGGGTCAAGCAAACCATTCCTGAGGTCTGAATCCTCTCCAGACTTGGATGCTGTGGTTATGAAGGGTCTGTGTTACCAACTCTGTTGGATGTCTGAAGCCATTTTTGACCTTTCAAAGCACACAAAGTACCTGCTCAGTTCATTTTTCAATAGTATTCAAATAAATTCAGGGAAGAGTAAACCCATAGAAACAAAAAGAACAGTAGGGCCATGGCCAGAGAGGCCCTTGCCCACCCAGAGTCCCACAGCCATTCTTGACTCATTCATCATCAGAGGAGAGCTGCCGCTAAATACCATTTATAGATGTATGGTTATGAAGGAGAACGACCAAGAGCATGAATGGCTCAGGGAAGACCTATTATTATTAGTAGGGAGAAAAGCAACCATCACAATGTAAGTCCTCCTAACAGCAGGACCAAAACCACTTTGAGGATCTGGGGCAAACCAGACAAAATGGCGCCCCATTCTATTCCCCTGTCATTTTTCACTTCATTGAAATCAGAGTAAAATGAATTCTAGGAATAGTCTTGAAAGAAAATAGAGGAGAAGATATGTCACAGAAGACAACATACAGCCTAAGTGCGTGGTGTGGTGGGACTAAGAGAGCGTGTTCTCTGTATTTAGCAACGAGTCCTCCTTCCTGTTTTATTTTGCTAACCATATGTATGTCAGCCTTACATCCCGTTTTATGCCCACTGCTTTGTCCTCGAAGCAGCATGGGGCTCCCCAAAGCCATGAGTCCCATGGTTATTGTCCCATTTCCAGCATCTTAGGATCAACCCTGATCAGCAATACCATCATTGTTTAGTAATACAACACATTGATTTCAATTTCCTAAAAGGTTTGGATCGCAGTTCTGTTACTTTTTAATCTCTCTAATTTTGGAAAATTCATGTAGTCTCTCTGAGTCTCATCTATAGAACAAGAGATTTAAATTAGGTGACCTCTGAGGTCCCTTCCAGCTCTAGACAGAGGACCCCAGACTATGAACCAGTGATCATAGATAAGGCAATCAACCCCCCCAAGCATAAGTTATCTCATCTTCCAAATGAAGGACCCTTTCAGCCTTAGATTGAGGATCCTATGGTACTAATAGTCCTTTTGTCTTTAAAGGTTTTTTAATGTACAAAATATTTTCATGTGTTGTTTTTCAGTCATTTCAACTATATCCAGCTCCTTCTGAGTCCTTTTGGGGTTTTCTTGGCAAAGATACTGGAATGGTTTGCCATTTCCTTCTCCAGTTCATTTTATAGTTGGGGAAACTGAGGGAAACAGTTAAGGGGTCAGGGAAGACCTATTATTATTAGTAGGGAGAAAAGCAACCATCACAATGTAAGTCCTCCTAACAGCCTGGGGTCACAGACTTAGTAAGTATTGGAGGCCAGATTTGAACTCAGGAAGATGAGTCTTCCTGACTTCAGGCTTAGAGTTCTATCCATAGCACCACCAATGTGCCCATTTTCATGTACATTCCGCCATTGAATCCTTACAACAACCTATGGGCTAATTACTGGGACATTTTATATTTAAGAGTACTGAGCTTCAAAAAAGTTGCTAAGTGACTTGTTCAAGGTTACACAGCTGATGAGGGGCAAAGCTGGGTCCAGATTCCATCCCAAAGCTCTTTCCACTACATGAGTCCCCACCTGTGCAAAGAAAGCCCTTCTCCTCCTCCTTCTCCCCAGTGTATCTGTGTTTTGCTACAGACAGCCAAAGTGGCCGCTATTCCATGACTTTCCAAAGACACTGAAACCTTACATGACTTGTGCTTTCTTCTCCTCTCTCTGTGTTTTACGTTAGAAACAGCACAGCCGGGTGTAGGAGCCTGGTGGAAGCTTCCCTGGAAAATGTCCTTGTGGGACCTTTTAGACTGTCAGATTACATAACATAAACAGAAGAGATCATATTCAAACATTTGTCGGGCCATTTTCTTGCCTGAAAAAGCACACCAGGAGGCTGTTTAGTTAGAGTCAGAAGCAATCAGAGCCCCGCTGGGGTGTCCTGTGCTTGGGTCCATGTGATGGCTCTCCGGAGACATTTCTTACGTGCATCTTGTTGACCCTAATGCAAATACAATGATGGCCCTCTCTCTGTTTGACCTGTTTTGTTGGATGTAGCCCCTGAAAATAGTGCTTTTCTCTTGCCATAAAATGCTTAACCAGAAATCATCAGCTGGCAGAGAAAGCTTGAAAACTTTTAATGGAACCAAGAGACTTTGGAAATGCACTTCCATTAGCTCAGCAATATGCTATGAGCAATTTCAATGCCCTGTAGACCTGAGCTGGTACATAAGCTATGGAGAAGGGAGAGAATCACAAACAGGGAGCAGTGTGCAAAGTTGGGAATGGTGCTGGACTGAGCACCAGGAGAGGAGCCAGTCACTTTCCTTCTCTGCTGCATACATTTAAATCTCTGTCTCTATGAAATGCAAGGACTGGCCTGGATGACCTTTATAATCGTTTTCCAGATTTAAAATGTTAATGGTTCCATACTTACTATGCGCAAAAAAAAAAAATCCAGCTCATTAAAAAAAAAAAGTCCCACATTTAAGAGGGATAATTGAGATTTGGCAGCATTTCAGTTTTCTCAGTGAAGAATCCCTTTCCCATCATTTCAAACTTCTCTCCCAAGAAACCTTTAGAGGAACTGCGAATAAGAAAGAAATGTTGATTGGCTCAGATTTGCCAATCTCTTCCTCACCTCTTCTCTTCCCCAGTTGAGGAAAAGAAAACTGTTTTTAAAAATGGCGGAAGACAGGCAGCATTTGGAAATTGAAAGAAAAGAAAATTAACCTAAAGAAGCCTCCAAACAAAGTGAATCCTCTTGAACAAAGCTCCCTTTCCACCCCACATAGTGCTTTGTAGGTCCTCTCTCTAGCACTTATATGTGATCATTAGCTATGAATGTGTCCCAATAAACGGTTAGTTCTATGAGGGCAGAGACCAAACCTTTTGGAAGCTTTAATGTTCCCTCCCTACCCTTCACCCCTACTTCCTAGAATCTTACGTGGCGTTCTGTACACAGAGGCTTCAGAAATATTAATTGGATTGGTTGATTTAAAAAATATGGATTCAGGAAAGGTCATTCAGAACAACATAGCACCATTTCTATTAACAGCAATGGTCATGAGATCAGCTATTCTGGTTAACTGAATTCTCTGGCTAAGTAAGGATTAAGGAGAAATGACTTATTTCAAACTTGACTGTTGAAAATCTTTCTAAAACGTTTTAATTTGCTTTTCTGCCATAGGAAATAGAATGTAGGGAACCTTTATTCATTTAGCAAACATTCAGTAATAACCAACATTTATTAAGTGCTCATTGTGTACTGAGAACTCTGTACGTTGACTATTGATAACTGAATAACTTTCAATGTCTCAAGGTCATCATTCTTTTTTTTTTTGAATGTTAACTTTAGAGTCTGACTTGAATTCTAAGGGGCCCCATTGATTCTTTTTTTTTAACTTTTGTTTATTTTTTTATTTTTTGGTTTACATCATAGATTTCCACAAGATTTTGAGTTACAAATTTTCTCCCCGTCTTTCCCCTACCCACTCCCCCAAAATAGTGATCTCACTGTATACCCCATACACCAATCTGCTCTCTCCTATATCCTCCCCCATCATCCCTCTGACTTTCTGGTAGGGTATGATGGATCTCCCTATACCAATGCCTGTATATCTTATTTCCCAGTTGCATGTAAATAATAATAATAATAATTATATATATATATATATATATATATATATATATATAT
>CM053580.1:210397593-210428071 GCA_028627135.1 Pseudochirops cupreus
AAAATATCATGGCAATTTTCCTTGAGAATTTCTTGAAGGATGATTTCTAGGTTCTTTTTTTGGTCATGGCTTTCAGGTAGTCCAATAATTTTTAAATTGTCTCTCCTGGATCTGTTTTCCAGGTCAGTGGTTTTTTCAAGGAGATATTTCACACTGCCTTCTATTTTTTCATTTGTTTGGCTCTGTTTAATAGTATCTTGATTTCTCATAAAGTCATTTGCTTCCATTTGCTCCACTCTAATTCTGAAGGAATTATTTTCTTCAGAAAGCTTTTGAGATTCTTTTTCCATTTGGCAAATTCAGCTTTTTAAGGCATTCTTCTCCTCATTGGCTTTTTGGGCCTCTTTTGCCATTTGAGTTAGTCTGTTTTTTAAGGTGTTATATTCTTCAGTCAGGTTGTGGACTCTCTTATCACGATTTTCTTGCATCGTTGTCATTTCTTTCCCCAATTTTTCCTCCAATTCTCTCATTTGGTTTTTAAAATCCTTTTTAAGCTCCTCTATGGCCTCTACCTACTTCATACTTTTCTTGGAAGCTTTTGGTGTGGGAGTTCTGATTGTGTTGTCTTCCCCCCCATTCCATGCTTTGCTCCTTTTTGTCCCCATAAAAGGAATATAAGGTTTGATTGCTGGGCTTGCTTTGCTTCCTTTGCCTGCTCATTTTGCCAGTCTGTTACTTGGCTTTTGGGCTCAGTAGTAAAACTCTGCTTTCAGAGGAGAGAGCTCTGTCCCAAATCGCTGGGGTTTTTGCAGCTGCCTGGAGCTATTAGGAGGCCACCGTTTTTTGCAGCCCCCACCAGGTTTGGCTCACTGAAAACGCACCTCGGGACCACCACCCAAGACCACAGTCTGAATCCAGGCAGCTCAAGGCAAGAGCACTTAGCCTCTGAGTGATCGCTTGGCCTCCCTGCAATCTGCAGGCTGGGAGCTTCTGAAGCAGCCACATGGAGGCGGCTGCAGGGCCGCTGCTTCAGACTGCTGCTAGCTCTGGGGGCAGTTTGGCCGGACCATCTCCCCAAAATTTAGCTATGTTCCACTCACCTTTTCCCTTTGTCCTTGTCTCTTGTGGGTTGGTGATTCTGGAAATCACCACAGCTGCTGATGATCTGCTCTCCTGAACACTACAGCCCCAGCTTCTCCTGGACGCCGTGGAGCTGAAACCACTTGAGGCTGGGCTCTGCTTCCAGCGGGCTGTGATAACTGCCTCCCGGGCTGCCTTCAGCGGGAGCTTTGTTACTCCATCATTTTTGTGGAGTCTGGAGCTCTAAAATTTGTTTAGAGTCATATTTTATAGGTATTTGAGGTGGTCTTGGGGGGAGCTCATGGAGTTCTCCTGTTTCTGTGCCGCCATCTTGACTCCCAAAGTCATCACTCTTAATAAAAATGATTTTCACTGGGGATACTGGTTTGGATAAAGGTATAGCTGGAGAAACAAGGAAGGGAGTGTGATTTGGGTTGTCCTTATTTATCACACAACTGGTCAGTAAAGAAGAGGTGAGCCCATGTCTTTCAGACACCAAGACTATAAATATAGCCCTGTCCATTACACTCATTGCTGCTTCACATAAGTATATAGTATATATAAGTGGATGGTATAAGTATCTAAGTATATGTAGTATAAGTCTATAGGTATATAGTGCTGACACATTATATGAAGCTCTAGTTGTCTCCTCTGGGACCCTGTACTTTGCCAATACAATTCTGATTGTAGATATGTATGGCTGTAGATATTATGTAATATTAGTAAATATTCAAACCTCTGGCCTGAGCTATATTAATATTTCCTCCAAAGATGAAATAAAATTTAAGAAAAAAATCCATCAGTTAAAAGTATTTGATTTTTAAAATGACACAGTAAGGAGTAATACTCTTGGCATCCACACCATGTGGTTTGCCCTATAAAATGCCTACTGGGAGTCCTAGCCCACTCCTATATTCATCCTTCCTTACATCTCAACCTAGTAGGAGCAGGATGCAGCCAGGCCAAACTTACGGCATAGGTATTACAAGTCAGTATTAGTATCAGTCTGCCTGTTGAAGAAGCATCTTTCATTCTGTCTTGTGACAGAAATGAATCTTGGGGGCACTTGTGTCCAGATAAACTCTCCCTTGCAACATCTCTCAAATGAATTACTTTTGGATCACAACTGGAGAACATTGTGGAGATGTTTACAACTGCATCTCCCATTCCCCTAACCATGGATTGTGCTGTAAACAACTCAGTCTCTTTTCATTTCTTCCCTTCATGAGACTTCACACCCCTGCCCATTGAACTTTTCTAAGCCTACAGATTATTGAACACTCTTAAATCATACACAGCCATCTAAGGGATGTGGTCCTCATCCACAAATCTCCGCTATGGAGTTTTTGGCAGACTCCTTATACACACATAGCAATATCTTCATACCTTTATGACATGTTTAGTCAAAGAAGACACTCTAGTGGAATAATTAATAAGAATATTATCATTATACTGCTTACTACATGTCAGGTCTTCCTGACTCCAGACCCAACACTCTCTCCAAATTGCACCTACCTGTTAAATGTAATAGCTTCCATTTCTAGAGGCTTTACTGTTCCTAAAGAACTTCTCTCACAATAGTCCCATGAGGTAGATTAAGTGTGAAGAGTATTATCCCCATTTTATGGTATGGTTAAATAATTTGCCCTAACACACATCTAATAAATATAAGGGACAGGTCTGGTATTCAAACCTAGCGCTGAGACCAAAGCATTTACACTTCACTGCTCCTCATGAAAGTATAAGGATAGTGGTCGTAATATTAACTTTCATATGATAATAATAACAATAAAATAATGACTGATATTTATGTATCATATCAGAGTTTGCAGTGGGTTCTACATATGTTCTCTTATGGTTAGACCATCAAGACAATCTGAAAGCATGATGTTAATGAACATGACGTCCCTATAGGTTTCACACTCCTGTAGCCTGTTATAGCATGGGGGCAATTAGGTGGCTCAGTGGATAGAGAACTGGTCTTGGGATCAGGAAAGCTTATCTTCAAGAGTTCAAATCTAGCCTCAAACGCTAGCTATGTGACCCTGGGGCAAGTCATTTAACCTTTTTTGCCTCAGTTTCCTCATCTGTAAAATGAGCTGCAGAAGGAAATGGAAAACCACTCCAGTATCTTTGCCAAGAAAACTCCAAGATGGAGTTATGAAGAGTCAGTACATGACTGAAATGACTCAGCAAGAACAACAACAAAAAGCATGGTGTAATTGATAGAGCCCTGAACTGGGAGTCAAGGCAGACCTATGTTCGAGTGCCGCCTCAAGCATTTAGTAGTGGCTATGTAACCAAAGGAAAATCACTTAACCTCTCTCGACCCCAGCTTCCACATCTGAGAAATGGAAATAGTTACAGCATCTACACCACAGCATTGTCAAGATTACCCAATGAGATAATGTGTGTAAAGAGATTTGTAAACCCTAAAATACTAATAAGTGGGAGCCACTGTTACTATTAACTATTCAAGTTTTATCTGCTTAGTTTCTGTAGCAAAGAATCTATAAACCAAGGAGAATGAACTCGTGTGAAGGCAGGACAAAATGCTACCTGCTCTCCCTTTATTGCGATGGACAGCGCCTTATTCTCCCAGGACTGGGATGACAGTCATACCCTGTAGTGACTGACAATGTGTGAAAACGCCAGAGAAAGCAGCCGAGAAGGAGAGCGTTGGGCCTTGCATTTCTCACTAGCATACGCCAACAGAACATTTTGGCTTCCAACGCCAAAACCTCCTTGGCAGATTCAGCTTCAACAAGGAAAGCTCAGAGCAGTTTTGGCATCTTGGCAGACAGAGCAGCCCTCACAAAGCTCACTTCTCCTTTCCACTTTAAAAATAATCATGATCATCTTTATTTCCCATACAGACATTTAGAATCATTGTGGCCCTCCCTTCTGTGCTGTTCCTTTCTTCCGTTCTCTCTTCAGGTAGGCTCTACACACATCAAAATCTGCTTATACTGGGAAACTATCACAAGGGTTATGACTATGAAACAAGGCTCCTGACTTGCTCTTGTGGCCTATAAACTCTGGGAGCAATTCTCAGTCTCTCCCTAAGCTTTGCTCCTGTACCGCCAATTGCTCATTGGACATTTCAAACGGAATATCCCAGTTCTTGTGACTGATGTTCAGTTGTTTCATTAATGTCCAGCCCTTCACGACCCCATTTGAGGTTCTCTTGGCAGAGATAATGGAGTGGTTTGCCATTTACTTCTCCAGCTCATTTTACAGGTGAGGAAACTGTGGCAAACAGGGTGAAGTGACTTACCCAGGGTCACATAGTTAGTAAATGTCTGAGGCCAGACTTGAACTCACCAAGATGAGTCTTACTGACTCCAGGCCCAGCACTCTGTCCCTGTGCCACCTAGTTGCCCTAAATATCTCAGAGACATCTTAAATTCAGCATGTCCCAAACCGAACTTGCTATCTTTCTCTTTAAATTATCCCTTCTTCCAAAATCCCTATTTCTGACTAAAACATCGTGATTCTTCCAGACTCTCAGGTTTATATCCCAGTGCTTACTCTCTACTCCAGAGTATTTGTGTCTGACTCTTCCTGATCCTTTCTGGGGTTTTCTTGGCAAAGCTACTGGAGTGGTCTTCCATTTCCTTCTCCAGCTCATCATATAGATGAAGAAACTGAGGCAAGCAGGGTTAAGTGACTTGCCCAAGGTCACACAGCTAGGAAGTGTCTGAGTCCAGCTTTGAACTCAGTCTTCCTGACTCCAGGCCCAATGCTCCACCCACTGTGCCACCTAGCTGCCTCTCTTCCAAGAAATCCTATCCATTTCCAAATCTTGCCATTTCTATCCTCATACCCTTTCTCAAATCCAACCCATTATCGCCACTCACATGGCTACCACCTTAACTGAGGCCTTCATCATCTCCCCTAGATTATTGTAACTGCCTCCTTCTGGGTCTCTTTGCTTCAAATCTCTCCTATCTCCAGCCCATCCTCCAGATAACACTGCTGCAAAAATAGTTTTCCATGACCACATTAACCATGATTTTAATTAATTAATTAAATTAATCATTAATTAATACAGTCAATGCCAGCGGCTTCATATTGCTTCTTGGATGAAATATGCGTTCCTCTGTTTAGCTGATAAGGCCTGGGCAACCTGACCCAGACTCTTATCTTTCTGGCCTCACTAGAGATTATCCCCCCTCATACTCTCTGCAGTCTGGCAAACAAGCTTTCTCTGATCCTCATGATAACACATTCTCTCCCCCTTCTCTCTTACCCTCCATGCCTAGCATGTACTCTCTTCCTCACCTCTGCCTCACCAAGTTCCTCTCTTTTTTCAAGTCTCAGCTCAAGCACCATGTTCTGTATGAAGCTTGTCTAGATCCTCCAAGTGTGTGAAGGATCCCTCCCAAACAACTGCATACATCTTTTTAAAAATATTTTTATTATTATCATTATTATTATTATTATTATTATTATATGCTTTTGGAGGGCAGTTGGGGTTAAGTGACTTGCCCAAGGTCACATGGCTAGTAAGTGTAAGTGTCTGAGGCTGCATTTGAACTCGGGTCCTCCTGACTCCAGAGCTGGTACTCTATTCATTATGCCATCTAGCCACCCCAACCTTATGCATCTTTAACAACTTTGTATTTGTTCTGTATATACATATATATGTAATTATCTCCCCATTAGAATGTAAGCTCCTAGCAAGTAGAGGTTTTTTCACATTTCATATTTGTACCCTCCCCCTTGCTTAGTATAGTGCCTGGTGAAAGTAATTGCTTCACTGATGCTTTTTGATTGATTAATTATGCTACACCCACTTGCCTTCTCCAAAGAATTTCTGTACTCTCCTTTAGCTTGGCAGATACCCTATGAATCACTGCCTGATAGCTCTATTCCAAGAGAAAACTACAGACCTGGTAACAACCACAATCAATCATCAAAATCAATCAATGAAGCTGAAATCTGTATCCTAGCAAAGCACTCGAGTGTGTGTGTTTCCTGTCATTCCACCCAAAGCAGAGATTTTTCATTTCCCGAGGACAACTGAGCATTGTAACAGTTGTAGCAAGAGCCTTCCAGAGTGAGGGATGTGGGTTATCGCTTCGTGCAGACCTTCTTTTTGGAGACGCACTTTCATGTTTGCTCTTCTCTTAATAAAAAACTTCGTTAGAAGAAAAAAAAGCTCCATGAGGATTATTATTACCGGGGGGAGGGCTCCGGATTACGGGGTCCCCAAAAGACTCCACAGGGCAATTTCAGTGAAGTGCGCCGGTGGAGCACAGCTGGGAACCGCTGCGATACGGCAGCAGGGGCAGGTTTGTTACTGATTGCCTGATGATGAGTATCAGCAACTACCAAGAGCAAAGGGTTTTTCTGAGCACCGTATTTGGAGTCAAGGGAGCCTCAGAGAAGACGAAAAGTAAAAGGAATGTGACATCTCCACCCATTTGGGTGGTGCTTGCAGGACGTCTCTACAATCACACTGCACGGCGTGATCTGCCCTTGGTTGGCAGGGAGAATGATACACCAAGATGCTACCCAGAACAAGAGTTATAATTAATCCAGTTCAGTCACGTCTGACTCTTTGTGGCCCCATCTGGGGTTTTCTTGGCAAAGATGCTGGAGTGGTGTGCCATTTCCTTCTCCAGCTCATTTTGCAGATGAGGAACCTGAGGCAGGCAGGGTTAAGTGACTTGCCCAGGGTCACACAGCTAATAAGAGTCTGAGGCTGGATTTGAAGCCAGGAAGATGAGCCTTCCTGATTCCAAGCCCAGTGCCATCAGCTGTCCCTACAACTAATAGCTGGTCAAATGATGGGGGCAATGGCAAGTCAGAGAGCCACATGGAGCTGGTCAGAGTCAGCTGATAAGCATCTTCAGATGCAAGAGCATGTGACATACGTGTAACATGCAGAAGAGCCTGCCTTTCCCAGTGTAGTCTGAGCAAAGCAATAGGGGAGCTTAGTGGAGCAGAAAAACGTCTAACCTGGGCATGTGAGGACAGGTCATAGTTGCAAGCTAGGAGGGACCTGACCTTAAAGACCATCTCATGTAATCCCCTCATTTGCCGATGAGGAAACCACGGCCCAGGGAAGTGGTGACTTGCCCAATGTCATAAAGTTCATAAGTGACAGAGCCAGAATTCGAACTCAGGTCCTGGGTCTCTGAACTCAGTACCAAATCCTGACTCTAACCCTTACTGTTTCAGTTGCGGTTGTTCAACTGTTTTTCAGTCATGTCTGACTCTTTGTGACCCCATTTGAGGTTTTCTCAGCAAAAATGCTGGAGGGGTTTGTCATCTCCTTCTTCGGTTCATTTTACAGATGAGGAAACTGAGGTAAATGGAGTTGAATGACTTTCCCAGGGTCACACAGCTAGTAAGTGTCTGAGGCTGGATTTGAACTCGTGAAGATGAGTCTTCTGACTCCAGGCCCGGCCCTCTGTCTGTTGTACCTCCCACCTGCCTGTAGGTCACTCAGCCCAGCGGTCTCTAAAGTGGGATAAACAAGATGATCACCTGAGGTGTGGAAAGAAAATGCTAGAACAGAGGAGAGGACAGCAGAATTGTCTAATGTGTCTGCAGCCACCCCTGTCCTTCCTCCTGCCTGCACCCAGTGGTCAGCACAGCTGCTCTTCCCTCTAATGGGATGCAGGCAAGTGGGCAGGCAGAGAGCCAGGCCTTCATTCCTCACTCGGCCTCTGTAGCCCTGTCTTTCTTCCTCCCTGCGCTCTTCAACCTTGCATTTCTCCTGGTTCCAACACCAGCATATGAGCTGAGTCTTTTTCCCCCCACGTAATAGTACTTTACTTTTTTTCCAATTACAAGTAAAGATAGTTTTCAACATTCACTTTTATAAGATTTTGAGTTCCAAATATTTCTCCCTCCCTCCCTTCCTACTCCTTTCCCCAAACACAAGCAATTTGATAAAGGTTATATATGTACAATCAAATTAAAGAGATTCCCACATTTGTCCTGTTGTGAAAGAAGAATCAGAACAAAAGGGGAAAACCAAGAGAAAGAAAGATAAAAACGACACCAATAAAATGAAAACAGTCGGCTTCAGTCTGCCTTCGGGCTCCACAGCTCCTTCTCTGGACGTGGATGCATCTTCTAACACGAGGCACAAAACTGTCCTGGACCATTGTGTTGCTGAGAGGAACTAAGTCGATCATAGTTGATTATCTCACAATGTCGAGTTTACTGTGTAAAATGTTCTCCTGGACAGGGAGAGACAGAATGGGATTAATCATCTCATATAGAAGAGGCAAGGGATACCCATTACAATGGAGGGGAAGAACAGAAAGGCAAAAGGGAAAGGGTCAACCTTACTCTCATTGAACTTGGCTTAGGGAAGGAACGGCATACACTCTAAACTGGGCATCTTGCCACACGGGAGAGTAGGGGGATGGGGATGAGAGGTGGGATGATGGAGGGGAGGGCAGGGTAGGGGGGAAGGGTTGCTGGAAGCACACACTTCTGTAAAGGGACAGGGACAGGGTAGAGAACAGAACAAGGGTGGGGCAGGATAGAAAGAGGGGACACATAATCAGTCTCTCACAATATGTCCATTATGGAGAGGTTCTTTGTAACTATTCATGTACAGCCTGTATTGAATTGCTCGTCTTTCCAGTGGGGATGGGTGATGGGGAAGGATGGGAAAAAATCTAGAATTTAAAATTCTGTCATCAAATGTTAAAAATACATATTATTATTATCATTATCATTATTATTATTATTAACTACAGGCAACTGGGAATTAAGATACACAAGCACTGGGGTAGGGAGATCCATCCTGCCCTACCAGAAAGTCAGAGTGGTGAGGGGGAAGACATAGGAGAGAGCAGATTGGGGGAGGAGTTATACAGTGGGATGGCTGTTTTGAGGTGTTGGGTAGGGGAAAGATGGGGAGAAAATTTGTAACTCAAAATCTCATGGAAATGAATGATGTAAACAAGAAAATAAATAAATGAATAAAAAAAATTTTAAAAAGAGAGTGGAAAAAAAATAATAAAATGTTCTCCTGGTCCTTCTCATTTCACCCAGCATCAGTTCATTTAAGTCTTTCCAAGTTTTTCTGAAGTCTGTCTGCTCATCATTTCTTATAGAACAATAGTATTCCATTATATTCACATACTGCAACTTATTCAGCCATTTCCCAACTGATGGACATCCCCTCAGTTTCCAATTCTTTGCCATTGGCTGAATCTTAAAGAAAGAAAAAGACTCTAGGAGGTAGAGTTAAGGAAGGAAAGTGTCCCAGTTGGTTTGAGGGAATAGAGATGACAAATGGAATGTTGTGCTTGAGGAAACAAGAGTTTACCAGTTTGGCTGGATTGCAGAGTATGTGATGGGGAGTAATGTCCAGTGGAAATATAGATTGGTGTCAGATTGTGAAGGGCTCTAAAAACTGACCAGATGAATTTCTGTTTAATCCTAGAGGCAGTGGGAGCCCCTGGAGTCAGCTGAGTAGAGGAGTGTAATGTCAATAGAGTAGGAAGATCTTCCCCACTCATTAACAGGCCTAACACATGGAGCCTGGGTCACATGGAACTCAGTGTAGGAGGAGCAAGAGAGAGAGAGCAAGAGCAGAGCAGAGCAGTGAGAGAGACAGAGAGAGAGAGAGACAAAGAGAGAGAGAGAGAGAGACAGAGACAGAGACAGAGAAGCAGGCTGTGAGTGGGCAGAGGGAGGAACTTGCCTAGGAGAACTTGTTTTTGTGGGGAGGCCTGACAGAAAGAAAGCTTAAGATGTGAGCACTCTCTGGATTAGTGGTAAATACCTTGGTAATCTTACCTCCTGGTATCCTAATGATGTTCCAAATAAGCATTTTGGTTTTGCCTTTGAGGAAGAGAGTTTATTATATTTTGTGAATCTGCCCCTGAAATATGTATGCATTTTCTTAGTGGCTAGTATGGGTATCACATTGGCCTTACAAAGAGTTATATGGTCATTTATGAGCTTGGCAGTAGTGTAGAGGGTAGATTGGCACGGGGAGAGACCTGAGGCAGGGAGACCAATTAGGAAGCCAAAAATAAACTCTATGACGGCAGCAACGGTGCCTTTTCTTATCTTCCTATCCCCAGAATGCACCTTGTCTGCAGTAGGCACTTTTTGAGCATGGCACCTTGCCCATAGTAGACACTTGTTGAGTTGAATAGCCCACAGACCTAGACCTGGAAGGGTGCTTAGAGATCTACTCATTTAACCCTCTCATTTTACAGATGGGTAAAGTTAGTTCCAGAAAGGTAAAGGGACTTTGTCCAAGGTCATACAAATAGTGATCATCAGAGTTGGGATGTGAACCCACGTCTTCTGACTCTAAACCCAAAATAGTTTCCATTTCTGAGCCTGAAACTAGAATAGCCCAGAATGTCTGAGCTTGAAATGATAAAAGTCCAGAACCTCCGAGCCTCCAAACAGCTGCTTTTTGTTGGCGAGCCTCTTGAAAGCACCGCAGAGTTGCAATCCAGGAGAGCAACAGACTGACAGCGAAAAGCATGCAGGGGGAGCCCAGTTTGGCTTTAAAGAAAATGTAAGATAAACTAAATTTATGTTTGATTCCATAAATTCCTGACAGCAAATCTTAAGAAGTAAGTCCTGATTTACAAACCATAGTTCTTAGCATAAGATTTGCCTTCCCTCCACGGTATAGGACACCTTTGATTTACAAATCAGAAAATAAATAGGTTTACACATCCTCAGACAGACTTACAAATCACACCAATGAATCCTCAATGAAGGTTTCTCAATTCTCCCCTACCTTTCCTTGCTCTTGGGCTGTGAAGTGAACAGCAGGTGAATAAATCAGAACTCAGTGTCCTACTCTGGGCAATTAACTTTGGTCTCTTGTTTCACCTAGAAGTTCAAGGTCATGAATTTTGCTAAAAACAGGGAAAGATTGCTTTTCAGGTCTGACAGACTAACCTAACCACAAAAAGCAGTGTCTTCTTTTTAGCGTAAGAAGCCATGGTTATGTCTCAATTCAATGACTGGAGATGTTTTCCCAGTCTTTTCAGGGATCCTCATCCTCTTTGGACTCCTTTAGACATCCTTCTTTTGC
This sequence comes from Pseudochirops cupreus, assembly GCA_028627135.1. Taxonomy (NCBI): domain Eukaryota; kingdom Metazoa; phylum Chordata; class Mammalia; order Diprotodontia; family Pseudocheiridae; genus Pseudochirops; species Pseudochirops cupreus. Next base: position 210,408,656 of record CM053580.1, read on the forward strand.
GATTTATTCTCTAGTCCTATGGTAGAGACTACACAAACCCCTTTTGAAGTATCCATTAGTGAGTGAATGACAAGTAAAGTATCCCTGAGAATAGACCTAAAAGTGGGAGCATAAAGATGTGAACTAGGGCCAGTAGAGAGAATAAGTTGCTATTTGTAAATCATAGGAGAAGATACGCTTTTGCTGGGCTTATATGAGCCCACCAGGCTAAAAAAAAAAAACTTGAAAAGGGTTTCTTAGCAAATTGCGCTCAAAGAGTTAGTTCAGATTGCTATCCCTATAGGACTCCAGTTGGGTCACATATCCAGATATGGCTAGTCTTTATTAGATTCCCACCTTGATCTTCACAACATTATGAAGGGGTGGTAAGTGTAGGGAGGAGGAGAACTCTCTAAGTTTTCCATCACCCTGTTGACAACTGTAATGGTAATGGAATTTAGAGATGACCCTGTATTGGCTTGGTTTTTGGGTTAAGTGTTAAAACCCAGAACTAGTGAATCCCACTTGTGGGATGGACTCGTTGACGTGAAGAGAGAGGGCTGAACTGGGAGGAGCCGTGAATTGGGAGAGAGGCCCAAGCCTAGAGAAGGCCAGAAGGACTTTGGGAGAGCAGTATCCAGTATTGTGGAGCCTGAGTTGCTGAGAGAAAGACTGCTAAGAGCCCATTGGAACTGCCCAGGACTTTTGAGAACTGCCACCCGGAACTGCCAAGTAGTAAGGAGACATGGCTGAGATGCCGGTATTTTGTCTGTTTTGATGTTGTTTTGCCAGATTCACCTGATGGTGAAGGACAGTGCTGCTGCTGTAGAGGTCCTGGAACCTGGCTGTTGGTTCAGAAGCCCTGAAGGAGGATTTTCTTGTGGTACCTGCACAGAAATCCTGGAAAAGGGCCTTGCTGATGTTTTCAAGGGTTCTGGAACTGTTCTACAAGCAGAGAGTGACTTGATGAGGACACTGGCTATGGCTTTGTTGAGCCTTGTCTCCCCAGGAACTGAGATTGCTGAGGGCTTGCCTTCAATGAAGATGAAAGGACCTTTCCTTGGGTATTCAATGCTGAGTTTAACCTTGTAACTTAAGGGTGGATGGCCTTTTGTGTTCTCCTGCCCCTTTTGAGATTCAGGAGTGGGAAGCCTTTGAGTTTTTTTGTGCTCTGTGATTGACCAAATGAATGTACTTTGTTTAAGATTGGAGACTAATCTCCATTTGAGAAGAGACTTTGACTGACTAAATGAATGTACTGTCTACGGGTAGAGTAGTACCTGGATTGAATTGAGAACATACTTGCTAAAGGAACAAGTTACACTGTATTTTGACTTTCTCTGTTCTGTGAATGTTTGCTGAATAAATGGGGTTTATTATGGTGGTAATCCGAACCTTGGAAGTTGCCTTTGCTTGGCATTACAACAACACAGTGCAGGCTGGTTCCTAGTGCTTGGATTAGACCAAGATGGATGGATGACAAGGATGAGGAGGAGGAGGAGGAGGAGAATGGTGATGAGGATGATGATGATGGTGGTGAAGATGGTGGTGGTGGTGATAAGGATAACAACGATGTCAATGATGGTGATGAGGATGATGATGGTGATGAGGATGGATTGACCATTTATGGTCACTTATGATGGAGGGAGATGTCTTCTTTTGGGTTGCTGTAGGGATAGAGGGAAAGGGGTTTGCCTCCTGAAGCCCATTATATGGCATGTTGTTGTTAAGTTATTTTTCCATCATGTCTGGTGCTCTATGATCCCATTCTTGGCAGAGATACTGGAGTCCTTTGCCCTCTCCTTCTCCAACTCTTTTTACCAATGAAAAACTGAGGCAAACAGGGTTAAGGGACTTGCCCAAAGTCACATAGATAGTAATTGTCTAAACACAAATTTGAATTCAGGAAGATGAGTCTTCCTGACTCCAGGTCTGGCACTCTACAGTATGGTAATTGGGAGGGGGTCTTTCAGCATTGTTCCCTCTCTCCTGGTGACTGTGTTTTAATGGTTAATGTTTCACTGTCCTTCTTATTAAATTTCCACGTATTAGGTGAGCTTTGCCTACATCACCCCAGATATCTCCCTACTTTACCCCAAATATCTCTCTTCCCAATCTGAAATTTCCTGCATTACAGTCACTGATAGATTAGACAACTGAGGGAAGGGACTGGGTACACACATATTCCCCTAGCTTCCTCACATTGTCATTATATGACAGATTAGTCATGGGCATGTACTATTCTGAAGGCTCAGAGGATTGTGGATTTCAAGCTGGAGGGAACCTCAGAGGTCCCATAAGGCAGCTGGGTGGGATAGTGGATAGTGTGATTGACCTGGAGTCAGGAATTGAGTTTGAATCCTGTCTACTTAATCACCAACTAGCTGTGTGATCTTGGGAAGGTCATTTAACCTCTCTAGGTCTCAGTTTCTTCATTCATAAAATGGGCATGACAATAATCGCACCTCCCTCACAGTATTATAGTAAGGATAAATTATAGAAATTACATGTGTAAAGAGATTACACATTGCATGTGTGGTGATTACATGTTACACATGTAATGATTACATATCACATATGTAATGTGATTACATAATTAAAGAGCTTTCCAAATCTTAAATTTCCATGAAAATTCTAGTTGTTGTTGTGGTTATCAGTCCAATTTCTTTATTTAATAGATGAAGAAGAGTTGCAGTATAAAATAAGGGTCATTTCCATTCTTGGGTGCAAGAAGGTAGAGCAGTGGTTCTCAACCTGTGGGCCGCGACCCCTTTGGGGGTCGAACAACCCTTTCACAGGCGTCACAGGGGTCACCTAAGACCATGGAAAACACATATTTCCGAAGGTCTTAGGAACTGAGACACCGCTCCTCTATCCATCTCTAGGCGGGTCCGCCCACATGCAGATACACCCACATACAAGTATTAAAGGGTCGTGGCATTAGGAAGGTTGATAACCACTAAGGTAGAGAGCACTTTGTAAAGCCTGGTATAGTGGGGAAGGAAATGGTTTTAGGTCCTGAAACACACAGAGATGACCTCAGGTCTCCTAAGTAGGAGCACCTCTTAAGTAGGAGCATTCTTGGAAGCAGAATGGAAAGAAGAAAATCAGAAGTAAAGGAAGATCCTGAATATGAAGGGAACATGATGAAGATGGGCCATTAAGACAAGTAAATTCTACTTATGCTTAAGGCTGCTCTGATCCCAAGTAAACCATAGAAACGTACCCAGATCTGGGCCACCTCTGGGTCAGAACACTAATGAGAGAAGCTCTAGTCTCTGATATTCTTCAGACAGGTTTAAAGTATCTGCTCCATCAAGGCCCACAGACCCTAGCTTGATTTGGACCTGTAGTTCAAGACTGACCCAAATGCTAACAGATCTCTAAGTTTTCAGTTGGGAGTTGAAGAGGGCTAAAATGAGAGTTGGCTTCCCTCTACTTGTTGAGTCATTTTCAGTTGTGTCTGATTCTTTGTGACCCCGTTTGGGGTTTTCTTGGCAAAGATACTGGAGTAGTTTGCCATTTCCATCTCCAGCTCATTTTACAGATGAGGAAACTGAGGCAAACAGAGTTAAGTGACTTGCCCAGGGTCACACAGCTAATAAGTATCTGAGATCAGATTTGAACTCAGAAGGAAGTCTTCCCGACTTCAGGTCTGACACTGTATCCCCTGCACCACCTAGCTGCCTACCCAATAGAGAAGAAATTAGTAAACAAATTTCTGTCCATTCAGCACTAAGACCTAGGCCAGGCAAAATCTCAGGTTCTGAAATCTGTGAACTGTGTTTCATGTGATAGACACATTATATTTTAAAGTCCCCTTGCCAGCTCCACACCTCACATAGGACCCTGAGATGCAGCTGAATACGTTGTGTGCTTGTCCTTCGTTTTCGAAAAGGGCCACAGCATCAGGGAAATGATGACATCACTTGCAATTGACTTTGATTTGAGTGATGGTGGGCTGGGCAAGGTCACCAGCTTCACTTTCTCCTCCAGAGCCATCTGGATCCAGTGACCTGATATTCCTCAGGATGACTGGAGATGACCTAGGATGCAATGGGAGACCCCAGTCCTTTTAGGGTACTCAGAGTGAGGTAACACCCATTCAGTGAATAGGCCTCTTTAAGAAGTGAGTCAAGGAATTGTCCTTTTAATTAGAAGAAAAGTTTTTAAAAAAATCAAACTGGGAGGGGAAGACCCTCGGGGTTGCTGGTCCAAAGAGAAACAATTACCATTGACATGCACTCTAAGCCAGGAGGGGCCAAAAAGTAGCCATGAAGTGGAGCCTGGGCAGAGACATATTGTGGCCAAATCTATGTGCTTCAGGGTGAAGTAGGTTTAAGGTTTTGGGAGGCAAAGAAGGCGAGAGAGAGAGAGAGAGAGAGAGAGAGAGAGAGAGAGAGAGAAACAGAGAGAGAGAGAGAAACAGAGAGAGAGAGAGAGAGAGAGAGAGAGAGAGAGAGAGAGAGAGAGAGATTGTGGTTTAAACGAGAAAGAGAGAGAGACAGAGACAGAGACAGAGAGAGAGAGAGAGAGAGAGAAAGGTTGTGGTTTAAACCCAGGGATGCCAAAAACTGTTGCGGTAAGGGCTCTGCCCACCCAAAAAACTGTTGGGGTTTCATGATATGTTGTGGTTAAACCATCTCAAAGAATCCAGAGTCAGACCACTTCTAATCCAAGTATAGGCATTTACTGAGATTGACGCCTCTCATGAAGTGGGCTAAGTTCCAAGAGGAACCAGCAACTTTAGAGAAAGCAAGATAGATATTTTTATGGGGTAAAGATGCAATTACATAACAGAAATTTTCATAGAATAGAGGAATATCATTAATATTTAAAAGGCAGGAGGAGTTTGTTAAGGGATTAGGTAATGGAGGAGGGGTCCCATCTATGGTTCAGTGGTTAAACGTTCCGGTCATTCTGCCCTCCAACTGGCTAGCTATGATGTGATCCTGTCTGGTTAAGACAGATAGTTAGGTACTGGGGTCCTGTTTTGGGCTAAATGGATGATGCAACTGTGATTGCACACCTGCTCTCATGGGAAAGTGTTGGGGGTGGGGGGAGAGCTGGGTTTCTGTCACATGGGCATGCCTGCTGTTTCTGTGGGAACTAAGAGTTTAGGGACACGCTTGTTGTTCTAGTGAGCAGTGAGGCATGTTAGGACATTGGGGGGGAGGGGGAGTAGGTAGAAACAGTAGGCCTGTAGTGAAGTTTGGATATTAGGGCTGTGGGCAGTTCTGTTAGGACTCCATCAGAAAGAAAGTTAGACCGGCACTAAGTGGCTTTTCTATTGGGATGCACAGGATGGATAGGCTTTGCCAACTAAGTGAAGTTTGTCCTTGCCTTCCTTTCATTCCCCCAGCAATGAACTCAATCACACTTAGATGTGCGGTCACCACTACCAAAGATATCAGCATCTTAAAAGAAGATCCTGGGGTAAGTGGGGAGGTTCAAACCTCGAAGGGATGCTAAGTCCCTGGGTGACCTTGGGCAATCACTCTCTATGGGTCTTGTGCTCTACATGTCTCACCTGAAGACCGAGGGGCTTAACCATTTCCTGGGAAAGAGGTGTTGGATTTAGGACACCAAGCGAGTTATCTTTGTATGCAGCCAGTGTGGAAATTTAATTTTGCTTGATTGTGCATATTTTTTGCAAGGGTTTGTTTTACTTTTTCTCCACTGGGGGAGAGGAGGGAGAGAGGGAAAATGGATGGTTTCTAATTGAGAAATCATTAAGTAAAAAAAGGGGGGGGGGCTCTCATTAAGTGATTTCTAAGGATCATTCCATCCTCAAATCCCACGAGATGGATAATTTGAATAAATCACTAATTGTGGAACTTCGGGCACATGGGAAGATGATAGTAATCATTGAAATGTATATGGACTTTGTATTCATTATCTTACTTTATTTCTGTGAAATCTTCCCTAATGTGGGCAGGTAGTACAGGTATTATTATCTTAATCCAATAGATGAGGAAACTGTGAAAGAGAGAATAACTGACTTCTCCAACATTACCCATAAAATAAGTGGCAGAGCTTAGATCACAGATTCATAGATCTCAAGCTAGAAGGACATTTAGTCTAACCCCCTTATTTTATCAGTGAAGAAACTGAGACCCAGGTCAGGAGATAGTAAATCATTTGGCAGATCTTCTGACTTCAGATCCAGATCTCTCTCTGTTAAACCACAGCTATCTCCGGAGATAACTTTGGATAGGTAGCTTTAACCCCAATCACAGCAGCTGTCCTGAGGACTGCTGCTATGAATGATTTTAAGGGTCTAATCACATAGTATAGTGAATTCTTTATTCAGAACTAAATATTGTTCAATAAAGTAAAGCATAACATTCACAACAACATGACAATTTATTACTAAGGTGACCACATAGTCTTAAACAAAACATATCATTCAGTACATCTTAGAACATTCCTCAGAATCCTCACACAGCACATCTAATTGCACCCCCAAAGTCAGGGGGTCCCAGGCTAGGGTTTTCCTAGCACAACACATCTGGTATAGCAGAAAATACAAACACCAACCACCCCTAGGTCACAGTAAGTTAGAATCTACTCAGTCAATACAGAGTGTTCAAGTAAAGTCCTCTTTCTTCTTGACTCAAGGTTGACTTCCAAGTCCCATGGCTCTTCCTCTGTTGAGCCTCCCAGCTCTTACCTGGATTCACATGACTCTCACCCAGATTCACATGTAGCCAGCTCCACTCCTGCTCCTTGTCTCAGCTCACAGGGGCTGCTCTACTCCAAGTTCTTCCTGCTCCTAATTGACAGCAGGCTCCAGGTGCTCCTGCCTGCAGTTTCTGTTTCTAGGAAGACAAAGCTTAACAGGGCTACAACAATATTTATACACATTACCAGCACCAGCATCTCAATTCACTTTCTGTCTAAGAAATCAACACAGATCAATAGACAGAGAGGGCAGACATCACAAACATTCTCTCAGCTCTTCTACTCTGTTCTCCTCTGCTTCTTCCTGCTCTACCCTTTCAGCAAGTTCTTCCCACCATGGGCTCCATGTGATTACATTCAACCTATTAAGGATAGGGAAGATTTTCAAATTCCTATTATCTTTACATTCTACTGTTTCCAATTGAAGACTCTTAATTCAAACACAGGCACTCGATTGGCTAAAACTCAGTCCAGAAAAACAGCAAAAAGTCCTACTTTGCTTATAGTTACAGTACCCTTCTACGTCACATCTCAAATGGTGATCTCATTAGCTTCCATAGGTTCTATATCATCTCCTCTATGCAGAGGATTCTCAAATGTATTTCTCCAGTCCTAACCTCTCTCCTGATCTGTGGTCTCACATTTCCAACTGCCTATTGGTGAAACACAGTTGGGAGAGATCAGCCTTCCTTGGGATCATGCTACTTTGACGCACCACTAACAGTAAGTGAGGTTAGTCATTAAGCATTTACTAAGTACTTTCTGTATACCAGACGCTGTGCTAAGAACTAAATATACGGACAAAGGCAAAAACAATCCCTGCCCTCAAGGAGCTTACATTTTAACAGAGAAGAATGTGAGTAACTATGAACATACAAGATATATAGAGAAGAGAGAGAAGGTAATCTTAGACGGGGAAAGCGTTAGAAACTGGGAGAGACCAGTTTTTGCTGCAGAGGTTGGGACTTGAGCTGAGTCTTGAAAAGTCAGATCAGAGCTGGGTCCTGAAAGATCATCAGTATGTGGCATCAATTGTGAAAGAGTTAACCACCTCACTTACCAATGAGAAAAAACACTAATACAAAAGGACACATAGTAAAATAATAATAATAATAAAATAAAATAATAATTATCTGGCTCATGACTGGTCAGATGCTTCCAGGGAGAGAAGCTGTGTTCTCACACCAGCTAGAACTTGTGCAAGGACCTCAGTTACTTGGTGCCTCAGTATCTCCATCTGTGAAATAGGTTAACAAGAAATGTTGCCCTTTTTCCACAAGCTACGAAAGACTGAATGGGCTTGTTTTTTAAAGTACTTTGAGACAAAGTCCCAAGTGCTATTAATATCTCTGAATGAGAACACGAGTTCTAAATACACCTTTGGGTATTATCTTTCTCCTCTATGTAAATTTGCACCAGCAATGAAGTTATGCATTAAAATTTCTTTCATGGTCCATTCTGTAAGTAAAGAATGGCTCAGGGCAGCTAGGTTGTGCCATGAATAGAGCACCGACCCTGGAGTCAGGAGGACATGAGTTCAAATCTGACCTCAGACACATGACATACTTACTAGCTGTGTGGCCTTGGGCAAGTTACTTAACCCCAATTGCCCTGCCTTCCCCCCTAAAAAAAAATGAATGGCTCTATGGAATAAGGATGGGCTGATTTGGAAATGGAGGGGATTAAAAGGAAGCTGCTACAGTTGCCCACCATAATAATGTGGGGTGAAATAGAAATATTATAATAATAAATAGATAGCACTTACATAGAACTTTATGGTTTGCAAAACACTTCACATATATCTTACTTGATCCTCATGATACTCATGTGAAATAGTTAATAGCATAATCACCACTTCGCAGATGGGGAAAGTAGGTTATAGGATTCACCCACAGTCATACATAGCAAGGCAACATTTGAATTCAAGTCTACTTGAATCATGGGGCAGTGGATAGAGAGCAGGCATGGAGTCAGGAAGATCTGAGTTCAAACCTGGTCTCAGACAATTAACTAGCTGTATGACCCTGAGCAAGTCATCTAACCCCGTTGGCCTGGGTTTCCTGATTTGTAAAATGAGCTGAAGAAGGAAATGACAAAACTAATATCTTTGCCAGGAAAATCACAATGGGGTCCTGAAGAGTCAGACAGGACTGAAAAATGATGAGCAGCTGCCCGACTCCCAAGTCTGTCACTGTGTACACTGTGCCACACAGCGAGTGAAGAAGCTGATCAGGGTGAAAATGGGTCGTAATGAGGCAGCCAGCGGAAGGGAAAAGCAACCGCAGCCAGATTTGGCTTTTAAAACATGGCCAGCTCTCATTGTCATGGCCCTTTGCTGTTGAAGGATAACGTGCACACATTATCGCCTTCCAGTGCTTACAACCATCCAGTGAGGTAAGTAGAACAAGTGCTGGAATCTCCCTTACACAAATGAAGAAAGTGGAGCTCCCTGAGGAGAAGCAATGGCCCAGGGGCGTGGACATTTTAATCAATTTCTTAGCATAATTCCAAACCGCCTTCCAAAATTATTGCTCCACCAACCAATGATTAGCATGCAGCCTTCCTGCATCTCTTATCCACTGACTCTTTCCAAGTTCCTCAACTTCTAAAGCATTATCCCATGAAGGGAAAGATAGAAAGTGCATGCCTTCTGACAAGAACATTTAATTTTTTCTGTGAGCTGCCAGATTGCTTCATCCCTAATAAACTGGGACACTTGGAGAAAACAAGGACCTCACTGTGAGAACCAGCAATCGTCAAAGAGAAGGTTTGGGAGTGGGGTGAGGAGGGAAGGGAGAAGATTGTGGAATCTCCGCTTTCCAAGGTTTTAAAATACAGTACTGATTATCATCTCTCCCTGGGATGGTTTCCACAGACAGACCTGGAGGCAGAGAGAAGGACTAAGTCCACCCAAGATGTCTTTTGGCTCTAGAAATTAAAAAAAATCTGTGGTTTTAATTTTTAATTGGTGTTTTGGGAGGGAGAGGTTTGGCTCTCATTTGAACTGTTTATATTGGAGTTAATTTTGCTGGGGGGAGAAGGGTTCATTTAGGTGGGGGAAGGAACACAGAAAGCTTAAGGAAATGGCAAATAGCCTAAATGTGAATAGATCCATGTGGTTCCTAATGTTCATCAGAAGTTGACAGCATTTTGCCTCTAGACAGTCCCAAGGAGCAAATATAAAGCTTTGTCCATCAAATATCCCATCTCTGTGAATTTCCATTGTCCTCTCTCAGGCTAGAAACCTTGGCTTCAGCTCTGACTCTTTTTCCCTCCTTCATTCCTTCTATCCAACCTATTTTTTTTCCTGCCTTCAAAGTTTGTCTTGGATTTACCACTTCATTCTTCACGTCTTCATCAACTCTCATGACCTTATCATAACTCATCTGGAGTATTACAAGAGTCTTCTAACTGGTCTCCTCTCCCAAAGTCACTCTCTATTCCAATCCATCCTCCACTCAAATGCTAAGATAAGTTTTCTCAAGTATAGGTCTGACCATGTCACATACCCCTGCTCAATAACCCTTTTTCCTCCATGATCAAATATGAAATCTTTTTTTGTGATTTAATGCTATTTCATAATCTGGACCCAGTCTACCTCTCTAAGCTTCTCATGTTTTATTTCTGTCTCTGCACTCTACAATCCACCTATACTAGCTTATTTCCAACAGGACTTTCCATCTCTCATGTCAATCAGTGCCTTTGTACTATCTGGCGCTCATGTCATGAACACGCTTCTTGACTCACACCAAGGCCTTCCTTCTGCAGGAGTTTCTTCCTGGACTCCTCAGTTATTAATGCCTCACCTTTCAGATTATAATCCATCTCTGTATGTATCTGATATGCATCTAGTCACTTGTGTGTACCTCTAATACAATGTACCAGATCCTGTACGATGCCAAATGTCCTAAATCTAGAGCTAGAAGTAACTTCAGAAGCCATTGAGTCCAACATCCTCATTTTTTTCAGATGAGGAAACTAAGGCCCACGGAGGTGAAATGATTTGCCTAAGACCATACAGCTAAAAAGTGTCAGGGGTGAGATTTGAACCCAGGGTCTCTGACACCAAAACCCATGCTTTTTCCACTGTACCTTAAGAACAGGGACCATGTCTTAAACCTCTTACACATCTTCCACAGTGTATTGTACTCAATAAATGTTTGTCACTCGATTGATTAGCTGGCTAGGAAGGCCAAACATAACTTCACAGACCTGAATCCATTTGCTTGGTAAGCTTTTTTTTTTTTCAAAGCAGGACAGCAATAAAACTTCAATCTAGTTGGGGTCAAATTAATAACCAATTTTACTACCTGGTAAAACAATGAGGTTTTCCTGAACAAAACTGATTGATTATGTTCAATATCCGCAAAAAAAATCTCTCGGGGGCTTGTGAAGAACACATTCAAGGAAGAAAGGAAAAAACAGCTGTTCCATGATGATCTTCACTCTTGATTTCTGCCCCTCCTGTCTTGGAACACTGTCAGGGCGCTCTCATTGCGTGGGGAGATAGAAGTACATTTCTGAAGGAAAATCATTTGAAGAAGGAAATTGAGATGGATAGGTGAGGGGGCACGTTGTAAAATCAACATCACACTCCCTCCCCACTCCCACCCAGCACTTCTGCCACCAAAAGCTGGCAAGCTGAAATGGAGTGCCTGCTTAGATTTGTCTGGACATTCTGTGCCAACTTATCTCTAGCCTCAGAAGCCCTGATTGGCGTCTTCGTGCTTTTTTATCTATATTTCATCTCATGATGTTATGTTTCTTGGAATCAGATCTTAGCATTCTCTCTGGAATAACATGTAGGAGCCCCAAGTTGTTTACCTCTCTCACTCAGTGGTGGAGAATAAGAGGATGCCCAAGGAGAAAGTAATTCTTTCCCCAAAGCTGGAGACCAATGTGACTGATCGACACAAACAAGAGACGCAAGCAGTTCTATTTTCTCCCCACCTCAAGGAGGTGTCAACTGAGAAGGTTCCATGACATGTGGCGTGCAGTCCTGTCAGACAGCAGGGCTCAGAAATCAGAGAGAAAAAGCATACCAAACATTCCCCTCAACTGGTTCACGGGAGGACATCGTGTACCTTCTCCCTGAAACAGACCTACTACAAGCAAAACATTTTCTCCTGTCTTGGATGAACCATCATGAATGAACCCATAATGAGCTCCCCATGTGATAACTGATCCATGGACCTTTCTACCCAAAGGTTTTGAATTCCAACCCCAAATCTTCCTCTCCTAACTTACCAGAACTAAGTTACACAGGCAGAGTTCTGGAGATTTCACTCCAAAGGGTTGAGCAGAGACACTAGTATTTCCCTATACAGGCACCCTGTGAATTTTTTGATTCTGATGTGACTTATGCTGCAATTACAATTAGATATGATAATTCCTCTTTTTTTATACTCTCTTTGTAGGTCAGACTAGCACAATATCATGAAGTAGATTAAATTAACAGGGAAGAAGCCAGGAAGTGCAGTCCAATATTTTATTGGTCTTCATTAAGTATTTTTAGGCCCTTCATTGAGTGAAGAAGCAGGTAGGCACTGAGGTAGAAAAAACTAATTACCTGGGAGGCAAAAGACCTGAGTTTGACACTTTCTTGTTACTTCTTTGAACGCCAGTTTCTTCACCTGTGAAGTAGAAATAACAATATAGGCTTTTGTCAGACTCCAAAGAAGCTAATAGATGAAATCACAATTGTCTATTATGAACACTGTATTTTTCGTTTTAAGTATATAATAAATCCAACATGTGACTTTCAAACACAGCTTGTCTTTATTTCTTTCTGGCCTTAGTTCTGTTTTCTTCTGCACATTTAGAAAATACTTCAATGGCTCTTTTTTCTTCCTTCATTCTTTCCTTCTTTCCTTCCTTCTTTCCTTCCTTCCTTCCTTCTATCCTTCCTTCCTTCCTTCTATCCTTCCTTCCTTCCTTCCATTCTTCTTTCCTTCCTTCCTTCCTTCTTTCCTTCCTTCCTTCCTTTCTCTCTCTTTCTTTTTTTCTTGAAAACCCTACCATTAGCGATACCCCCTTGTTTCCCATCCCAAATTTGAAAAATAAACACTGAACTCTTCTAACAAATATTGTCAATTCCCACTTTGGCTATTTTCAAAGATGTACATCTCATTGTGTGCTCTGAGTCCATGATCTCCCTGTTAGGAAATAGGTAGCCTGTTTTATCATCAGTCCCATGGACCAGTGATTGGCATTGGCACTGACCAGAATTCTTAGGCTGTAAAACATTTTGCATCTGTAAAAGCTGACATTAATATGAGTGACTATTAACTTCTCCGTGTTTTGCCTACTTCATCTAAAGGCTAAGGAGATGGTCCAGACAATCTCTATGATTCCTTCAAGTTTCACCATTCTGGGATTCTGAATTGCTTTTTCTATATGAATATTATATGAGTCACTTTTCAGAGAGAAGGACAGAAGGGGGAAGTCATAGGACAGATTGAATGTACAATGCCCAACACCAATAACTATTGTACCCAGAGCTCTGGGAGAAATATGGCTGATTGCCCTGAGAAGCTTCCAGAAAGGGTACAAGCTGGGAACTAGCATTCTACATTCTACATTCTACTTGTAGCATTCTACAAGTGCTTGTTGATCCTAACAATAATTCATATTCTTTGCTATAAATGAAACCAAAATAAATTAATAAAATTTTGAAAGTATTTATTAAGTGACTACTACATGCCAGGCATGGAGCTAAGTTCTGAAAATAAAAGTATAAAAAGGAGATAGTTCCTATGCTCAAGAAGCTTACATGCTAATATAGTTTCTTCATTCCTCACTCACATATAGAGAAGTGATAATTAAGGAAGGGAGTTTTGATCTAGTCAATAACAGGGATTGTGAGCAGAGCCATGGGGCAGTGGATTGAGTCAGGAAGACTCATTTTCTTGAGTTCAAATCTGACCTTGGACACTTACTAGCTGTGACCCTGGGCAAGTCACTTAAGCCTATTTGCCTCAGTTTCCTCATCTGTAAAATGAGCTGGAGAAAAAAAAATGGTAAACTACTCCAATATTGCTGTCCAGAAAACCCCAAATGGGGTCACTAAGAGTCAGACACAACTGAAAAAAACAATGAACAACAGCCAGAAAAGCATAAGAGGTGGAAAGGGAACGGGATGAGGGAGATGTGTGTACTGTGGCAGGGTAGATGTCAAGATTGCATTACATTAGGTAAGCCCTGGTGTTGTGATGGTTAGATTGGTTGTGAAGTATGGTCTGAGATTGCCTGGATACAGTGGGGTAAGTGATTGTACAGCATCCATTAATCGGGACTTTTTTGTTTTGTTTCGCTTAGTTATGTATATCCTGGATATATCGTGAATACTTTCTTCAAGAAGAGACTTGGGGGGTGGAGCTAAGATGGCAGAGTAAAAGCAGGAACTTGCTTGAGCTCCTGCTCCAACCACCTCCAATACCTATAAAATAAGACTCTAAACAAATTTTAGAGCTACAGAACCCACAAAGTGACAGAGAGAAACAAACCTCTCACTGAAGGCATCCTGGGAAGCCAACAGGAAGGCTATATTGCACCAAGCTGGGAGCCAAGCACAGTCCTGCATAAGCCGTGGGCCCAGACCCGGGGTGGCCCTGACCAGTGGCCCAGATGGGCTGGACCAAACTTCAGGAGAGTGAATTACTGGCAGCTGTGGCAGTTTCCAGACTTCTCAACCCATAAACACCAAAAAGAAAGTAAAAGGTCAGTGGGGAATCCCATTGACCCTGGTTGAGAGAAGAGCTTGAGCTGGCCCCTACCCCTGGGGTGGCGGAGGTGATGGCAACTATAACTGCTGCTGATGCTGCTGATGCTTCCAGCTACCAGCCTACAGATTGTAGGCGGACCAAGTGGCTGTCCATAGGGCATTTGCAGGAATTTCTCTGATGACACTAAGGCAGGATTCTCTTACTTTGCCCTGCTTGGATCTGGGTCACAGTCTTGGGTAGTGGTTGTGGGGTGAGGAGTGCTGGTATGACAGAGTTTGTTGAGGCTGTGGAGAAAAAGTCCTCCTAACAGTTTTGAGGCAGACACCTGGAAAAAAAAATCTGATAACAGTTGTGTAAAACCCCAGAAATTTGAGACACAGCACTCCCCACTCTGGAAGCAGAGTTCTACCATAGCAAAGAGCACAAAAGTCAAGTAATTGATTGACAAGATGAGCAAGCAGAGGAAGCACAATCAGACCATAGAATCCTTTTTTGGAGACAAAGAGGATCAAAACATAGAACCAGAAGAAGACAACAAAGTCAAAACTCTTGCATCAAGAGCCTCCAAGAAAAATATGAACTGATCACAGGCCATAGAGGATCTCAAGAAGGATTTTGAAAATCAAGTAAGAGAAGTAGAGGAAAAATTGGGGAGAGAAATGAGAATGAAGTAAGAAAATCTTCAAAAACGAGTCAACACCCTGACTGAGGAAAATAACACCTTAAAAAATAGACTAACTCAAATGGTAAAAAGAGCCCCAAAAAGCCAATGAGGAGAAGAATGCCTTATAAAACAGAACTGGTCAGATGGAAAAGGAATTTCAAAAACTCACTGATGAGAATAGCTCCTTCAGAATTAGATCGGAACAACTGGAAGCTAATGACTTTATGAGAAATCAAGATCCAAATCAAGATCCAAACAAATGAAAACATGGAAGGCAAAGTGAAATATCTCAATGGAAAAACCACTGACCTGGAAAATAGATTCAGGAGAGATAATTTAAAAATTATTGGTCTACCTGAAAGCCATGATCAAAAAAAGAACCTAGAAATCATCCTTCAAGAAATTCTCAAGGAAAATTGCCCTGATATTCTAGAACCAGAGGGCAAAATAGAAATTGAAAGAATTCACCAATCACCTCTTGAAAAAAGATCCCAAAAAGAATGCTCCTAGGAATATTATAGCCAGGTTCTGGAGTTCCCAGATCAAGGAAAAAATATTATAAGCCATCAGGAAGAAGCAATTTGAATATTGTGGAAACATAATCAGGATAACACAAGATCTAGTAGCTTCAACATTAAGGGAGAGAAAGGCTTGGATTCTGGAGGTCAAAGGAGCTAGGATTAAAACCAAGAATCATCTACCCAGCAAAACTGAGTATAATAACACTTCAGGGGAAAATATGGAAATTCAATGAAATAGAGGACTTTCAAGCATTCTTGATGAAAAGACCAGAGCTGAACAGAAAATCTGAATTTCAAATACAAGAAGCAAGAAAAGCATGAGAAGGTACAGAGGAAAAAGAAATTATACTTACTAAAGATGAACTATTTACAGTCCTACATGGAAAAACCATGATTTTAACTCATGAGACTTTTCTCAGTATGACGATAGTTGAAGGGAATATAGATATAGATATGTATAGACATGTTTATATGTGTATGTATGTATAGGAGGGTATATGTGTGTATATATATGTGTGTGTGTGTACATGTATGTGTGTGTATATATGTGTATGTGTGTGTACATGTATACATAGACAGAAGGCACAGGATGAGCTGAATATGAAGGGATGATATCTAAAATATAAAATTAAGAGGTCAGAGAAGAATATACTGACATAAAATATACTGACATATATCTCACATAAAAGAAGCAAGAGAAAACTGTTACAATTGAGGGGAAGAGCAGGAAGGTGAATGCGATCTTACTCTCATTGGATTTGGCTTAAGGAGGGAATAACATATACACTTAATTGAATATTTTACCCTACAGGAAAGTATGGGGGAAGGGGAGAAAAGGGTGGATGATAGTAGGGAGGGCAGACTGGGGGAGAGGGTAGTTAGAAGCAAACACTTTTGAAAAGGGACAGGGTCAAAGGAGAAAATAGAATAAATGAGGGGCTGGATGGGATGGAGGGAAATATAGTTAGTCTTTTACAACATGACTACTATGGAAATGTTTTGTGTAACTACCCATGTACAACCTAAATTGAATTGCTTGTCTTCCAAGTAGGAGTGGGTGAGGAGGGAAGAAAGGAAAGAATCTGGAAATCAAAGTTTTAAAAACAAATGTTAAAAAAAATGTTTTACATGCAATTGGGAAATAAGATATACAGGCAATGGGGTATAGAAATTCATCTTTCCCTATGAGAAAGTAAGGGGAGGATGGAGGAGGATATAAGAGAGAACAGATTGGGGGAAGGGGTATTCAATATGCTTGCTATCTTGGGGTGGGGGTAGAGGAGAGACAGAGAGAAAATTTGTAACTCAAATCTTGTGGAAATAAATGTTGAAAACTAAAAAAAAAGAAAAGAAAAGACTTGGAAGGTTCTGGATATAGAAAGCACCAAACCACATGACACAAAGTGACATTGGCTATCTCATAATTGACAGGAAATGACTTATTATGTGGGTGTTATTTCCGAATCAACTGTCTTAGTGCAACTAGATCATTGGCTAGCCAAAGCAAAGGCCATCTGACAGCAGTTAGGATAAAGATGAAAAGATACTCTATGGAATTACAATAGGTCTCATCTGACTTATTCAAACTTACTATTGACACTGAAAAATGAGGATTAGGGTAAAGTAAAGATATTGAGCCTGATTATCACTATTTCTTAAAGACATTTACCTAAATGCGGTCACAACAAAAAGACCAAAAGGGCCCAGGAACTGGATCAGTGGCCAAAAACTTGTTCTCTTCCAAAAGCACTCAGAACAGCCAAAGGTAACACCAGTTCTGAACATGCTCTCATTTACAAAACATTACAAAAGAGGGCAGCTATAGATTTTCAACAATATTGTCTCAAAAACACCAAAAACCAATGGAAGGGAAAATAAGTCTGCAGGAAACTTGGCACCAGACAGAACTAAACTCCATTGTCTCAAGGGCATCTCTAGATAAAAGTACAAGAACAAAGAATAGACAAACAGAAGAGTTTTGCCAGAATTCACATGGCCAGCTGTTCTCATTATCAATGACACCATATTTGGATTATAATACTTTTGCCAAATATGGGGCAATGGAAATGTTACTTAAGAAAATGAAGTTGGGAAAAGACTGTTGTTGTTTAGTCATGTCCAACTCTTCATGAGTCTATTTGGGGTTTTTGTTGGTGAAGATACTGAAGAGGTTTGCCATTTCCTTCTCCAGCTCATTTACAGATGGGGAAACGGAGGCAAACTGGGTTAAGTGACTTGTCCAGGGTCATACAGCTAGTGTCTGTGGCCCAATTTGAACTCATAAAGATGAGTCTTCTTGACTTCAGGCCTGACACTCTATTTATTATGCCATTTAACTGCCTGGGAAAAGACTAGGTAGACAGAAAAGAAATCCATGGTAGAGATAACACAATTTCAAAAGTATTTTAAAAATCTCTGTCCCACATTTATTTTTAAATTGTTTTATGGTTAATTTTTAAATCAATAAAATTTATTTTTTCCTTCTCCAACATTCCCCTCTATCGCAAAGAGAAAGGAAAAACAAAACCTTTGTAACAATAATGCAATGTATCTCAACTAGAAAAATCACAGATGGTAATCAAAGGGATACCAGTAACTATTGATTCTCATGCTAACTTTCTCTTTTGTATAAAATTTTTAGGAAAATGATCTAAACATTTATTGAGGGCATCCTTTGGGGGGGGATTTTTTTTTAACTTTTGTTTATTTTTAGTTTACATCATTCACTTCCATGAGATTTTGATTTAAAAATTTTCTCCCTGTCTTTTCCCTACCCACCCCCGCTAAAACAGTGATCCTACTGTATACCCTCTCCCCCAATCAGCTCTCTCCTATATCTTCCCCCATCCCCTCTCTGACTTTCCAGTAGGGCAAGATGGATCTCCCTACCCCAGTACCTGTATATTTCCCTCCTTCCTATCCCGCCCCCCATTTGCTCTATTCTCTACTTTGTCCCTGTTCCTTTACAAAAGTGTGTGCTTCTAAGAACCCTCTCCCCCAACCTGCCCTCCCCTCCATCACCTCCCCTCTTATCCCCTCTCCCCCTACTCTCCTGTAGGCCAAGATACCCAATTTAGAATGTATGTCATTCCTTCCCTAAGCCAACTTCAGTGAGAGTAAGGTTGACCCATTCCCTTTTGCCTTCCTATTCTTTCCCTCCATTGTAACACTTATCCCTTTCCTCTTCAGTATGAGAGGATTAACCTCATTCTGTGTCTCCCTGTCTCCTCTCATTCCATTCCTCTCCTACTTCTCAATTTCACTTTTTAAAATATCATCCCTTCCTATTCAACTGATCCTGCGCCCTCTGTCTATGTACACATATAGACACTCACTATGTATTCATATGCATATATACCCTCCTATATAGACATATGTGTATGTATACATATATATACATTTATATTCCCTTCAACTATTCTCATACTGAGAATCATTTCATAAGTTATAATTATCATTTTTCCATGTTGGCATGTAAATAGTTCAACTTTGATAAGTTCCTTATGAATTCTTTTCCATGTTTATCTTCTCATGCTTCTTGTATTTGAACATCAAATTTTCTATTCAGTTCTGATATTTTCAGCAGGAATGTTTGAAAGTCCTCCACCTCATTGAATGACCATATTTTCCCCTGGAACAATACACTCAATTTTGCTGGGTAGGTGATTCTTGGTTTTAATCCTAGCTCCCTTGATCTCTGGAATATCACATTCCAGGCCCTTTGATCCCTTAATGTAGAAGCTGCTAGATCCTGGGTTATCCTAATTGTGTTTCCACAGTATTGAAATTGTTTCTTCTTAGCAGCCTGTAATATTTTCTCCTTCATCTGGGAACTCTGGAACCT
>CM053580.1:210428571-210454957 GCA_028627135.1 Pseudochirops cupreus
TCAGTGGTTTTTTCAAGGAGATATTTCACATTGCCTTCTATTTTTTTATTTGTTTGGCTCTGTTTAATAGTATCTTGATTTCTCATAAAGTCATTTGCTTCCATTTGCTCCACTCTAATTCTGAAGGAATTATTCTCTTCAGAAAGCTTTTGAGATTCTTTTTCCATATGGCAAATTCAACTTTTTAAGGGATTCTTGTCCTCATTGGCTTTTTGGGCCTCTTTTGCATTTGAGTTAATCTATTTTTTAAGGTGTTGTTTTCTTCAGTCAGGTAGTTGACTCTCTTGTCATGATTTTCTTGAATCATTCTCATTTCTCCGGTGATTCGCGCTCCCTCTGTCACTTGTTCTGGCAGCCCCGGGGCTCCAGCCGCAGGTTCATGTGCTGCTGGTCTGGGCTCCCAGTGTGCTGTGATGAACCCCTTCCTGTCTGCCAGGCTACCTTCAGTGGGAGCTTTGTTCCTCTGTCATTTTGTGAGTTCTGGAGCTTTAAAATTTGTTTAGAGTCATATTTTATAGGTATTCAAGGTAGTTATGGTGAGAGCTGTGGAGTTTCGCTGCTTCTCCTCCGCCGTCTTGACTCTGCCCCCAGGTATCCTTGATAATGAATACAGGAGAAGCAAACAGACAAATTTTCACCAATGACTTCCTATAGCTCCATCTCCATATTCCCATCATTACACAATTTGTAGGCTTGTCCATTTTGAAATTTTCTTCCCTCAAGGCCCTCTTAATATGCCTTAGTTCCAAGCCCTTAAGGACTGCAGGAAAATGAGCACTAAATTTAGTGAATCATTTTTTGCCCTGGGATCAGCAAATGTCACATTTGCTAATTAGCAAGGCACAAGAGGTTAGGTGTAGAGTGGTAAGGAAACAATAAAGCTATGCTTTTGTTAAGACGTCAGCATGGAGCACCAGGATAACAAAGAGATCTGACCAGTTGGGAACTTGTATGGGGTCATTTGGGGGAAGAAGTGACAGTATGGCTCTGTAAGTTCTACATTCCTGCTCTTTATTAGTAAGATTGTGCTCAGAATGTTTGCATGATGGATGTTTTTCAGAGGTAATTAGTGCCTTTTGGGGGAGCTTTAGAGAGATCCTGATGTGGTTTCAGGGATCATTTACCATTCAGTGTTCTACACAGAATGAACCTCAGAGATCATGTAGGCAAGACCCAACACTTTTTTTAGAAAGAGATTTGCTCAAAGACTTGCTCAATATCATACAGGCAGTAAGAGACAGAGTTGGGATTCTAATTCAGATGAGCTGATGCCCTGCCTCATTTCTCTCTCATCCTTCCTACCCCATCCCCTGATTTTGTTTAATGTCATATATATATATATATATTTAGTTGTCTAATGTAATATATATTATATTCTAATATAATATGTCTACATAAGGTAGACATGTGGCAAATAACCAGACAGGATTAGGAGGGTTGGAAAAGTATGCTGGTAATAATTTTTTTTCATTCAACAAGCATTCATTAGGTGTCTGCTGGGGGCATCTCTAGTTGTCCTGATCTATAACTTGCCACTGGACCCAGATGGCTCTGGAGGGGAAAGCGAGGCTGGTGACTTTGCACAGCCCTGCCTCACTTAAATCCAATTCACCCGCAAGTAGTGGCATCATCTTCTTGATGTCATGGTCCTCTTCAAGAACAAAGGACAAACAATAATAGCATTTTCTGTCAGTTGGCTCAGTGAACAGAATGCTGCTCCAGTTCAAATCCAGACTCTGACTTTTACAAGCTGTGTGCCCCTAGACAAGTCTCTTAACCTCTGTTTGCCTTAATCGGCCAGAGAAGGAAATGACAAAGCAAGACACAAGAAGTTAGGTTAGAATCTTTACCAAGAAAACCCCTTGTGCAAATATTGGCATGTTATGGTCCACAGGGTTATGAAGAGTCAGACATGACCAAATGACTAAGCGTGTGCCAAGAAAAGAGGGTATAAACACAAAAAAGAAATAGTCTTTGCTCTCAGGAAGCTTATATTCTTTGGGAATAGGAGACAAAACTACATATACATAGAAAAGCAAAATATTAGAATTAGTGAAAGGCAGTATGGTAGAATGGATAAAGAGGTGACCTCTGGGTCAGGAAGATCTGGATTCAAGTTCTGCCTTTGACACGTGGGCAGGTTTATATGTGCTGAGCAGCTCTCTAAGGGCATAATTTCGAAGAAGGTGCTAACCCACACTGGTAAAGTAATTTTGTTATCTGGGAGTTCCCTCTACCAATAATACTATAGATCCAATCCCTATCTATCTGTCTGTCTCTCTATCCATCCACCTTATCTATCTACTTAGATATACACACCTATGTAATAGCTCATATTTCTGATGATTATTTGATGTAATGTATACTACATTATATTACAACACACCCCTACTGTTTATAAAGTGGTTTTCTTACAACAGTCTTTAGAGCTAAGTAGTTCATGCATTAGTGTTGCCATTTTACAGATGTGGAAACTGAGGAATCTCAGAAAAGTGAAATGACACACTCCATTTATGCGGCTAGTAAGTAGCAGAGTCAGACCTCCAAAACACAGTTCTGACTCCCTGGTAAACCCAGTGCTCTTTTCACTGTACTAGGCACCATCCCTGAGATAGCTCTTGAGAAAAGTTATCCAAACGAGAAAATTGAAATTATGCTGTATTATTTAATATTTCTCTGTGATCCATCTTTTTTCTAATTTTGACAGAGCCCATTTCTGAAGAGCAGGCAGTTTCTGAAGGGTGTGATCTTTCACTTTAAATTTTAAAAAACTTTATTTTAGGCTCAAACATCAGAACACAAATACAGAATAGAGGAAAGAAAAAATCATAAACTTAAATACTGGAACTTAATACAAAGTAAAAAAAAGGAAAAAAACAAATCATATGCATAGCAAAACATAAGAGAGGATTCAAAATGTTAGATACTATGCAAATATAGATTACGATATAAATATAGACATATACATATATATACACTTATATACAGGCACATATAGACATATATTTCACTAACAAATTCTGCTCCTGATCTTTGTTTTTATGTTTGTGCACATGTCTCATTTCCTCTCCTGCCTGCCTCCTCTTCTTTATGGCCACCTTGCCCTCCTATGACTTAGCCTACCCCCTCCCTCCCCCCCCCAGAATCTCCCCCCCATCCTCCCAAAGGGTGTGGTCTTGATCGAGAAAGATGATCACTCCCAGCCTCTGTTTTTTAACCCTCTTGGGTTGGGCCCCTCCCAAGTTTCACCCATGAGAACAGAAGCCAGTTGGAGCTCGTCCCTTCCTAGAGGATGATTCTTGTGTCCTTGCTTTTCCTAATCAAAGTTAGGGGCTACCTGGTCCACATGAGGAGAGGAGGAGGTGAAACCAAGCCAGAGAGAGCTGTTTGAGACGGCTTGTGTTTTTCCAGCCAAGATTGCTAGAGGCAGCTGGGTCTCATAAAGCCACTAGCATTCCTTAAGGGTCAGAAAAAGACATTATCAGCCAAGGCCAGCCCATTTCTCTAACTTCAGACTGATCTTTTCACTTGAGGCTTAGTTCTCCCTCTCCCCCACACTCCATAATGAAGTAACTACTTGGATGTGATACCTGCTGAGTTCTCTTGCAACAATTGTTGTATGCCTGTGAAACCTGAACAGTCTACCAGCACCATGCCAAGAAACTGAATCGCTTCCATTTGAATTCTCTTACAGCAGTTCTCAACCTGTGGGTCGCAACCCCTTTGGGTCACATATTAAACATATATTTAGTATTAAACACATTTTCCAATGGTCTTAGGAACTGAGACACCACTCCTCTATCCATCTCCAGGCGGGTCCTCCCACATGCAGATACACCCACATACACGTATTAAAGGGTGGCAGCATTAGGAAGGTTGAGAACCACTGTCTTAGGAAGATTCTGAAGATCACCTGGCATGATAAGGCACCAGATACTGAGGTCCTTATTCAAACTAAACTGCCAAACAACAAACTCTGCTTCAGAGACCACAACTCTGATGGGCTGGCCACGTTGTTCAAATGCCAAATGTACACTTGCCAAAAAGACTATTTTATGGAGAACTCACACAGGGCAAGTGTTCACATGGTGGTCAGAAGAAGTGATACAAGAACACTCTCAAGGTCTCCCTTAAGAACTTTGGAATTGTGATTGTGTGACATGGGAGACCCTGGCACAGGATGCTCACCATGTTGTGCCCACATCAGAGAAGGTGCCATGCTCTATGAGAAAAGCAGAATTGAAACAGCTCAAAGGAAATTCAGGATGAGCAAATTTACAGAATCCACCCAAAATGTTCACACAGACTATGTGTGCCCAGCCTATAGGGTAGAGCATTTGGAGCTTGTTCTGCTCAGATCAGCCACAGTCTGAGACACTGAAACTTGACTCTAGCATAGTGATTTTGGTCCTCTTTGAGAATGAAGGACAACCAACCAACCAATGAAGTAACAGGTAGGAGCTGAGAACTCTTAAACCAGCCCTTCATTAAAATGTCCACCAATTGGGATTTCCTTGCCTTTGCCAGGGGAGGTCCAAATGATGTCACCTCAATCTTGAATATGTCATGAATAGTAAATCAGAAGACACACCTATGTTGCTGAAGATTTTGCTCTATCATCTTGCTAATCATTATAAAATACCCTGTCAACTCTTGTTCAGAGTCTTTGGTCATCAAGAGGTGCCAATGACCCAATTTATTGGTTACTGCTAACCTAACTAATAGATTGATTGTGCTCAGAATTTTATCTCCCAGAAGTTCAATTGAGACACCATCCTTTACTATTTCATCTCATGTCCCTGTTAATAAATGATATCTTGCAAGGAGAATTGCCTCAGTTTACCCATTTGTTAAATTTCACTTGTGACACAAGCCAGCAAATATTTTAGAACAACAAACCAAAAAAGTCCTCCCTTTCCTGAGAACAATGTAACATCCAGAAAGTCAGAATGCCACTTAAATGATTTAATAAGCCTCTTGAGATAACAAAACTTGGAGTTTGACCAAAATGAATGAGCTCTCCTGCTCAAAAAGAGCTTTAGGGAGCTTGGTATCTGTAACACAGGAACTCTCCTCTTGGCAGGTTCACATAAAATTCAGCCAAACCAAAGGACAATGGGACAACCAACAGGGGATTCATACCAGTTTATTCTCCTCGTGGCAGCAGATGAGAAGGAGTTGAGGAAAAGCACCTGCAGTCCCTAGCCAGAGCCCACTTGATTTATAGAGAAACAGACAAAGAAGGCATCTTGCCAACATTAGGCTCACAAGTTTACATTAACTTTAGCAATATCATGGTGACTTAGAACAGAGCAAGCACAGAGGGTACAACTTAACTCAAAGATTTATATTGTGCAAGATTATATAATAATACGCAATAATATGCAATGTGCAGTAAAATTGTTTACAAACCAGGATCCTGGAACTAATATCGAAAAAAGAAAACCAAATCCACCTTATATACAATGTCATGGAAACGGCCCTGAATTTGCAGGCAAAGAACCTGGGTCTGAATCTTGGTTCTTCTATTGAATCTTGGTTCTCCTAGTCCTTGGTTCTCCACTGCCTTGAACATGTCACTTAATGTCTCTCGTATTCAGTTTCTTTATCTGTAAAATTAAAGAGTCAAAATAGATGACCTCTTCAGTCTTTTCCAGATCTATCACCCTCCTATAGTTTAAAATTACTTATAATACCTAGTCAAACTCCTTCAGTTAGGTGTTCAAGGCTCTCCATAGTCCACCATTCATCACCCTACATAAATCCTCCAGTTCAACCAGGCTAATCTTACTGTTCTTTTCATGGTCCCCAATCAGTCCCACTGTCTATCTTTCCTCCTAGCAAGCCCTTCTCTTTTTTTCTTTGCCTATTCATATTCTATCCAACCTTCAAGACCCAACTCAATGCCTTTGATTACATTAGCTCTTTCCCTCCTTGCTACAAGTCATACTGGTTTCCTCCTTCTCTGGATTGCTAGCACACTTATTATCTGCTCTCTTCATTCAGGCTCTTACCATCTATTATTACCTTACACTGTTATTTAACTTTTTCACTTATGTAGGATTCTTTTCTGCCCAATTAGATTGTAAGCACAAGAAGTGATCAGGGATCACTTCCGAAACTTCATTTTGGTTCCTCTAGTTAGCACTAAGCATGCAGTAGATTCTCAGTAAATACTTGATAAATGAATAAACTTTGGCTCTTAAGGCGAAAATTAAGGTTAAGGTACTGGCTAAACTTGACCATATCCTTTTTTCTATAACCACTTTTCTGCAGAAAAAAAAGAGTCTCTTTGACAATTCTAGGAAAACTTGTAAAGGAAAGATGTCTTTCTTGTAGTCTATTACACATACATGTGCTATAATCCTTTCCTTTGTGTCTGTTATTTTTAAAAAATCCACCCACAGAATAAAAGTTTCCATTTTAAAGAGTACAAATGTGGAGAAAGTACATTCCTATCAAATTTGCCCCTTCTTCTTAATTCTTTATTTTATTTTTTGCTTTGAAGGCATCAAATCAGTTTAGCTCAAGTCCTAAATATAGGTATGACTAACAATGATTTCCACAGACTTCAGAAATTGCTCGTAAGCCAGAAGGAGGAAAATAGATTAGCAAGCAATGGTACCAACTAACATTTAAAAGGACTTAAATCCGGCCATGGAACAAACGTGAAAAAGAATACTATTTTCTCCATGAAGAAGTAAGCCAGTCTAATGTCTAGGCAGGAAGAAGGGGGCCCCTAAGAGATGCCTCCAAATGCAAGCTTTAGTCAGACTCAGATTCCCCAGAGGGTAACCATTTGAGACAGTGCCTCTATCTGTATGGGTCTGGGAAGCAGATTTGAGACAGACTCCAAAGCACAGAACCAAGTTTCTAGTAATTATTGCTCATTCTAGTCCTGTGAATCAAAAACAATTATGCTCTGCCCATTGGCATTCCTCTCTAAAAAGCCCTCTATAAAACAAAGTTGTGGGTAGGAATCACCTTGAAATAAATTAGAAGCACAATTATTCCTAGGGACAAAGGACCCAAAGGGGCGGGAAATACCTGGAAGGGAAGAAAGAAAACTAAACCCCCTCATTTTCCTGTTTGATATAGGAGAGGAAATCTTGGACATTTACACTACATTAAAGGCTTTGCTGAATGTGAAACTAAGTGTAATAATGTCTCTGATTTTATAACACAACTTGCTAAAAGTGGGTGAAACTTTTTAAAGGAATTAGTTTGCTACATGCATGCCAAAAGTCGATGAAATGATTAAGGCATAACAGAACCATAGATTCAGAGCTGCAGAGAAAGGGAACTCAGAGGCCACATGGTCCATCCCCTCATTTTACAGATGAAAAAATTGATTCTGAGGGAGAAGAAGTGACTAAGTGGGGACAGTAACATTCCCTCATTAGAACCAGGGAACAGAAATTTGCAAGGAAGGGTGACTTCCTTTGAAAGATTCAAACTCTAGATAAATATTATAGAACTGTAGGCTTGGAAGGAACATTAGAGGGCATTTAATTCAATGCTGTTGGTCAGTAGTGTCTGACCCATCATGACCACGGCACCTCAGTACCGTCCAAGGGGTTTTCTTGGAAAAGACATTAGAGTGGTTTGCCATTTCCTTATCCCGTGTACTGAGGCAAAAAGAGGTTGAGTAATTTGCCCAGAATTACACAGCGAATAAGTATCTGAGGCCAGAGTTGAACTCAAGTCTTCCAGACTCCAGGCCCAGCTCTCTATGGACTGAACTACCTAGCTGCCTCTACTTACCCATTTATCTACCTATGCAAAAGAACATAGAAAAACAGATTTAGAGCTGAAAGGGAACTTGGAGCCCATCTATTCCATTCTTCTATTTTAGAGATGGGGAAACCAAGGCACAGAAAGATGGAGTGATTAGAGTACAATAACATAGATAGTAAGTAAGGAGCCAGGATTTAAACCCAGTTCAGCTCCCTCTAAATCCAGCATTTTTTTCTCATATGCCATTCTGTTTCTTGATACGGAAATCTCCTCTACAATTTCCCCCAAGAAGTTATCGCCTTCTGTATGAACACTGATGGATGAATTCACTACCTCAAAAAACAACCCATTCTGTTTTCAGACAGGTCTCGTTATTTCAAAGCTGTTCCTGATTTTCAGCTGAAATATTCCTCCTCATAACTTTCACCTTCTTGTCTTAATTTGTTCTCTGGAACTACTCACTTTAAGACTAATCTGTCTTCCACATGATGAAGCTTAAAACGTTTCCAAGTTTTGTTCCTCCCACCACCAACCCCTTTGTTTTCTCTTCACCAGATTAAAGATCTGAAATTACTTCAATGGTTTCTCATATGGCATCAATGCAAGAGCCCTCATGATTTGTGTCATTCTCCCCTGGCATCAGTCTACCAACATCCCAACTAAACCAGAATGGCAATGAGAACTCGATGCCCTGTCACTACGGTGATATTTGAACCATCTCTACCCTATTTCCACCGGCAGATAATCAATCCATTAATAAGGGAAGAAACCAAGTGATGAACTGAAGTCGAACCATTTAGCCACCGTGTCACCTTGACCAAGTCATTTAACCTCCCCGGGCCTTACTCTCCTTATCTAGAAAATGAGCAGTTTGAACTACATGGCTTTTGAGGGACCATCTAGCTCTGGATCTAATCTCTCAATATGGTACCTTGTTAATCTATATTTTAATCTCAGCCAGTCAGTCAACAAGTATTTATTAATTTTTTTATTAAGTATTTACTATTTGCCAAATACTGTGCTAAGCACTTGGGGTATACGAAGGAAAGCAAAACCACAGTCTTTTCCCCACGGGCCTCACAGTTCAGCGGCAGAGACAACCTGCAAACAAGACACATACAATTTAAATAGGAAGTAACCCCAAAAGGAAGGACCTAGACAGGGGCAGGGAGGGGAAAGACTTCTACAGAAGGCGGAATTTAAGCTGAGTCTTGAAAGAAGCCGAGAAAGTCAGGATGTGCAGGTGAGGAAGGAGACCTTTCCAGACAGGGGGCTGTGAGAGTCAGGAAACGGAGGGTCATGTGCAAGGAAAGGCTATAGAGCAGATGGGGGGAGTAAAGCACAAGAAGGTCGGAAGTCAGGAAGGGATTAGTTTGTGAAGAGCATGTTTTAAAACCCCCAAAGAGGGTTATATATACATATATATGTTCCACATATATTATTATTATTACTGTTATTTACCTATTTTTTTATTTTGAAGGTGATTGGGAACCCCTGGAGTTTATTGGGTGGAGTAACATGGTAAGACCCGGTCTTTAGGAAGATCACTACTCCTTTCCTGTGTGTAGCAAATTTCTTTTCAATCTTATGATCCTATAATTAGTTGCTTTTGGAGGTCCTTTTTAGCTCTACCATTTGATGTCTCTCTAATAGGGTCCTGCATAATGGCAAGCACATTGTGGAGGGGCTTCCTGGTCAGGCACAGGTTGGAAAAGATGACACCTGAAGCTTCTAACTCTAAGATTGATTCTGCAATTGATTCCACTGGGAAGACAAGATCTCCAGAATGACTTATTGAGACAAAGGATTGCTGGGTCATCGATGTGCTTTATGACTACTGAACAGGGCCAAGCTAGCTGATTGACTTTTCAAATGACTATGATCTTGGACCTTGGACCTTGGCTTCAGCAGCTAGCAAGTTGAGTTAGATATGACATTTAAGTAATGTCTTTCTTACAAGGAGTGCAAGGGGTTTCTCATAATTGAGCTTTATAATGTTTGTTGTGGTAATGTGGCAGTGAGATGAAAAGTCTTCTATTGGTACTATGCCTTTTTAAACATGGAAAACTGAGGCTTTGTTGTTGTTCAGTCATTTACAATTATAGACTCTTCATGACCTTATTCAGAACTTACTTGGCAAAGATAGTGGGGTCATTTGCCATCTCCAATTCATTTTACAGATGAGGAAACTGAGACAAATAGGGTTTGTAACTAATAAGTGTCTGAGGCCAGACTTAAACTTGGTTCTTCCTGACTCCAAGATCAGCTATCCACTTATCTGCCTCGCTGAGGCTAGTAAAATAATTGATTCAGAGCCAGAGAGGACCACAGAGGTCATCTAATTCAACCTCCACATTTTATGGACAAAGAAAATGAGACAACAAGAGAAGGTATTTCCCTAAAGTCACCCAACTGGGTAGCAGAGTCAGGATTTGAACCCAGGGATCCTGATTCCAAATGCATCACTATTCCTACTCCGTCAATGACTTGCCCATTTGCCTAATTCATCCATCAAACACTTACTAGATACTGTGTACAGCACCCCAATAATGAACAGAAGAAAGATGAGGAGAAGGGAAAAAAGAGAGGTGTCCTTGATTTCAATCTGGGAGTATGTGTGACAGAAATGACATGTGCACTTTGAAAGAATAACTAAAGATACATAGTTAAGTAGTTTTCCAGTTGTGACCCCATTTGGGGCTTTCTTGACTGGAGTGGTTTGCCATTTCCATCTCCTACTCATTTGACAGATGAGGAAACTGAGCCAAAAAGGGTAAAGTGACTTGCCCAGGGTCACACAGCTGGTAAATGTCTGAGGCTAGATTTGACGTCTTCCTGACTCCAGGCCCAGAGTTCTTTCCACTGCACCAGCTAACTTCCCCTCAACCCCCAAATACATGGTGGAATATGATAAATGACCATTAATTGGTTGAAACAATAAATGTTACAAGAGAACAAGGAAGAAAGAGATTATGGTGGGTTAAGATGGGGAAACCCTCAGGGGGGATGTGGGCTTTCATTAGGCTTAGAAAGATGTGTCTCATTTTTTTCTGTTTTAAATGTATTTTTATTTATTTCCTTAACTATTCATGCGTACCATTCTGATAAGCACAGGAGGGGTGGGAGGGCACTGATGAGGAGGCGATGGCTTGTGGCCACGTAGTAAATGGCGACAAGGAGAGAAACTGGACTGTGATTGGATGCTGTAAAAAGACACCTGAATTTGGAGCCGTGGGACCTGGGTTCAAAGCTACCTTGGCCAGATTCCTTAAATTCCCTGGGCCTCAGTTTCCTCATCTGTATAATGAACAGCTAGATGACTTAAAATCCCATCTAGCGCCAAATTTATGACTCCATGTAGAACAGGGCCTGGGTCTGTGATTTCATTATATAAGGAACTGCTAGATGGATTGTCTCCTTCCAATACAGGTCAGTACTTTCTCAGCAATTTGTAATCTAAGAGAGTAGCCTCAAGCACAGAGCAATGGAAAGTCTTGCCCAGGGTCCCAGAGACAGTGTGGTCCAGAGATTTGGACTTGAACCCAGGTGTTTCTGGTTTTGAGGATGGCTCTCTGTCTACTCTGGCGTGCTGCCTTTTCACGCATAAATCAAGAGTTAGAGGTCAGGTCTCCTGACACACAGTCGCAGGTGCTTGGTCAGCAGTACTCCTTGGCCTTCTTCCATCACCTAACCTCAGTGTTATCTAGGATATTGCAATCACTGTCCAGGCAAGGAACCAAACAGTTTGTAAATGGAGGAGCTCCTGAGTGGAAAGCAAGCTGTCTTCGGAATTATGCTATCCAGAAAGGAAGAAGTGATAGATCCCCAAAGACTGTGCGCAGACTTGTTTTTGCAGATGCCATCTGAGACCCAGCCAAACTTTGCATATTCTCTCAATAACAAGTTTCTTAAGTGAGATACTGGGGGCTTCTCATATTAGTAACTATGAGTCTGGCTTTGCTAATGTATGTTTAATACAACCACACTTAACTTCTAGGTACTAGTTATGTGACCCTAGGCAAGTCACTTAGCCCCTTTGCTTCAGTTTCTTCATCCATAAAATGAGCTGGAGAAGGAAATGGCAAACCACTCCAGTATCTTTGCCAAGAAAACTCCAAATGGGGTCACAAAGATTTGGACATGACTGAAAAACAACTCAACAACAAAAATGTTCTTTACAACAGCGACAGCACACTCATCATTTTGAGGAGTTAGGGATCCATTCTCCACTGGCTTCAGTTCAGAGGGTGGTACCTTTGGCTGCCTATCACCACCTAAAAGTCACACCATTGCTCAAGGACTGTGTTCATTAAAACCAGATTCACCAGATTAATCTAAGGACAGTCGTAATGGTCACAAATAATAATGAAAGATATTAATAAGTCAAATCAATGATCTTCACATGTGTCATTTTCTCACAATGTGGGCCCATACTGCCTCTGCAGCAAGAGGCAAAAATGGCAATCGGTAATAATATTCATTCCATTCTCTAATATAATAAAGAGAAACGATAATGAATTTGTATCGTGTGAGGATCAGTTGAAGCAGTCGGAGATGGTCACCCCAAAGAACAGAAGACATAGGTGGATTGTGTCTAGATTATTGCAATAGCCTTCCAATTAATCTCTCTGACTTAATTCTCTCTCTACCCCTGCCCATCCTCAACTCAGCTGTCAAATTGATCATCCTAAAGCACAGATATGACCGTGTCCCTCTCTTATTTAATTACAAATCAATTATAAAATCCTTGGTTTGGGCTTTCAAAGCCCTTTATAATCTCTCCCCTTCTTACCCTTTCAATCTTCTTACTCCTCACTCTCTTCCATGTAGTCTACAAACTAGTGACTTTGGCATCCTTGCTGATCTTCCCACAAGACATCCCATCTCCATTCTGCATTTTCACTGGCTGGCCCCCACGCCTGGAATTCTCTCACTCATTGGATTTCTCTGGCTTCCTTCAAGTCCCAGATCAAGCCCTCCTCCCTATGGGAACCTCTTCTGATTCTTCCAAATGCTAGGGGCTTCCTTCCACATGTATCCGCAATTCATCCTGCAGATACATTTTTTGTCCACAGTTTTTTGCACATCGTCTCCTTTATCAGACTGTGTTCATTGAGAGCAAGGAATGCCCCCCTTTTCTTGTTTTTCTTTGTGTCCCTAGCACCTAACAGTGGATCTAGCACAGGGTAAGAACTGAATAAGTGCTTGAGTTGTTTTGACTGAAAGCTTTCTTCAAGAAGAATTTTTCTGCTTAACCTTAGAAGACAGAACTGGGATGAAAGGGCAAAATCTGAAAAGCAAAAAGGGTATCGCTGGAAGGACAGATGTCTTCACAATTAGAGCTTTCCCAGATGGAACAGACTAGCTCGGGAGATAATAGGTTTTCTCTCACTGGAGGTCTTTGGACAAAAGCCAGAAGATCACTTTTTGGACAATGTTGTAAAAATCATTTTACCTCCCTGGATTTGAATGAAATTCCTGAAAATGAATGTTTTGGCCCAGGTGACCTTTAAGGTTCTTCCTAGCTCTAAAGCCATGATTCTCTGTATGGGTTTGACTAGATAGCTGAGAATTACCTTCTGATCCTGATCTTTTGAACTGTTTATGATGTTGTATTCAAAGCTGGCATTTCCTGTACCCAGCTTTGACCAAATGGTGACATCCTGAATCATTTGGGGTGAAAACTCAGCTCTGGCTTTGATAGAAGTCATTAGGAGAAGGTCTTAAATATAAGCTTAAGATTAAATCACCCATCACACTTGGCCAAGCACATTGGCACTGGTAGCCACAATTAAGACCGGATTGTACTCCTGGACCAAGGAGCATTGTTGCTGTTTAGTCACTTTTGATCATGACCCCATTTGAGATTTTCTTGGCAAAGATACTGGAATGCTTTGCCATTTCCTTCTCCAGGTCATTTTCAAAGATGAGGAAAGTGATGTAAGTAAGATTAAGTGACTTGTCCAGGGTCACACAGCTAGTGTCTAAGGCCAGATTTAAACTCAGGAAAACCCATTTTCCTGACTCCAAGCCTGGCATGCTATCCACTGAGACACCTAGCTGCCCCAAAGCATTAGTACTATGCTAATGATTCACACAAGTTTCTCGCCATCAATATCCTTTTTTTTTTTTACCATTTTTTCTTTATTTTGAACTTAACAAACACCAAACAAAATGAGTATTCCATATATGTTGTGAGACAGAAGGAGAAGATTGTACGTGAAACTAAGAATCTCTCCTAAGTAGAGTTGGCCTTTCCTTCCAAATATCTGTATTTCCTTCCAACTACATTTTCCACATAACTTTTAAAGCTGTGTTTGTCTGTTGTTACTTCTACTCCTTTTTGTTCTTTTTTCATCTTTTATTTTTGAGGCAGGGAAGAGAATCCTTTCGTTTTCCAGAATGGCTGGACCACTTCACAGCTCCACCAACAGCACATTCATGTGCCTTTCTTCACTCAACCCCTCCAACACATGTCGTTTTCCTTACTTATAATTCCTGACAATCTGATTGTTCCCATACATCTTCTCTTGGCCATTTCCTGAGTGTCCCAGAAGAGTCACTAATAAAGCATGACTGCAAAGCCCTTGACCAAAGTGACTCAACGTTTCTGTTTCCTCTCAGGATATTTCTTTCTAACTCAGTGAATATTGTAAGGGCAATTTTTCTAATAAGGAAGCAGAAAGTATCTAAGTCCCCTTTGTCGTGTATAGTCTCACCTTAGGGTCTCACACATCCTTTTGTTTCCTATCTTAGTAATACACTTACAATGTTTTATTACATGGGATCCGGGTGGCACAGTGGCTAGAGTGCCAGGCCTGGAGTTAGGAAGACCTGAGTCAAATTTGTCCTCAGACACTTAACTAGCCATGTGATCCTGAGAAAGTCACTTAACTTTGTTTACCTCGGTTTCCTCATCTGTAAAATAAACTGGAGAAGGAAATCACAAACCACCCCAGTATCTTTGCCAAGAAAACCCCAAAGGGGTCACAAAGAGTAAGACTCAAATGAAAACTACACAATATCCAGCCATCAGACTTTAAGCTCCCCTGGTGAATCTCTTCTCCTGTGTTTATGCCTCATCACATTTCCAGACTATAAATTCCTTGAGGGTAGAAACCCTGTCTTATCTAAACTTTGTATGTTCCCCTCCCCACCACACCTCCACCCCCACCTCTACCCAGCACCTAGCACAGTGTTCTGAAAACAGTAGGAACCCTTTTTTCAGGTGTAGTTCTTCTACAGACAGACTACCTCTGCTCTACATAGATCCTCCCCCTTCCTGTCTGGCATGACAGCACAGATCCTCAAATTTGGAATCTTCCTTTCCCTTGTTGATTATTGTTGGAGGTGTGAGAAACCAATTAGATATTCCTGAGGCCAACAAACCACCATTTCCCATAAAGTATCTGACCATCTTTCCTCTTTTACATCATAATGCTAACCTACTAAACTATCCAGCACCAAAGACCTGGAGAAATCACAGAGAGCCTGGCATCATCTGGGAGCCAGATGCCAGAGCAAGTAGAATGTCTTTCTCCTGGATCATTGATCCCCTTCCTCCAGCTGCTGACCTTGGTAATCATTGCTAAACCCACAATCCTGTTTCTTGACCTCTCTGGAGACTCATGTCTTTGCTTCTGAGGTAATGATGAGCCAGGGGTGAGCTAGTAAATGTTTAACAACCAGATTTCTGGGGGAGGGAGAGAAATGTATGTGCAACCTATTTTTAAGTTTAATCTGTATTCTTAACATTTTCTCTGCCACTGTCTTAAGTCTAAACGATAAATAAAACAACATATCAAGCCTTAATTTCTAGCATTTCCTGATTTCTGAGGTATAAAGGTTAACACTTAAAATTTAACAATCAGCTCTTGGGAGCCAGTTCCAGATAGTTCCAGCACATTCCTGCTGCATACCCAGTGAATTTTTGTCCCTTCTTTCCTCACCCTCTTCTTTAAGCTAGCAGACCTTTCCTTCTACCCCTAAGGTGAAAGTTAAGCATCTTCCCTCACACAAGGTAACTAAGTGACAGATGGGGTAATCCAATACTAGACTAGGAGTCAGGAAGACCTGTCTTGCCTAAAACATTTACTGACTGAGACACCTGGGACAAATTGCTTACGTTTCTTAGCTTTAGTCTCCTCCTGTGTAGAGTGGGTGTGCTTGTCCCATGAAGTGATATATGTAAAATGTCCAGAAAACCCAAAAACAGTATACACAAATGTAGTCGTATTATTAATATTATTATATCTCCCCAAGAAAAGGCTTACTGATTTTAGCATTACTGCTTGGCTTTGTTTTGTGAAATTCTCTACATCTCAAAAAAGCAGTCGCCAAGGACCAGGAAAAAGCTTCATAAATATATTTGCTTCATCAATGAATAGAGGAACTCTCTGCATTAACTCAAATTTGTGTAGTCTAACTCAAAACTAGGATCAATGAGGGGAGAGAGGAGGAGAGCAAGAACTTATTCCAACTCTGTCTTCAAAGGACCTTTGCACTGAGGCCAGTGCAATATTTCACATCATTGCTCTCTCTCCCTAATCTCTTTCACGGAATCACAGAATTTAAGATTTGGATGGGAGCTCCATAGCCATCTAGTTTACCTATGGCAGCAAGGTGGCACGGTGGGTAGAGCACCAGGCCAAAGTCAAGAAGATCTGAGTTGAAATCTAGCCTCAGATACCTACTAGCTGTGTGACCCTAGCAAGTCACTTAACCCTATTGTCCTCAGTTTCCTCATCTGTAAAATGGGCTAGAGAAGGAAATAGCAAACCACTCCAGTATCTTTGCCAAGAAAACATCAAATAGGGTCACAAAGTTGGAGATGACTGAACAACAAAGTCCAACCTACACATGAAAGAATGCCCCCTTTAATATATCAGACAAGTAATCACTTGGTCCCTTCTTGAAGACCCCCAAAGAGTGGCATCACCCCCCCCCCCCCCGGTAACAGTCCTTTTCATTTTGGAGCAGTTCTAATTGTTAGGAACTTTTTCATGAGATGGAGCCTCAATAGACTTCTTGGCAACTTTCCTCCTTTCCCTTCCAAATGTCTTCCTTTAACAAATGACTTTCTGGAAAGTCATGAGTCGGTTGGGAAGGAGACATCTGCACAAACCAAGCTCTAGTGTGTGCTCTGGTATGTGTGATACATTTACCTTCTGGGGACTAGAACTGTGATGTGCTGCTTTCGGAGATTAGCCAGAATGAAACTATGCATGTTCCTGATTTTGGCATCACTTGGTTCTGAGGGAACTGGTCTTCAGCCCCATTCACTCAACGTGTAACAGTAGCATCTTGGCTATAGTATTCATTATAAGAATCATTTTCTTTATTCTTATGATCTCTAGTATTTTTAATAGGAATGGGTTGTGGCTATATTCTTCAAGCTTAATAACATATCCTTAGAACTCATAATGACAGCAGACATTTCTATTATGCTTTGAAAATATTTTTCTTAAAACAACCTTGGTAGACAAGTAATACAAGTATCACTATCTCCATTTTATAGATGGGAAACTGAGGCTCTCAGAGATAGAGTGACTGGCTCCTAGTCCTCCATCTATGGCAGAACCAGTTCTCAGGCTTTGCTTCAGGCTCAGGCCTTCTGGCCCCAAGACCAATGTTCTTTTTCTCTTGCCATTCTGGTTCTCAGCAAAGCTCTCCTCTCAAGGTACAACTTGTCCAGTTGCCAACCTTCTTACCACTTTAGCTGTGTGACATTGGGTAAATCACTTAGCTTATCTGAGTCTGTTTCTTCATGTATAAAATGGCCCCCAAAGTCTCTTCTAGCTCTGAAATTCTATGATTCTAAAGGGTTTCTCGACTTAAACCGTGAAATGTGATAGGGTGGGAGAAAAAAATAGAGAGACTAATTGTTCGCCTCCCCACTCCTTTGAATGGACAATTGAGTTTTCACTATTTGTATCTGACACTTCAACTTGGAGCACTTAGAACTTGGTCAGACCTCAAATGTGCCAAGGTCATCCGCTGCATCCTGGGCCATTGCCAGTCATCCTGACTTTTGTCTTGCCACTGCTCTTCAATGACTCTGGAAGAGAGAGTGAGGCTGACAACTTTGTGCAACTCTGCTTCACTTAAGTCCAGTTTGCACACAAGTCAAGACATCATTTGTGATATCATTGGTACTCTTCCAAAATGAAGGATGAGTAATAATATAGTGCAAAGGAAGCTTCTTCCCCAAGTTTTGAGAAAAGTCATTTTGTTAACCACCAGGTATTTCCTCCAATATCAAAATAGCCTGAATCTTTCACCAAGTACTCATTCATTCAACAAGTACTTGACGAGTTATTTCTGCGGTGCCTAAAAATACCAGCTAGGTTTCAGGGAGCATTTTCAAGCTGCAAAGCATTTTACATGTTATCATAACTGATTCTCCCAACCCTGTGAGGTAGGTGCTATTATTCTTAATTTACAAATAAGAAAACTGAGTTAGAGAGAGGGTAGTGACTTGCCCAGGGTCATGCAGCTTGTCAGTGCCAAAGGCAGGATTCTGAAGTCAAATCTTCCTAGCTCCAAATCCAACACTCCATCCACTGTCACCTAGCTGCCTCGCATAGCACTTTGGCATCACTGAAAGCTCACTGAAGGCAAGGACTATGGCTCCTATTCCTTTGAATCCCCCATCTTGCCCACTAAAGTTCTGGGCACACAAGTATATGCTTGGTTAGTATTTGCTGAGTGACTCTAAAGGGCGTTTGTAATCTAATCATGAAGGCACAAGACCAAGAATGAGCAGCTGAAGCTTCCTTCCAGCTCTGTCATTACCTAGCTGTGTGGTTTTCTGAGCCCAATATCCTCATCTGCCGAATGAGGATAGTTATACCCATTCTATTAAACTCATGGAATTGTTCTAAGGATCAAATGGGATAATGTATGAGAAAGCACTTTGAAATGTATAAAATGGAACATGATACTGACTGCTGGGCACCTTTTTCAACTTAAATATTATATATGGATATCTTTTCTTTTTTATTACCTTCATTTCCCAAACCTCCCCCGCTCAGCGGCCATTTCTTGTAACAAAAGCTTAAAAAGAAAGAGAAAAAAACAGATCAGCAAAATTGACTCACACATTGAGTCTCACAGGACATGGATCCATTACATGCCCATGATCCTCCACCTTGGCCAATACGGACCTTCCACATCACGGAGGTTAGGGGCAAGATGCTCCCCCCATCCCCCAAGATCTGGAAAATTCATGTAAATTTTGGGGCCCTCTCTTTGTAACTTAAACGACACAAGACACTGGAGATTCAAAGATCACTGCAGGATCACTGACCACGACAAGGAGTCACATGAGAGACTGCCATAGACACACTTGGTATCCCCACTCCAATGAGTAGAGCTGCAGCTCTTTTACCACAAATTTAATTTTAAGAAAAAAATGTGTAACTATTCATTCATGTTATTAAACAATAAAATACACACTGGACAGGTAATATTCCAGATGACAATATATATGTTTTGTGCTTATTACACATTATTACACATTACACATTTATTACATATAACAGTGTATATGTTTATGTTTATTACACATTATTATACATTACATATTTATTACACATGACAGTATATATGTTTTATGTTTATTACACATTACACATTTATTACACATGACAGTGTATGTGTTTATTACACATTGTTACATATTACATATTTATTATACATGACAGTATAGATGTTTTATGTTTATTACACATTATTATACATTACATATTTATTACACATAGCAGTATATATGTTTTATGCACTTGTGAGTTACCAAACTTTTTAAAGATATTTCTACATTCCTGGCTTTCATGTTCTTTTTCACAAACGTTAACTTTTTATTTATTTTAACTTTTTAAAAAAATGTGTGCTTTTATGGTATTAAAAGATATTTAAAATATGTTAATATTATGTGATACTGTACGTATATTTTATGCATTTCTGAGTTTCTAAGCTTTTTCTGTCATCTGCTGGCCTTTGCATGTTGTCTGAGGCTTCTGCAAAACTCCAAAAAAATTCCCATTTAATTTCTTATGCCAAGCTGCGATATATCAAGACTGGGATGGGGAAAGTTGTGATATGGAAGGATAACAGTAGCGCGTTTTCTCAACTATTCACTCTCTAAGCTCTCATCCTGCTCCAATCCATTCTTCACATAGGTGACGAAGTGATTTTTCTGAAGCATGGGTCTGATTATGCTACTCTACTCAGTAAGCCCCAACGCCTTCCTGTTACCAGATATTATATAAGTGGATTATAAATGTGACGTAAATTAAAATCGTACTAAATATGAACTCCTCTATTTGTCATTTAAAATCCTTTATAGCCCGGCCACAGTTCGCTTTGCCGTGCTTCATGCACATTATTCCCTTCCCACATACTATGTTCCCACCAAAGGCGCCTTGTTGCTCTTCATACGCGGCACGGAATGCACAGCACGTCCTGTCTACCGCCCTTTGCCCTGGCTGCCTCCCGTCATAGAGTGTACTCCTTCCGTGTCTTTGTACCTCCAAACCCCTTGTTTCTTCTATGGACCAAATCAAACACCCACTTTTACAAGAAGCATTTTTTTGTTCTCCCCCAGTTCCTGGTGTATTCCTCCAAAACTAGCCTTTTCTCTATTTCGCACATGACTTGCATGCACTTGTCTGTATGAAGGTTTCCTCCTTCGGTTAGATTGTAAAGAGCTTGAGGGCAGGGACAGTTTCTCACGCATTGACCTTGTTATCTCCTGCACCTAGTACATTGCTTGCTATGTAGTAGGTGCTTAATAAATGTTTCTTGCTCAGCTGATCGGTTGTTTGCCCTTAGGTAATGTTTCTGGATGATGAAGCATTGGGAGTACTCTGAGTGGGCGCGACTCAGATGAGTAGCCCTAGGCTACATCTGCCCCAGTTCTGGTGTTCGCTGTGTAAGAGCCACTACCTTTCATTGACACAGACAACCGTGAGCATCAAATGAGACACAGCACTTTGGAAACCTTGAAGGACCATATAAAACCCACTTAGCCTCTATCTGCCTCAGTTTCTTTTTGTGTAAAATAAACACAATAATGGCACCTCACTGCCAGGATGGTTGTGAGGATAAAATGATATAGTATTTACAGACAATTTACAAATCTTAAAGTGCTACATAAATATTATTATTATATTAGCGTTATTCTTATTATTATCTGGACTCATCCAAATGACTCAGAAAGAGAAAAATTCAGGACCAAATACTGTCACCTTCAAATGATTTCTCTCCTGTACCCGCTCTACTCATTCCTCACACTCTCTCTTACCACCAGTTATCAGTCGTCTTGACCTAAGATATCCACACCATCTTCTCATTATCTAGTTTGCTTAAAGACCTTGGTACCTTGGCAGAAGTACTGTTACCGGGGTGACTAGGTGGCACAGTGAATAGAGCACCGGCCCTGGAGTCAGAAGGACCTGAGTTCAAATCCAGCCTCAGACACTTAACACAAAATTAGCCATGTGATCTTGGGCAAGTCACTTAGGCCCAATTGCCCTGCCTTCCCCCCTCCAAAAAAAAAGGAAGAAGAAGAAGAAGCATTGTTACCAACAGCTACCAGGCCAGCTTTTTGCCACACGTTCAGTTCAGAGTGACAGAAATGTCCCAGGCAAATATTTCGCCTGTGCAAGTCTAGGTGCCATCTGTACTTCCTTCTTTCTCTGTGTTTCACAGTACTTGCTCTTCTTGCCTAGGTTTCCCCTCTGTTAGATGGGGATGTTTCCTGGGGATGGCAGCTAGGTGGTGCAGTGGGTAGAGCAACTGAGCTTGCAATCAGAAAGACTCTTCTTCATGAGTTCAAATCTGGCTAGCTGTGTGGCCCTGGACAAGTCATTGAACCCTGTTTGCCTCAATTCTTCATATGTAAAATGGGCTGGAGAAGGAAATGGTGAACCACTCCAATACCCTTGCCAAGAAAACTCCAAATGGGGTCATAGAGAATGGAATGTGACTGAAACATGACTTAACAACAAAAATTTCATAGGATGCTGTAAGGATCAAATTAGATGATGTATATAAAGCTTTATGCAAGTCTTAAAAGGCTATATAAATGTATACTATTACTATATTATTATTATTATTACAATACAGACATGGGTCATTCGACATATGTAAACTGTTTAATTGGTTTATCATTGTCATCATTATCATCATCACTTAATTTGGAAAGCCACTAATAAAACAACAGTATACCCAGATGCTCACCTAAGTTCAGACATGCTATATAGATCCACAATTCAACAAACATTTATTAAGCAACTGATATATTCCAAGCCTTGTGCTAGGTGTTGAAGATACCAAGACAAACATAAAAGAGTTCCTGCCCTAAGGGAGCTTATATTTAACTGGAATGCGGTACTGCTAGAATAGAGATGATACAGGCACTGAAGAAATCTGGTTACTTAGGGTGCCCCTAAAAGTAGCATAAAACCCTTCTCTTGACAGTAGCCTAAGGTGCAGCTGTCTTCAGGATGCAATCCTAACCTTAGCTAGGGAAGTGAGGTCATATTCTGGGGCACAGAGATTATACATTATGTTCCCTTATGTCCCAGAAGATAACTCACTGCAGATTTAATATCTCCACCTTTTTCTTCCTGAGCTGAGAACCCCATGCTTCCTTTTGGGGAGCATTATTTATGAGGCTCTATGAGATTTTCTAAGGATAGATTTCTGCAGGCAAATTTGAATCAAATTTAATCCACATCACTCTCTTCTCTAGCTTCAGTTAAAGATGGCTACTTCATTGGCCCAGCCTGACGTCTTGGCCCACAGTTCACCCCAATGATGTTAAGCCTTGTGCCCCTAAGGGCTGCTCTCATCAAGGGTCACATTTCCCTTCATTCCAATTAACCTATTTGTCATATTCTGTGGCTTCTGGATGCCACACACTGCCTTGAAGTGTTTCCCATGATCTTTTGGTCACGCTAAGTTGGGAGGAAGAAGTTCCCATAGTATTGTTTGCCATGTCCTTGGTATTTTATCTCATGAGGAAACACTGAAGGGCAAAAGCTCTTAAAAATTTTAGAAGAAACTTTCCTTATTTGAAGAAAAAAAGCTCTTGTTTTTACAAGGAGAGCTGCATTGGCAAGAAGTGAACTTTGGAATATGTGAAGTCAGGCATTGAAATTTGGAAGGCACCCATTGTACCTCGTTCTGTCTTCCGGGAACAAATAAAACAAATCCAACCCCTTTTCCATGTAATAGCCTTTAAAATACTTAAAAAACACAACTATAATATCTCCCTTCTCTCTCTTCTCCAGTCTAAATATCCTCAAACCTTTCAATGGACTCTCCAGGGAGCATGATTTCCAGTTCTCTCGCCATTCTGATTGTATTCTTCTCTAGTTTGTAAATATTCTTCCAAAGACATGAGACTCAGAACTGAACCTGCTATGCCAGATATGATCTTGTGGTATGATTAGGAAAGAAAAAAGTGGAACTTTCACCTCTCTTTTATGTATTATTGCTAAAGCCCATAACTAGTCATTTTGATCATCAAGGTAAGCACCATAAAATATGGGCAGGACAGGCACCATAAAATGTACCCTTAAATCATTTTTTTTTACAACAAAGATAGTTGAAAAACTTAAGGGATAGAACTCAGATCTCAGTATATAAGACCTTGTGGAGTGAGAGATACAGGAAACTCAGAGGCCATTGTTGAGGAGGCTGTTGTAAAGCCAAGCATGAGCAGCTTTCCAGAGGACCACTGCTGTAAACAGCTTTTAAGGTTCTGATTACATGGTATAGCAAACTCTCTACTTATTCAATAACAAATCAGAGCAAAACATTCACAGAAAATCAAAGTACAGGATTCACAATGCTAAAACTTATCACAGAAAATCAAAATACAGCATTCACCGTATCACAACTCAACTACTTATCACTAAAATGGCTGCATGGTTTTCACCCAAGAGGTCACATACTTTTCAACAAAGTACAATCACTTAGTAACTCAATCATTCAATCATCCTTAAGGAGACTTGCCTCCTTAAGGGACACACAGTAAAAAATTCAAAGTTCTCTGCCCCTAGGTCACAGTAAATCATAATCTTCTCAGTCAGTACACAGTATCCAAGTAAAGTCTTCTTTCAGCTTGACTCAAGGCTGGCTCTCAGCTTCCATGGTTCCTCTTCCATGGTCCCAGCTCCAGCTGTCACCTGGCTTCAAAGGCAGGCAGCTCCCAGTTCCTTGTTCAGCTCTTTGTCCAGTTCTTCATCCAGTTCCCTGTCCTGTTCCCCTTTCATATTGAAGCTCGCAGTGTCCAATCCACCTCAAGTCCTTCACAATTCCTATTTCTGGGAAGACAAAGCTTAACAGAGCCACGATAA
The DNA here is from genome assembly GCA_028627135.1 of Pseudochirops cupreus. Taxonomy (NCBI): domain Eukaryota; kingdom Metazoa; phylum Chordata; class Mammalia; order Diprotodontia; family Pseudocheiridae; genus Pseudochirops; species Pseudochirops cupreus. Next base: position 210,452,676 of record CM053580.1, read on the forward strand.
CATTCATCCACATTGCTGGCACCATCATCAATTCACTATCTGCCTGTGAAATCAACACAAACCCACAAACAAGGTCCAAGAGGTCAATACAAATCATCAGTAAAGTCCCAGGACCTCCAAAACCCTCCTCTAGGACTTCTGTAAACATACAACCAAAAATCTTCTTTCAGGGCTTCCAAGAAGGTCCCAGGGCTTCTGTACAAATTATCACAAAGAAGTATCAACACAGACAGAATGGTCAGAATGCCAGGATACCACAAGTTTTCTCCTTCTTGACTCTGCCACCACAAGAGTCCTCTTCTCAGTTCTTCTGTCTCTAGCCTGGGCCTCTCCTTACATATGGTCATTAGCTCCTCCCCTTCCTGTTGCAGGAGTTCATAAGTTCTAGGATTCACAAGTTGTGGGGTTCAAACATTCTGTTTCTTAACAGACTTGATGCAAGGCTCAAAAGAAACTTGAACTAAATCAAGGTGTTAATTCAATAGCTGAAACAAGGTGTGAACTACTTCTGTGCTTGCCAGTACAGGTGTTTATAGGGAAGGGAGCAGGGCTAGGCCAGATCAAGGAAGTTTTCAGTTGGAATGTGAATATAGGTAGGGAGGAAATATATCAACTAATAGCCTTTTATTTTAGCTAAATATTCTTGTTACGTGCTAAAAATCAGTTGTTTGCAGTTATTAAAGGAGTATGAGTGCTGTCACCACCCTCCAAAAGTACTCTAGGGTACTCTAGGGATAAATCCCTAGTCATTCCACTCTAGTTATGGCCCTTATTAATTCAAATAATCTCATTTTGAAATTGCTGCCCACTAAAATCTCTTATTCTGTTTCATATTGACTGTTGGATAGGCATGGCTCCCCTTCAATGAACTTATGAAACTGATTTTGTAAACTCTAGGCCATCTACCTTCTCAATCCTTACCTGGCCCTTAATCATTGAATGGGTGTTGCTTCAGGCAAACTGAGACCTGGGAAAGACTTAGCTTAAAAGGGCCAAGGTCTCCCCCTGCATCCTGAGCCATTGCCTGTCATTTTGATCTATATCTTGCCACTGGATTCCAATGACTCTAGAGGAAAGAGTGAGGCTCATGACTTTGCACAGCTCTGCCTTACTTAACTCCAATTTACTTACAAGTCAAGACATCATCCTGTGATGTTGTTAGACCTCTTCAAGATTGAAGGACAAACAACAAAAAGCTGGCTCTGTATGTGGTCCTGTTTGTAATGAGCTTGGTTTGACACATACCAAGTGTATAGTTTACAATGCAAGGTTGGGGAACCTGTAGCCTCAAGGCCACATGTAACCCTCTAGGTCCTCAATTGAGACCCTTTGACTGAATCCAAACTTCACAGGACAAATCATTTGTGATTTGAGAAGTATGTGAAGTTCTATAGAGGGCCACATATGGCCTTGGGGCCACAGGTTCCCCACCCCTGGCCAGTGCCCAGCATATAGTAGGTACTCAATAAATGTTAATTGATTTATCCAAGCAAAAATAACCAATGTAATTGCCCACACAGGGATAGAATTTAGGTGAGAAATCAAGATTGGAGATCTGTAGATTTGAGAATCATCTACTTGGAGAAGGCATGACCTCTCTTAGGTAGATAGTATCTAGAAAGAATAGAGGACCAAAATCTGAGCCTAACTTAACTCTTAGTATTAAGGGAGTGGTGGAATGAAGAGGAATAATAGAGACTGAAGAAAAACATCTGAAGAGGTAAAAAGAGAACCAAGGGTGAGGCAGAGCTAAGATGGCGGAAAGTAAGCAGTGACTTCTCCAAGCTCCCCAAGAATTGCGTCCTTGGGAACTAAAATGTAAATTTGAGCAGATTTAAGAGTGACAGAACCCATTGGGAGACAGACAGTGACAGATTCCCAGCCCAGAGAAGTGCCTAATCAGGTCGGGGCAGGGAGAACGGAGCACACAGGAGTGGCACCAGCGCCAACCTGAGAGCAGAGTGTGGCAGACTGGGAAGCCCCATCCAGCAGACTCACCCAGCCGGAGGCTTCTGCAGCCCTCCCACAGCCAAGGTGAGGACCAACAGAACTGGGTAGGAGGGAACGCAGGGCGCAGGGCAGGGTCAGCGGTTTTTCCTGGGGCTAGCAACCCGCAGCCTGGATTTTTGAAGCTACATGCCCAGACTTTCAGAAGTTGGGATGGAGGAATGAAATCTAGGGGCTCTCATCCCCCTCCTGGACACACAAAAAAATCAAGAGGTAAAAGCCCCACCTAGAGTACATTCTTGCATTAGTGTAAACAGCCCCAGGCTTGGAAATCA
>CM053580.1:210455457-210485416 GCA_028627135.1 Pseudochirops cupreus
TATTCACTGTGCTGCCTAGCTGCCCCCTGAGGCTATGTAAACCAACAACTATGTACTGTTGATCTAATTAGAGACTGAGCACTAGAAAGTACCTTGGAGGTCATCTCTTTCTACTCAAACATCTTATAGGTTAGAAAACTGAAGCCCAGAGTGATTAAGTAACTTGCCTATGGTATAATTGAGATGGTGTAGTTGAGATGAGAAACTAAGTATTCTGGATTCAAATCCTGACTTTTCCACTGCACAGAAACCCCCATATGGAAACTCTAAACATGTGCAAAGAAAAACTTGTTTAGGATTTGTTGCCCTGAGTAACTCAGTCCCTGAAGGGTCTCATGGTTTGCCCCTTACTTTCTCTCTTTGCATATGGGAATGTGTGTTTCTCTCTGGGTCAGCACCATAGATAGTGGTCTGAGGAAGACAAGTCTTGTCTCAAGCATTTGTGAAATTACAATAAAATAGGTGTGAATATTGCTCCCCCCTCCAAGATTTCCAGTTCCCAGACATCCCTGTCAGCAACTTACAACCTCTGCAGCTGATTTTCCACTCCAAAGTGTGACAACCCCAGGTCACTTCTCTGTATAAATCTGTAGGTGTAAATTAGGGGAATAGTACAAGGTAGGCTGATCAGGTTAGAGGCAGCTGGGTGACATGGTGGTTAGAGTTCTGGACTTGGAATTAGGAAGACCTGAATTCAACTGTGGGCTAAAACTCTTACTAGCTGATTAACCCAGGACAAGTCACTTAACTGCCGCCTGCTTCCATTTCCTCATCTCTAAAATGGGGATAATAATAACATCTATCTCCTAGAGTTGTTGTTGAGGATAAAATAATTTGTAAAGTGCTTCGCAAAACTTAAAAAAATATATGAATGTTGCTTGTTATCATTGTGTTATCTTATTAATTATCTATCTATCCATCCATCTATCTATCTATCTATCTATCATCATCATCATCAGGTTACTGGGGTGGAAGCTACAGAGGAAGCCCATGTGTAAAACAATGTTTCTAATCACCTGCCTCTCAATCTCCCTCACAAATTTAATCTCTACTACCACATAAAGGACACTGGAAAAGAATCAATACTCTCTCAACTGGTTTGTCACCTTCAGTTTGAGAAACCAGAATGATAATTTCTTAATATTGCCAGAGAGTATAGAATCTATTTTGTCAACACTTTTAAGGCACCTTTTCCCCTCACTGACAACATCAAGGCTGCTATCAGAACTACCCCCAGGGGGACCTGAGGAAGCCAGAATCTGTGGTTTCATATTGCCTTGTAGAATGATTACCTTTCCATTTCAGCACAAAGTCTTTTTGAGGAATATTTAACAACCCCTTTGAGGAAATTTTCACAAATTACATTTCCCCCCAATGACATTGTATCCCCAACCTCCCAGAATTTCAGAAGAGACTCATCAACTCCTGATATGGCCTCTGTCCTTTGCTGAAATTGGTGTTGAGCTCTGGGAATGCATTCTTGAAAATGCATTTTTTTTCATTCACTTGGCATCAATCAGATGTCCAACCACCCTAATACATCCACATTAGCATATTATATTATTCTTAATACATGCAAACTCCATGCTCTCAAAGGACTTGCATTCAGTAAAATCAATTAAGCCTTCAAGCAAGAGCTTGCCAGCATGGTTACACACAGAATAACCTTATTCTATTGAGGTACCTTTCTTTGTATGAGGTCCCACATTTGAGCTTGTTTGGGTTGAGATAGATATTTATATAAGTAACTCTGTTAGCTAGAGTAGCACTTGTATAGCAATTTCTCTGCAATGAAGTCCATCAAAAAGCTAAACCACATATGACCACACAGGAATAAATGTAGTCTTTTTCTAGGGCAAAGATGACCCAGTGGGAAGTGGCCTTAATTTTGCATGGTGTGACTTTTGCATGGTAGACTCTAGAAGGTCTCTAAATTTTAAAAGTAATTGTGTTCTATAATGACCAGTTATGTAGACAGCTCACATTCCCTGCTGGTATCCATGCAATGTCAAGAGATCTCAAGGGAAAAAGGGCCCTTTCATGTTGAGTGGACCCTCTGTAGAGGATTTTACCAGAAGAAAGGAATAGCATCTGCACAGAATGAGAAAGCCCAGGTAGAAAGCAGTCTGTTCTAAGGGAGACAGTAGCCACATAGAGGAAATCCCATATACATAAGGCATATAAGTTCTTTAACAGAGCACTGAACTATGAGCCAGGAGCCTGACTCAGCTATTGACAAACTATGTGACCTTGAACAAGTTGAGTGAGCATTCAGACCTTCAGTTTCTTCATCTATGAAGAGTATTGTCAGAATATCAAGAGTCTCTTTCAGCTCCAAAATCCTAACCCTATGTTGTCACAGACCTAGAGTTGGAGTGGCTATCAGAGGCCATTTGGTTCAATCTCCTCATTTTCAGATAAAGAATAACATTAAATCTACTAACACTTGTAAGGTATATTAGTATGGCTACTCCTTCCACCAATGCAAGTTTCAACCCATCTTACCCTTAGTTGCTTCTGTGATTTGCTCATGAGCTGACATAAATTAAATTCACTGTGTTCAACCTGGTGATAGCCCTGTGTGTGTTGTCTTTCCCACTGGAGAATGAGCTCCTTGAGAACAGTGACAGTCTTGATCTTCTATTTGCATATCTGGTATTAATTACTACATTTTATACATAGTAAGCAGTGAGTAAATAGGTTTTTTCCTTTTCTTCCTTTCCTCCTTTCTTTTCTTTCTTTCATTCATTAATTCTTGTTATCAGGTAACTGGGGTGGAAGTTTGGGTCTCTGACCTTAAGAAGACTCTTCCTTAAATGAAGTTCCATAATCCACCATCAAGTTTATACTTAAAACTTTCCCAGCCTGCAGGACCTTCAGGATCTTGTGCTCTGTCGGCATACATTTCAAGAATCTCAGGTCATTTCCATGTCACAGTGAGTCATCAGTGACTTTGGTAGAGAGCCAAGTATCTGAAAAGCAAAGCTTTAGAAAACCTCCTGTATATTAAAAGATCAAGAGTAAGTTTAAACCAGTTATATGAACATTGAGAAGGCAGAAAAAATGGCTGAGGATCATATAAGTAGGATAGGAAGCTGTGCACTTTGGTGTGGTTTGGGAGGAACAGAAGGAACCCCCTATCTCTCTAGAATTTAAAGACTGCTGATAGACCTACAGGATCTGGAATATAGGACCAGTCCTTGTTCTATTCACAAGTATATGATCTGGACTGGGCTCAGACCTGGGGAGCCTTGCCTCTGGCAAGTGGGGACTCCTTTTCCTCATATTTATCAACGCATTAAGTTCCTCCACCTTGGCACCTCAGGGATGACTTTTATTATAGAAAATTAGATTATAGATCATGAGTCGAGGGGTTCCCTAGAAAGAAGAGGTGCTAAATGCACAATATAAATTGAGGATAGATCATTTATTCCTACACACAAAGAAATGTTAAAAACAAAAGACTTACAGTGTGCATTTATCAAAAGAAAATTTAAAACACTAAGTAGAACAATGGATAGCATGCTGCACCTGGAGACAGGAAAACTCAATTTCCTGAGTTCAAATCTGACCTCAGACACTAGCTGTGTGACCCTGGGCAAGTCACTTCACCCCATTTGCTTCAGTTTCCTTACCTATAAAATGAGCTGGAGAAGGAAATGGCAAACCGCTCCAGTATCTCTGCCAAGAAAATCCTAAATGGGCTCCCAAAGAGTTGAATGTGACTGAAAAATGACTCATCAGTAACAAACTTAAAACAGGATTTTGTAACAACCTGTAGATACAGTTATAATTATGTAAGAGGCCGATACTCATAAGACCACGAAGCCGTTTGTAAGACTGCTATTTAGGCATATTATACCTCATCTTAATACCACATTGTCCCACCACTGCCAATACTTGTCCAATGGTAAAATGGGCCAGGCTTGCACCAAATCTTTTGCCGGTGGCTCTCCTCCCCTCTGGGGAAACTTTGTCTACCAGCAGCCACCACAAACAGTGCAGAGGTGTGGGACCCATTTTAGTGGACACAACCTCTGCAACATGCACAAATGTCTGGACATTTTGAACTTACAGGGTCACCTCATGGACTTATTTATCTCAACTCTTGCTCAGACACCTACTTACAAAAGCAGATATAAAGCAGGTGAAAGCTGCCAGGTGCCAGGTACAATGTTGCCTTGTTGAGTTCATTCTCCCTATGGAAATGGGGGCAGTTGGAGACAATGAATTCTGCCTGGGATCAAACCCCACCCTTCCATCTCCCAAATGCAGAGAGATGCATCGCTGTTCTTGGTTCCAGAGATGCAAAGAGAAAAAAATGCAACAATACTTACCCTCAAGAGGCTTACATTCTATTGGGATATTAAAGCATGCACCCAGATAAGTAAACATGAAGTAATTCAGGGGAGGCAGGGGAACCTCAGGAGAAAGAAGCCATTTGAGCTGAGCCTTGAAGAGATCTAGGGATTCCAAGGGATGGGGATAATGGTAGTGAGCAGTCCCAGGCATGGGAGATAGTCAGTGTAAAGTCATGGAGGTGGGAGATGGAAGATTGGGGGAAAGCAAGCAAATGCATTTGGCTGGAATGTAGAGTAAGTGAGAGGGAATAATGTGAAATAAGCCTGGAAAGATAGCCTAGAGCCAAGTTGTGAAGGAAGTTTAAAAGAGTTTATATTCTATCCCAGTGGCCAGGCAGAACCACAGAAGATTCTTGAGCACTAAATTAGTCAGGATGTGCTTTAGACTCTTTTGGCAGCTGTGTGGAGGATCGATTAGGGAAAGGAGAGAGACTAGAAGCACAGCAACAAATTAGCAGGCTACTTCAAAAGTCCATACAGAACTGTAAAGTGACTATTATAATAGGTGATAATGAGTGCTGGTATGTCTGTTGTTACTACTAATGGTGACAGTTATATGCTTCACAAAGCACTTCACATACATCACCTCATTAGCTCAGATTAGTTCTCCAGATTATCTGGCCAAATACTTAGGGCTCTGGAGAAGTGGGACAAGAAGAACACTGAAAGCAAGCTGGGTTATTTGAAGACGTTGCTCCATTTGGTAATGCCTGAGCCCCAGCTAGGAGCTCCTCTGCTTTCCCTGGTTTCTGATGAGCTGATGAAAAAGACCTGGGGATTCCAGAGAGTTTGTCATTGGTCTGTTGTTTCAGAGCAAGGGAAACTTTGCATCTTCAACCTGAGTGTGTGTGTGTGTGTGTGTGTGTGTGTGTGTGTGTGTGTGTGTGTGTGCGTAATCAGCGGAGAGGAGAGAAATTGTATAGAAAGAGGAATTTTAGATTCCCATCTTCACCATCAACTGCCACGAATTTTATCTCATTCTGCTCTTCTCTCATTTCATTAGGGATGTAGTGGGGCTATATTAAGAGATGGGCTCATACTCCTCTGGAGGTGTGGGAAGCAATCATTTAGTATGAGTTCAGATAACATTTTCTACCTGATATAATTTCTTGTTATTTACCTTGCCCACATGTCTTTTGTTCTGCATTTGTGAAATCTGGCATGATTTGGCCAAGAGATACACTGATGGAGGCTCAGCATTATGGATGTAAGGAGAGGACGAGGACGAGCTGTGCCATACCATAAACCTGAGTATAGCTGAGATTGGTAGTACATTGACTTTTGAAAAATATTTTTGAAGGCTCCTAATTACCAGGAATATCCATTCCTGAAGATAGCATAGTGTATTGGAAGTCACTTTGTGTCCCATGGTCCTACTTCCTGCCCTCACAGTTACAATTTGCTCATCAGGAGAACAATACATCCCAACTCTGTAGCTATGTGTCTAAGCCTGCCCTTCATTCTGGGGACTCCCAGGGGCCCAGATAGCCTGGACTGAGATATGGTCATAGAAGGAATGATCCTTGCTCAAAGATGGTCTCCTGGAGTGCCTACTACCTTAAACATAACTGATTCTAAGAGTATCATCCTATCATTCCCCCCATACCTTAAGAAATACTTCTCCATATCTCCTTCCCTAGGTAGGATCAAACTCTTGCTTTCTCTCAGCTCTCTCTCTTACTTTGCCCCCCCTTCAGATTCTCTTTCCCTACTGTTTCATATTCCCAAGGTATGACAAGAGATTGACAAAACCATATCCCTTTCTCCTCTTGAGTTCAGCAAGTCTCATCCCTGCCCCTCTCTAGCCATCTTCCTCCCCTCTTCCAGCTCTTTTTCCTTTCTTCCCAACAAAAGAATTCATTTTTTTTCATGGAGAAATGTCAATTTTATTACATGAAATAATTATCAAATTCTTCTACCTTCTCTCCTTATTTTCCTTTTAGCCCCATCCAGATCTTAGGTCCTTTAGATTTTTTTTGTTCCAGATATTCTCCCTTTGTTCTCTCTTTTATCCTCAACAAATGTGAGAGGTTGTTGTTTTTTGTTAAAGTAACAAGGTTTTGTTGCCATAAAAGCATGAGAACACTGATTCCATTGCTTATCTACCTTTCTTGTGTTTTTATTATCTAAAGTGTTTGCATATTGAATAACATTCACTCACTATTAATTTTTTTAAAAGAATGAATCAAAATTCCCCTGTGGTAAGAGCAATGTCCTAATCCTTATTCCCATGCAAGTTAGCCTATTATTTGTACATAAAACCTATTGAAATTATACTTAAATCTTGACTCAAAGAATTAAGGGACAGCTAGGTGGCATGGTGGATAGAACACTGGGCCTAGAATCAAGAAGATTTGAGTTCATATCTGGCCTCAGCAACTTACTAGCTGTGCAACCCTGGGCAAGTCACTTAACCCTGTTTGCCTCAGCTTACTTCTCTGTAAAATGAGCCGGAGAAGGAAATGGCAGAGCACTCTAGTATCTTTGCCAAGAAAACCCCAAATGGGTTCAGGAAGTCAGAAAGGACTTTCAATCCTGAAAACTACTGACCAACAGCAAGGAACTGAAGACTAGGGCTGGCAGACAACGAGAGGCAGCTTAGTGGCAAGGAAGCATCACTCAGCTGAATTTACTGGATATGTACTTGATGTATATTTTTGTTGAATATTCTTCTCCTGGTATGGCTTAAGTAATTCTCCTTTTGTTAACTGTTGAATAACCTACAAGTGTCTCATTTAATTCTACTATCTTACTTGAACTAACAGGAGACTGAATTGAATTGGGAACAGCTCAGAATGTCTCCCTTTTGCTCAAAGTTCACATTTTTTAAATATATTAACTGCCCTTGTACAGGATAGGTTTCTTGAATTGCAGACTAATACTCTTTGTTTTTCAGGATATCCTATTTTGATGTCTTCTTTTATTTCTTTCAGACAAGAAGCAGTCTTGAACTATTAAAATGTCTTTTCTTGATAAAAATTTATTTTGGCTTCCTGCACATTTTATTGTTTGATGCTTTCATTTAGAAGTTTAATCACTGCATTTCTTAGTGAATGAAACTTGGGCTTTCCTCTGTGGATTTTTTAAATCTTTATATTGTCCTTTGTTTGCAATATTTCTGGGCAATATTCTTGTACATTTTCTAAGTATGATAGTCAGTGTTTTTTAGTTACATTGGTTGGTACAGGAGATCTGAGATCCTTAAATTATCTCTGTGAACTCTCTTTAAAATCAGTTACTTTGGCTTATATAGAACTTATATCTTTTTTCCAACATGAGTGTGTCCTGACAAATTTTCTATTTTCTTCTCGTTTTGTGTTTTTGAGTTCCAAATCTGTTGACATTCTCTTTTTAAAACCCATAAGAACTGTTTGAAGAGTCTACTTAGTGTACTAAATGGTGTATGTGTGTCTGTATAGTATATTCTTAAACCTATAGTACTTGTTCATTGTGACCTGTCCTTTTCTAAATTTTCTATTTTTAAAAATTATATATGGCTATGGTTTCTCTGATTAGAGACTGCATTTATACCAAGACTTTATCTTTCATCCTCCTACCAATCTATCATTTCCCTTCTGTTCCAGATAGTGTTATATTGGGCACCATTCAACTGGTCCCCTTCTCCATTCACTGTTTCCCATTAGTACTGTTCAGACTAACAGGACTGATTAACTTTGATGACCTCTTTTATTTTTTAAGGTTGGAACCCAGTTGGTGCCATGTGATATGAAATCTCTTGGCAAAGGGGTGACCATAACTAGATATATACCCATTCTCTTTCCTTAAAGAAGAAATCCCTCCTTAGTACAGAATTCCCTTCCCCTCATATTAGATAGTATTATAACTAGCTCAATACTGCTGGGCTTCTCACCATCCATAGTTACCCATTTTTTCTGTCACTGGAGCTTGATGAATTCAATATTCCCCTTTATTAAAGGGTATAGAGGGGATCATACCAGATCATTTCTAGAAGGGAAACTCAGAGAGCAGGAAAATAGCACCACAGTTCAAAATGACCTTTTGAGATAATCATTTTGGGAGCAGGATGTACTAAGAATTATAGGGAAACAGGCTAATAATGCCAACTTCTCTTTGTAGTTCATGGTGTCATTTTGGTTTTTAGTAGGAATGACTTTGTAGAAAAGTATTTCCTTTCTTCCTTTCTCCTTATAACTTTTACTGATTTCTCAATATAACTTTTATGGAGTTTTCATATTATTTTGAGATTGTTAGGGTAGGTGTAAGGCCCAGGGATAGCCTTTCACTTTGCTAGCTTATTGGAAATCTATAGCTTTCGTTTATACAACTCCAAGTTGCTGGAGCTGCTTTAGCCAGTCTTACAGGCAGAAAAAAATATAAGTAGTTAGCTGAAAATAAGTATGATTTGAAGAGTGCAGGTATAGTTCATAACTTCAATTTCCTCATCTGTAAAATGGGGATAATAATATTGGCTACCACAGGACAGTTGTGAGGATTAAGTCAGACACAATATGTAAAGTGACTGTAAACCTAAAGTAATAGATAAATGCTAGTTATTTATGATGAGGAGGAGGATGTCTTCCTCATATACATAAACTTCCACATCCTAGAGATTATTTTCCCTTTGGATCTCAAAGGCTTTTCAGGATAATGTTAGTCCCCCCCCCAAAATACTTTAGGGATCATCTGGTTAGGGCCATTTATTTAATCAATCATTCAATAAGCATTGATTAATCCCCTACTGTGTTCTAGGTACTGTGCTAAAGCAAGGAATACAAGGAAAGGCAAAAGACACTCCCTGTTCTCAAGGAGCTAAAAAAAATTTAAAACACACTAAAAACAAATGAGGTCATAAAGAATGACACGTGACTGAAACAACAAAATACTCTAAAAGTAAGAGTCAGTGGGAAGATTTGAACTCAGTGTTTCAATAACATAGATTTAGAACTTACAGGTAGGTGCCTTAGAGGCAATCTAGTGCTAAAGCTCCATTTTGCAGGTCATTAAAGTTAGCTCCAGAGAAATTAATAAGTTGTCTAAGCTCATATAATCAATCAACAAGTATTTATTAAGCCTTAGTAGGTACTGCAAAGTTAAAAAAAAAAAAAAGAGTCCCTGCTCTCAGGGATCTCACATTCTAGTAGGGGAGATGAGATGCAAAAAAAAAACTATATATGTGCAAAATATATGAAATATGCTGTTTTTCAGTTATTTTTTCAGTCATGCCTTTCTCTTTGTGACCAAGTTTGGAGTTTTTTGGCAGAAATATTGTAGTGGTTTGCCATTTCTTTCTCCAGCTCATTTTACAGATGAGGAGCTGAAGCAAACAGGGTTGTGACTTACCCAGAATCACACAGTTAGTAAGTGTCTGAGGTTCGAATTTGAACTCGGGTCTTCCTGACTCCCTGCCAAGCGCTCTGTGCACTATGGCTCCATTTAGCTGCTCCCTGAGGGAAAGCACCATGTTGGGAAGTGAGAAGGGGGAGGAGGGGAAAGGGGAGAAATAATTGATATTTAAACCCAGGCCCTCTAACTCCCTTCTTGTCATTGCGTTGTTAGCACCATTGTATACTCCTACACCTGCCTATCTCACAGGTATGGTGAGAAAATAAATGCACTAATTTAAAACCACTTTGAAAGTCATCTATAGAAGATATTACACAAACATTAACCGCCAGATGATGAATGTTAGCGTCACACATTCTTCCCTTAGGCCATGTACAATAATCGAGTTCTAAAAACCTCCAGTTTTTCACCCTCTTCCTCCTTTTCATCAGAGAAAAGTCCTAGCCATCATGATGTAATTGCTAGCCAACTCTAGGATCTCTGTTTGGGACTTGCTGTATGAGTACAAGCTACTAAATACATATGTGAAGATGTGCCCCTAGAGTGTCTTTTCACCTTAGATCTAGTAATGGTGTATATATTTATTTCAAGAAACTACCAGACCCTCTATCCCATTTCCTGTATGTGCTTTTGTCTATTCCTAGGAACGCCGCTCATTTTTCACTCTTTCTCTAATAGCTTTCTCCACTTGACACATTTAAAGTTAATGAGGAATTTGTGCTCATCCAACTACCCAGTTAGGGCAATATGCCCATTTTTTTCTCCCCAATCCAATGGATCTTGAAGGTAAAATACTCAGAAAAAAGGAAAACATTTTGTCTCTCTTTTTTAATGTCTATTGGCAGCATCTGAACAAAGCCAATCTGTAAAAATCAGACATATTATTGCTAAGTAATTAGTACAAGCCAGCCAAGGCACACAAAGGAGAAAATGTAGTGACAAGGAGGGGAACAAGTGCAGGTAATGAAAGGGTTCCCTGAGATGTGGTAGCTGTTTTTGTTCAATGAGTATTAAAATAAATATCAGTGTGCAATTGGTTTCCATGGTCAAATCTTGCCCCTGGGTAAGTTATCTGAAGTTTTCTCCCCAAGGCATGGTCTTTTTAAAAAAATTTTCAAAATTTTCCAAGAAATACAGTGGATAGAGCACCAACCCTGGAATCAGGAGTTCAAATCCAGCCTCAGACACTTGACATTTAATAGCTATATGACCCTGGGCAAGTCATTTAACCTTGATTGCATCACCAAAAAAATTTTTTTCAAGAGATTCTTCTCTCAGCACTCTAAAATTTGAACTGTAATTTTTCCTACAAGGTCCATAGCATTAAATGAGAATGTTAGGCAGTTAGTTAAACTCTCTGTGAAAGTCATGGAGATCAGAATTTATCATTCCCTAATCCCATTTTGTTGTCCTATAAGTATGCTTTTCCAATATATGTATATATATTGAGTTGTAATGTCACAAAAACCTTTAATTTGGGGCTTAACAACTAGTATGTCTGAGCTGTAAAAAGAAAGTCTTTTGGGGCCAATAGTTGCTCTATAACATGTAGTTCTGGGTTTGCTGACTTAACTTCTTGTGGTGGTTGTCGTTCACTCGTGTCCAAATCTTCATGAACCCATTTGGGTTTTCTTGGCAAAGATACTGGAGTGGTTTGCCATTTCCTTCTCCAGCTCATTTTACAGATGTGGAAACTGAGGCAAATGGGATCAAGTGATGTGCCCAGGGTCACACAGCTAGTGCCTGAGGCCAGATTTGGACTCAGGAAGAGTCAGACTCTAAGTCCAACACTCCATCCACTGTGTCACCTAACTGCTCCTTAAAGAACACTAATTAAGGAATTAATGTAAGGCTGAATGTAAGCTTCTTGAGAACAGGGGCACTGTCTCAAGTTTACATCTATAACCCCAGTGCTATATGCTTGGCACATAGTAGGTCACAATATTATAGTGTCATAGCTTTAAAGCTAAGAGATCCTTGCAATATTGAGGTCCAACTCCCTTTTGACAGAAGAAGAAACTGTAGGATTCAAGCCTATGTCTTTCTCACCCCACACCCAGTGTTCAGTCCACTACAGTAACCCGCCTCTCATTTATCAAGGTGCTTAATAAATGTTGATTGTTTGATTGATAGACTGATTAGATGCTGTGGGATAAGCGGTGAGAATGGGGATGGCATAAACATAGTAGGATACATGGTTCTTCCTTTATGGAGTCTGAAGTAATAAGTAGACAAGGGGACCCTGGCCATGTCTAAATGATGTTCAACTTTCAGGTAGTTTGGATTCTACCAGATTATAAAATTCCTGCCCATTCTCCCCACCAATTATAAACCATATAAAGTTAGAGACCATATCTTATTCATCTTGACCCTCTTAGGACCTAGCTCAGTTTGTTCCACATAGAAAGTACTCAATACATATTTGTCAAATGAACAAATGAATGAATGAATGAATGACATGGACTGTATTTTTTAAATTCACCATTTGGATACTTTGGTGTCATGTAGATAAAGTCAAAGTGAAACATTTGATGTTGTACACATACATGTTCTGTTCTAAGCACTTCTCTACACACGTTGGATAAACATATACACATAGACTGGACAAGCAGAGAGCGAGAGAGAGAGAGAGAGAAAGAGAGAGAGTGTGGAGGGGGTGGTCTTCTGACAACATAAAGCACTTTCTTCTATAGGCTTACAATAGCCCAGGATAGAGAATTAGAATCATTATTTGTGATTGTTACCAAGGTCATATGCAAGAATTTTGAATTAATAAGATGCCAGGAGGAGTTACTCTAAGGTTCACACAAAGCAAGATAATTGAGGAAGGGGGAAATATTCAAACTATGTCCTAAACACAGCTCTATGTCCTGGACGTCTCTCCAACTGGGGAAATATCTCCATTTGTCTCCTTATTACGATGGCCCTATGGACACTTATTCTAGTTTTTTGGTCTTCATTGTCTGGTCTTTAGAAATTGCCTGTTCTCAATTTGGAACTACACCCAAAGGTCTATAAAACTGCGCATACTCTTGGACCCAATACTAAGTCTGTATCCCAGAGAGATCAAAGAAAAGGAAAAAAGGAACCATTTGTACAAAAATATTTATAGTAGCTCTATTTGTGTTGGCAAAGAATTAGAAATTGAGGGAATGCCCATAAGTAGGGAAATGGTATATAATTGTGATGGAATACTATTGTGCTGTAAGAAATGGCAAGCAGGATGGTTTCAGAAAAACCTGGGAGGTCTATATGAACTGATGCAAAATGGAGCAAGCAGAACCAGATCACTGTACACAGTTACAGCAATATTATAAAGATGATCAACTGTGAAAGATTTAGCCACTCAGATCCATAAAATATCCAAAAGATCCATTATGAAAAATGCTATCCATCTGTAAAAAAAGAAAGAACTAATGAATGCTGAGAGCAGATTGAAAGATACTCTTTTCATTTTCCTTATTTTCTCGGGTTTTTGCATGTGTTTTCTTTTGCAATATGGCTAATATGGAAATATGTTTTGCATGACTTCACATGTATAATCGATATCACATTTCTTGCCTTTTCAAGGGGTCAGTGATAGGTAAGAGGGAGAGAGAGAATTTGGAACACAAAATTTTAAAGAAGTAATTGGAAAATATTTAATGTAATAAACAAATTTTAAAAAAAAGAAAGAAAGAAAAAAATTGCCTGTTCTCTGTGGATACCATTTTAAGAAAAAATGACCCCAACCAGGGCTAGACAACCTTCACAAGGCAGGTCAGGCCAGTTTCCCAACCTTGCATGCCATTAGGTAGAATTTTCAGAAGTAATTGGTGATTTCTGGTCCATTGTTCTTGTCTATTTCTAACCTCCTCCATTCCAAAGTGAATGGAACTCCATAAGAACTGGGAGAAATGCCTGACTTCCCCCTGAGTTAAACTAACCTTTAGTTCATCTTATAAAATTTGCTAAGCTCTGTGACCTTATTCCAGGGGCACAGTAACAGAACAAGATCTCTCAAGGACAGGGAAAGGGAAAGCTGTAGATCAAGGGATAGGGTCAAATGTACAAGAGAGAAATGAATTAAGAAGAAGAATTCTACAGATCAAAGAAAATGGAGCTTGATGGTAAAGCCAAGGACATGAATCATTTAAATCTTTGGCATCTCCCTCCAAAAAAATTGAAAACAACCCTCCCCAAGGAAAAGTAGAGCTTCCCTTGCTTGCCAGAAAGTTAATTGTGTAATTAGTTAAAAACCACATTTTAAGAAAAAGTTGCTTCTCCAAGAAAAAGGTTCCTATCTCCAGCTGCATTTTGTCAGTGGATGATAATGATATCAGACAGAGGGAGGGCCTGGGCATCCTGGATTGAGAAAGAATACAGAAGTGGGACAAAAACTAAAACTTGAGGGCAGCTAAGTGGTGAAGTGAATAGAACACTGGTCCTGGAGTCAGGAGGACCTGAGTTCAAATCCAGCCTCAGACACTTGACACACTTACTAGCTGTATGACCTTGGGTAAGTCACTTAATCCCAATTGCTCTGCCTTCCCCCCCTGTAAAAAAACAGACAAACAAAAACCCTAAAACTTGCTTGACCTTGGTAGAGTAGAAAAAGGATTCTTACTGATAGAAGTTAGCTACCTCATGCTAAGTGATAGGGATTTGCTAAGATATCTTCTTTGGCAAAGAGAATAAAAGTAATTCCTTACAACATGTCCCTGGGCACCTCAAGATTCATTAGAATAACTATCTAATCATTCCTCATGATGGAGGATGGGGCAGTTGTTATAAAAGACCTCCTGCCCCATTGTCTTTGTCACCAGGCATGTTTCAAATTTGTTAAACTGTCTCTCTAGAGACAGTTCAGGAGGACCAGCACCTCTGATGTGAGGGCTGTAATGATACTGGGATTTGAAGATCTTCCATGCCCCTTGAACTTGCTGATGTAGCAGGAAGGGGTGGTGCAAGAGAAAGCCAGAACCAAGCTAGCTCTGGTGCTGTGTTGACTGGAAGCAGCAGCAGCCGCTGTGGTTGCAGCGTGAACTCCTTTTTTTTTGAGCCAGCCAGAATCTCTGCTAAGAACTCCTGCTGAGGACTGCCAGGGATGGGAACTGTGGGGGGTCGGAGCTGCTGGGAGCAAGCTTCCTGGATGCTGAGCAGTTGTCACAAATGAGGAGAGGAGGATCTTTGCCTGAGGTAGCCTGTCCTGTTTTGAAGGCTTGAGAATGTGGGTGTTTACTACTTTAACTACATGTGCCAACTTCATAACTACTGTGTTGGCTTTGACTTTCTGGTTTTGGGACTCAATTTTCTGGTATTTAAATAAATGTTCTAGCTATATTTCTAATGTAGAGAGCCTGTTACGTTTTGTGATTAATAACCATATCAGCATACTTACAATTACTGTAGGCGTTGTGAATACTGCATTGTTGATATATTTGGTGACGAGGGGGGGACCACAAAATGTCAGGCCTCTATATGGAAACAGGAGGGCTGTAGAAGGAGAAATGGTTATCCCAGTTTGGGAGGATTTGCCTTATTTCTCTCTAGCCAGAGAATGGGCCAAAAGCACAGGGTCCTATGAAAACTGAGGAGAACCCAAAGATTTGGAAAGATGTTTGCAAGGAATACCCATAGAACCAGGCAAAGAACTGGCAGGAGTGTGCAGGAAAGATTGGGTCTTGCTAACAAGTTATCACCTTATGTGTAAAAGGAGAGATAAGCTGCTGGAGGAAAAAGCTCAGATGGCTAGGGAGTCTGCTGGTTTGCCTGACAATTCTTCTGTGCCACAGCATTCAGAAGAGCAAACTGCAGGGTCTCAAGTGGAAGAACAAGCTACTGTTCATATAGCTAAACGGAAGCAAAAAAAACTAGCAGAAGGAATGTGCATGCAGCTTTTAAACAGGCTGGGCAGAGTTGCATAGACAGCTGCCAGGAGAAAGTGTGTGAGGAGAATGGAACAGAGTTAGCTGAGGAGTCTTCTAATGTAGAAGTTCTCCCCATGCAAAGAAGAAGACAGGAGAACCGCCAGGGCCAGAGTCCAGGGAGATAATTGAGGATTTCACTCAACAGGAGATTACTGATATATTTGAGTAGATTCACCCAAAGAATGGGAGAATCTTTAATGTCTTGAATGGTAAGAATCACTGATGAAGGTACCGGAGGAATAACAGCGGACAGTGTGGATTGCTTAAAATTCATAAGCATCAGTCAGAATCCTTTTGTACACCAAGCTTTTAAGGATCACTGTATGTGAGGAGGCATCCATAGAACTAATCTGTTAGCTTTAGCTGCAGAGGGATGCAAAAGGCAATATCCTACTGACTCTATGTGGCCTGGTGGAGACAGATGCTGGTACTCACTTAGAGACTGTATGACAAAGCTAAAGGAGGAGGTAATGAAAACTGCTATCATGCTTGGAGGTGCAAATACATATCATGATACCCCCCTAGGAGTTCCTCATAGAAATATCATAGTGAAAACGGCTCCTTCTGTTTACAAGCACCTAATTCTGACTCTGTTAATTGGGGAAGTAGGGCACCCTCTTTCAGAGGTGCTGGATAAGATTTCACAATTAAGTGACTTAAGGGAATGGGGAAGAGATAAATTTCCTTGAGAGAGAAGAGCAAATAGCCAGAGGATTCAAAGACAAAATGGATTGACAAGAAGGGAACTATTTACTGCTCTATTGAGAGCAGGGGTAGATTTTAGAAGAATAGACGGTATTCCAACTGAAGAGCTGCATAAGATGTACCAAGAAAAAGTACTTAACATTAGAATGAATAAGGAAGCAAGAACCACTCCTGCAGATACTCCTGAATATCCAAGTTTGCCACACCTTCAGGGAAAATCTGAATCATTGTATCCAAGTTTGCCCCACCTTCAAGGAGAATAGGAGATAGGCTGAACCCCAGCCCAAATTAAAGAAATATACCTGGGAGACTGCAGACCCTATATTGGTTTAACAATATATTGGAAGAATGGATCAACTACTGTAACTAGGGCGCTGCTCAATTAGGGGGGGCTGAGGCCACACTTATCTATGGAAACCCTAATAAGTTTAAAAATGGAATACAAGGGCTTACTGTGTGCCCTTTACAGGGCTGTTCATCCACCTTTGGGGTCCACCTGATTTACCCAACTCTCACCTGTGGTTCCAAGGATTAATATAGGTAACAGCCACATGCTGGTAAAGTATCTCAGCAGACAGGCTAAACTGGGTTGAGGGTTACCAGTGGGTCTTAAACCCATCAATGAGTTAGGGAGATGTCCACACCAAACACATTAAGACTCCCCAGGGGAAGGGACTGATGAGAACAACTTGTTCCAACAGTCATGGAGGTGACTGCAGCAGGTACTTTGGAGTGCTTAGGGGTTGGTCAGGCATTGGAGATGCCAAGGTCATCCACTGCATCCCCAGCCATCGCCATTTATCTTGACTTTTGTCCTGCCACTGGATTTCTATGACTCTGGAAGAGGGAGTAAGGATGACAACTTTGTGCTACTCTGCCTCATTTAAATCCAATTCATGCACAAGTCAAAACATCACCCATGATGCCATTGGTCCTCCTCAAAAACAAAAGACAAACAATTGTCTGTGGGGTATGCGTTTGTGGGTATGTGTAATCTGTAGTATTAACACATTCTTAAGCCTAGATGATCAATAAAACAATAAATTAAGTACCATTTGTAGTGTGTAACAACATCCACAGGGCAAATGCTCACACAAAGGCAGTTCTCACAGAGCCTCTTCTGGTAGATCAAGCATACCTCTCCCTGTCACCATGGAGTTCTATTGCCTTTACTGTTTTCTCCAACTTCCAGTCTCTCTACCCTAACTATGGTCTACTTTTTCTCCTTTTGAAATCTTGATGCTGTACTTAATCACTTCAAATTTACATAGACCTCAAATACTGTGTCCCCTTAACCTTGCCCCAATTGCCTAGATTTCCCCAATCCTTCAAAAAACCCCAAACCTTTACTTGACCCTACCATCTCCTCAAGCTAGAATCTTACATCTATCCTCCATTTCTAGCCAGATTCCTAAAGAAAGCAATCTATATTCATTGCCTCCCCCTTTTCACTTTACATCACATTCATAAACACCCTATTTCTAACCCCACTACTATCTGTAAACTGCTCCTTCTAAAGTCATTAACACTCTCTTTACTGACAAATGCAAAGCTTTTTCTCAGTATTTCTCTGTGCTTTCTCCTGGATACTCCCCCTATTCACCAGTCTGGTTTCTGAACCCCCAGTGACAGTGCTTGTATTTACACAACCAGTAATTTTCAATACTATTACTTTTACATTTCAAACATTATCATTTGCTTGACAATAAAGTAAAAGAAATAATACCACAGGCACTGATATATTAAAACAAATTCATGAAAAATAAATTTGACACTCCCAACAATACACTCAGTATCTGTGGAGTAGATGGAATGGACACATGCATACAGAAACCTTCCAAGAAGACACATGAGAATGAAAACCCACCTGCTCAGGGTAGCTTACAACAGTACAACTATCAACTTCAACATTCTCTTTTTTGTCTCAGCAGCTGTCCATAAAAGTTTCTTGACTAATTCTGAGTTGAATAGATGTTTCTATTGCTAAACTTGTCAGATTCACCTCACCAGGCAGGCTATGATGGGTAACTTATCTCATTCTTTGCTTATAGCCAGTCAATAAGCATTTATTAAGTGTGTATTATTGTCTGGGAACTGTGCTAAGCACTCTGAATGTAAAAGAAAAAAAAGCAAAAAGAGTTCCTGCCTTCAAGAAGCTTACATTCTAATGGAAGGGACATGTGAACAATTATTTATAAGGCAGATCTGAGGGAATCTCAAAAAGAAGGCACCAGAATTAAGGGGGATGAGGAAAAGTTTCTAGCAAAAGGTATAATTTTAGCTGACACTTGAAGGAAGTCAGGAGGCAGAGGTGAAGAGGGAGAGAAGTCCAGGCATGGGGAACAGTTAATGAAAAGACACGGGATTGGGAGAGAGAGTGTCTCTAAATTATAGAGTACATGGAGGAGGGTAGGGTATAAGAAGACCATAAAGGTAATTGGGGGGGGGGGGGAGTGGTAGGTTAGGAAGGACTTTAAAAGCCAGAGAACTTTATGTTTGAACTTAGAAGTGATAGGAGACTCTTAGAGTTTTCTAAAGGTTGAAGGAAGTGGGGAGAAGGAACCTACACAGAACGTAACCTGGTCAGAGATCTGAGGCTTTAGAAAGATCATTTTGATCCAGGAATGGAGCAACACCTGAGGCCCAGATACTAACCAGAAAACTGTTGAAATAGTGAATGAAATAAGAAGGCTTGCTTCTCAACAGCAACACTAGTTTTCATCACCTCCAGATTTGAACTTATTGATGCAGTTCTGAAATCTGCTTTTTCAACTCTCATATTTTTCTGAGTCAGATCTGTATCCTCTCTGCTAAGGACTCACCTTAGAGTATGATTGAAAATCAAATTATCATTTGATTTTAATCAAATAAATAACATTTGTCCCCACACCATACAACAGTTCTGGTTTCCATCACTTCTTTAGCGTATAACAGCTTATCATATTCCGAGCTCAACAGCAACTTACTTGAATCAGAACTCTGAGTCAGACTCCATCTTTGGCAAATAACTCTCAGAGTAAATGTTTCTCTTAGAATCCTGGGTAGGCTTAAGTCAGCAGCAAACCATTAAGGAACAGTATATTAAATAAGTATTATTGCACATGGGACAATGCAGTTGGAGTACAGTCTGTTGAGAGGAATAGCCCAACTGCCAGTATAGTTGTGCCAACATAGGGAGAAGCCTGTCTAGACCCCAAGAGTCTAGTCCTTACTGCTACTAGGATGGTGGGGGATAGCAGGCCCCAGGAGAGGGGCAAGACAGGGACAGAACCCTGCACTGTGGCAGCCAGGAGTAGTTGTGCAATATGATAGCATTTGCTGGCAGAGGCCTGCAAAATAAGATGAGGCAGCAACAATTTGGGAAGAATGGAAATGGGACCCCTGGACTCCATGTTAGCACCCCTGAGAGGGAGCAATAGGGTTCTAGACCTGGAATAAGGAAGATTTGAGTTCAAATCAGGTCTCAGACACAAGTCACAGCCACTATCTGCTTCAGGGTCCTCATCTGTAAAATGGGGAAAAAATAGTTCCTAGGGTTGTTGTGAAGATGAAAAGAGATAATATTTTCAAATTTCTTTGCAGACCTTAAAATGATATAAATGCTAGCTATCATGATTATTATTTGTGTCCCACGTTAGTTACAGTTATGCTACCTGTAGGGACAACCACACTGGCATGCCCAGGATGGCTACTAGCTCAGGTTCCTAGATCTGCTTTTCTAGGAAAGACAGCTGTTCAAGGGATCAACAATCCTTTTTTAATTACATTCACTAGTTCAGGGGGAAAGTCAGCACCCTGAAGTTCAGAGAAAATACAAACAGAGAAAATATAAGCAGAGAAATAAAGACCAACAGACAGGGCTCTGACTGTCTGAATCAACTATACACTTTACATACATCCCTGGGTAGAGAGAGCCTTTACGTCTGAGTAGTTGGGGAGCTCAAAACATACGGCCACCCAGATTCTCAACCAGTGAATCACAAGATCCTCCCCACAAGCAAGCCCCCAAAGCAAAATACCCACTTAGAGTATGTATACACTTCTCAGAGCCACAAGGCATCCCAACTCTCCAGACTTGGCCTAATTAGATATTAGCAAAAGGCATGAAAGGTTTCCTACAAGCAAGCCTCCCCTAAGCAAGCTTCCCTTAATGGGCTCCATGTGAGACCTATTAATGGGTGGGGAGATCTTAAATCCCATTAACATTACACTACCCCACTACCCATTACACTGCCTCAAATCCAACCATTTGAGATACATACACACATTCATCATAAACCCTTTGACAGGAGGGACTCTTTAGTTTTTGTCTTTTTTTCCCAGGACATACAAAAATATCTGGCAACATAGGTGGGCTTCAAAACATGCTTGGTGATTGATGATTGAGATTAATTACTTTGATCTTAAAGGATTTTTTTAAATCTCTGTGATTTCTCTATCAAAATTCAAATATAATTGAAAAGGAAGGGTAATACATTAAGCCTCCTGTATCTCAGTACAGTTGACAGGAGCATCCAAAGACCTGAAGAAATAGGGTATTGGAGACATAGAGGATGCCTGCAGGTAGGGATAGGGTGACTGGAGCGTCAGAAAGCTTAGAAAAGGGAAAGAAAGAGGAGGTGGGAGGGTACCAAAGACCAAGTGCTTCTTTTATTATTTTTGCCCCCGAGGTGGGGCCTGGTTGTGGAAGAGCAAGTACAAATTAAATAATGATCTAACACATTCTGACTTTCTTTCTGAGAGCTCTCAGAGATGCTTCATGGATCCTACAGCTTTGTGGAACACAGTCTGAAAATTATTTTACAAAAGCACATAGCTCTGGGGAATTTTTTTTCTTTTTAAAACAGGATTAACTCATATCTTTGGGGCTAGGAAACCACTGGGTAAAAGCAGATGATAATGATTGTGAATGTCATTGAAACAGTGATGCTGGGTCCAATGGGCAAATGCAATGTTTCCTCATCTGTTCCTTTGATTACTGTTGAATAAAAATTTAAAGAACATGGCATCCCCTGGCTGAGGTGCTTGCCACGAGACCATCAAATCTGAGTAATGCTCACTTCAATTGATCATGTCTCAGGCAATTCTCTCTTCTTTTCTGACTTTAACATGCTGTGTTAAAACATCAGGGTCACATAAATGGATAGTTCAGACTGAATTTGTCTACGATTCCAGTCTCCAAAGAGATCTAAGGAGAGGATATCTGAAATTTCTAATGGCATATTCATCCTATTAACTTTCAGAGCAAATAAATCTTTTTTCTTAATGGATAGTATTCCAGATTGAAAGCCAAGAAGATCTGAGTTCAAATCTTCTCTCCAACACTATCATGTCACTTAACTTCTGTCTACCTCAGTTTTCTCACCTGTAAAATGGGGGAAATAACCTGCTTCCCAGGATTGTAGTGAGGATCAAATAAGTTAACATTTGTAAAACAGTTTGCAAACCTCAAAACCTTACGTAATGGCTATTATTATTATTAATCATTGCTACTACTATTTCTCTACAATTACTTTATTACTACTATTATTAGAACTTCTTATACTCCAGTATTCTACTGGGGCAAGACTCTCATTGATGTGTGTATTCTTTCCAATAATGCTGATTGCAACCCAGCCATGCCAGCTCATTCTCCACATCTCTTGACCATGTCTTCCCATAAATTCACTATGGAGAGATCACCAACATGCTAGGGGTCTTCTTCATGTTCTCTTGATATCATAAGGATGCCAGTAGAGCAAGTAAGTTGTCTATCAGTTAGCCCCAGCTCTCTCTATGGGACCAGACTCCTCCTTATTTTCCTCTGAAGTGTCTCTTGGATGATATCTTTTTATATTGCATCTTCTAGGTCAGTGGTTCTCAACCTTCCTAATGCCGCGAACCTTTAATACTCATATGTGGGCATATCTGCATGTGAGTGGACCTGCCTGGAGATGGATAGAGGAGCAGTGTCTTGGTTCCTAAGACCATTGGAAATATGTGTTTTCCAATGGGCTTAGGCGACCCCTGTGACCCCTGTGAAAGGGTCATTCGACCCCCAAAAGGGTTGCGACCCACAGGTTGAGAACCACTGTTCTAGGTGATGTGTCCCACCATGGGCTTCTCCACTGTCCTTTGGGGAATCCTAAATTCATTTCTGCAGAGGGAAGAATTAGTGTTCCATGTCTTCACAATATCACCAGAATATCAGTACTATAAAGATAGGCCTTTGTTTCAAGGTGAAGATTAAGCTTATTAAAAGAATCTGATTTCCCAAGGATAAACTCGACTAATCTTCTCACTCTTTAATTCCAGACCCAGTTCACTGTTGATTTGTGATGTCTGACTGTCTCTGTCTCTCCTTCTCTATAATATTATTTTTATTATATAATTATATGTTATATTACATAAAATATATTATCTAATACATGATGATATATTAAATGACATGTTAGATCTCATTATGTATCGTATACACACATATATAGATGTGCATACATATACACACATGTACAAATATACACAAAATATACATGTATATGCATGGTATCTATGCATGCATATATGAGTATAATATAAACATATACAGATACAGATACACATATATACATAAATATATGATACAAAGTTCTATATCTATATCTATATCATGTATATCCAACTATGTCAGATAGTCTGAACCAGTATTTCTCAAAAGGACACCCGGGGATCTCTGAGGCCCCTTCAGGAGATCCCTGAGGCCAGAACCATTTTCATAATAACACTAAAGCATTTCCATTTCTAGTAGAATAAATATTATTAGATATAACACATACAAACACAAACTCTTGGGAATCTAGAAACCAAAAGTTCAAGAACTGCTGATTAGAAAGATAGGTATTCTTCCTTCAGCTGGTTCTTCCTATGTGGACAGTTAGGTCAAACCCTATCATGGACATCATGGCTCAATCATGGAGACTCTGCAATGATTGTGGACCGATGCAATCAGCACCAGGAATTGTACAGACAGGAACATCTGGAATCCCGCTTCCACTTAACTCAGCCCTCAAAACTCCTCTGTCCTTGCCATTACCAAGTGACAAGTACATTTCACGAGTATAATTTCTCTACTTATTTGCTGCAATTGAAATCATTAATCACAAGATTGTTAAGTTTATCATTGTTGTTATCTCTTTTGCAGAATCACATATAATTTCTGTTTGTTGGAAGAAAGCCTCTTAGACAATGCTTTTGCTCTGCCAAATCTCACATTCTCTTATAATTAACAAACAAGAAATATAATAATATATTGTACTCTCTGTCTCTCTGTCTCTGTCTCTCTCTCTCTGTCTCTGTCTCTCTTCCCCTCTGTCTCTGTCTCTATCTCTCTATGTCTCTCTTTTTCTCTCAATACACATACAAACACACTCTCTCATAAACATTGTATATAGAGGGAGAAATGGATAGTTTGGTTGTTGTTCTTTTTTTGGTCTTTTTCCTTTTTAGCAATAATAAAATACTCAATTTTCCCCATGCCTTTGCTATTTCTCTTGCCCCAAATGTTTTGAGAACCAGTCCCTCAAAATTGTGTTGCCTGCATTACCACTCCTCTTTCTTTTAATTCAATTGTTTGCCCTGTTTATCACGGTGGTCTTTTTGAATGTATTATAAGAATTGCAACATAAGATAACCAAGCTTCTCATGAAACAATGTTTCTTGATGTCTTTGGATACACAATAAAACCAGCTCCACTAAGCCTTTTATTCCCGTTTCTAAGGAGAACATGTAAGTCATTGTTCCATTTAGCTGCAACTTCAATTTTTCTTTTACCGGAAGATTTTTGATTGATACAATTCAGTTTCTCTAATAATACACTGATTTATTGGTCATAGAACAAGGATTTCACATTTAGAGTATCAACAATTAAGTTTACATTTACAGGTGGTCTGCAAATTGTGTGATTTTTAGGGCTATCTCCCTCTTTCCTTGACACTATACTGTCATCACTATAGAAGGAAAAGGATATCACATAGAACTGGAAGCCATTTTGCATTTTTCATTGTTTTATAAGTTGCCACGGTCAAAGAATTTGTTACTTGTTCTTCACTCGACTGGTGATAATCCTCTTCAGTTAGACTGCGCAAACATGGTCCATTGCCACAACCACATTCAAAGCCTGCTAGCACCCATTAAGTTTGTCCTCCTCTGACATAGCTTTTGGGAACCCAGGACTCTACATATGCCATGATGAGGCCTTGGAGAAGGACTATCTGGACTTCATTTTAAAGATTGAATCTGCCTATCTCACCAGGGCTAGAAGTACATATGCTAGGCTCAGTCCAAATGTTGACCATCATGAAAGCTTTGACCTGCTCCATTTCTAACCTAGGTCAGTTCACTCATCTTCAGGCAGGTTGGTGACCCCTGCTCCTGGGCACTCACCATATTGGTGTTGGACTTAGTGCAGATATCCAATAAGTCTTAGCCCTACTGCAGCTCAGAACTGCCAAGATCAAGGGATCCACCAGCTACATTCTCCTGGGGGCAGGAATTACAGATATTTTCTGCCATATCTAGCTGTGTCCTGCCAATTTCCCAGAAAAATATGAATAGCCCAGAGGCATAACCATAGCTGACCTAATGAGTGCCAGATATCCATATTGCTAGTAATCCCAAAGATTAGTGACTACGCTTCTTTTCAGAATACTCCTTGCTCATTGCAACTTTATGTGAACTACTTAATGGAGTAGATGAAGACCCCAACCAGTTCTCAATATCTTGAGAATATTATGTAAATTTTAAAATCCTCTACAATCTGTTTCTGACAACCCTTGTCTAGTCTTATTCCACACCACTTCTTTAAACAGGTTCTGAATTTAAGCCAATGTGAGTAACTGAAACTGGGATTCCTGGAATCCATAGAAGGCCTTAGGGTATTGTGAAGGGGCCTATGAAAGCTGAACACGGTATGGAAGTGGGTGCCCCCTCAGCATCCAAGTACCTGCAGTCATTTCTGGGAGCTTTGGTTGACTACTACTGCTTTATATTGTGTTGTTTTGATCCTATGTTTACTTCTCATACATCTACTCAGATACATGAAAAATGTTTTAATCAACTCCTACTATAGAAACTGCTTTTAGGGAATTAAAATAGTAATTTACCACTACCTCAATGCTGCCATGTCCAGACTCTTGGAAGCCTTTCATGGCAGAGACAGACACCTCTAATGTGTCCTTGGGGACTCTCCTATTCCAAGCCAAAACTACCCTGAGGTAGTTTAGCCCTGCGAGCATTTTTCCCAGAAGCCATCAGTAGCCAAAAGGAATTATATGATCTAGGGAAAGAGCTGCTAGTAGTTAAGGCAGCATTTGAGGCTTGGCATCGCCACTTGGAGTGGTCCCAGAATCCCATCATGGTTCAGTAGGACCATAAAAACTTGTAGGCTTTTAATACACTAGAAAATTTAAGTAGCTACAGATAAGTTTGGCACTTCTTAAAGATTACAGCCAGTTCAACTTCTCTATTACATATGTTCCAGGGTATAGCCATGAATGAGCACATCCTTGCCTCACAAGCTGGAATCTATGCCTCACTCATCACCCAGCCATCACGTGGGTGATGCTGAGACTTGAGAATTCTGCATCCAATCATGAGTAGTTATCAGTTTAGATGTAGGAGTCCTGAGATGTCATTTAATCCAATCCTCTTATTTTGTCAGTGAGGAAACTGAAGAAATGAAATGACTTGCTCAGTCGCATAGTCATATAAGCAACAAGGTCAAGATTTGAATCCAGGTCCTCTGACTCTGAATCCAGGGTTTCTTCCACAGTATCACATTGAATCAGCATTGACTAACTCTCAGGAGATCTGATATGACAGGACAAGTACAGGATGCAGGAAGAGCCATGTATAAACAGCCCCTTGCATCAATGGGGTTGGAACTTCATCTTTAACTTAAAGTATACACCCTCCACACCAAGGAGGCCTGATTGGCAGTACTATGGTTATCCCACAGCAGCCAAATTTTTCTCCTTCCTTCTTCCTAAAATGGTAGACAATTTGATATAGGTTATACCCAAGCTATCATGTAAAACATATTTCCATATTAGTCACAGTTGTGAAAGAAGAAACAGATTTACATGATTGCACATATACAAGAATATCCCAAGCAGACAACTAGAGCTACTTAAGATACTCATTCCCAGGTTCAGGCATTCTGGTGGCTCCATCTTTGGCATGTTCTCAGCAGATGTTTTGTAGAGTCTATGTCTGAGCAAAAGACCCAAAGGAGAAGCGAGTATATCATCTAATTCAAATCATACCTGAATAAAAACTTTTTCTTCAAAGAGAAGAGAAACCCACTATTTCCCAGGCAATCCATGTGTATCACCAAGGCAATATTCATAGCACCAATGGCAACTATGAATATGTCAGCAGTTCTGAATCACAAAATGTAACAGACTCTCCATATGGAAGACAGAAGCAAAACATTTATTCAGACACTGGGGAACCAAATCCCAACACCAGAAAACCAAATCCATCATAGGAACAAAGAAGTTAATATAAATTATCACTGCAGGAAGCAACCCCACCCCAAAGCCTTCCCCCTGCTCGGGGTTTCCCACAAACACCCACAATGCTAGTTGTCTCCTTGCCTGCATCCCCTCTCTCCCTCTGAACTGACTACTCTGATTCATTTCTTGCTCCATCCCTTCCTGCTCCACTCAGTCAGCAACCTTGTCCCACCACAGGCTCCATGTGATTACATTTGGCCTATTAAGAAGCAGGGAAGATCTTCAAATTCCTATTCCCATCATACTATGACACCTACAGATGAATATTATATATACATATATATATATACACATATATATGGTGCATTTTTAATAATCAGCTAAATGATTCAGTTAGCTTGAGGTGGGATAGCATGAACAAGAAAATGCCCCCCCCCCCCCATACAACCTGGTATATACGCTCTCAAAAATATACACAGCATCAGGAAAAAGAATGAGAACCCACAGAGAGTACAGTATCAGACAGAGAGGCACACAAACCAGATATTCACATCACCCTCACAGCTCATACCTCGAGCACTGCAAAGGCCCAGTATCTTGTCTGTTATGGGGTCCTCAGGCTTCTCTCCCACAGTAACACATTTCTGGTAAGGAGGTCACTCAGTGGGGTTCTTCCATAACTCTACTTCTGAATTTAAGCCAATGTGAGTAACTGAAGCTGGGATTCCTGGAATCCATAGAAGGCCTTAGGGTATTGTGAAGGGGCCTACGAAAGCTAAAGACAGTATAGCAATGGGGGGCTCCCTCAACATCCAAGTAATGACAGTCATTTCTGGGAGCTTTGGTTGACTACTACTGCTTTATATTGTGTTGTTTTGATCCAGAACCCTACTTCTGATGGTCTAGGCTTACTGTTTCTTGACCCACAAAGGTTCTCTAGGCAGAACCAGACCTGTTTCCTAGTAGGTACAGTGTTTCTTATAGGTGAGTAGCTCCATTACAATGTGCATGGTTGATAGGGAAGATAAGGAGAGAGAAACACATTCACTTCGTTAAAGAGAAGAAACAATTCCCTGTTAAAAGCGGTGTTCTTCTTCGATGGCTAGCTGGCTCTCTTCTCAACTGCCAGGGCTCACACTATTTCCTATCTTGACTCACTCCCTAGAGAATGCATCTTGCTTTTTGTTTCATTTAGTATTGCCATTTTTCTTATATTTTCATGGCCTACACATAAGCACCAAATGTTCCTCTAGCTATTTAAGGTCTTTATTTCATTTTTAATGTCTCTTTAATAGTATTTTATTTTTTCTCAATTACATATCAAGACAATTTTTAGCATTCGTTTTTACAAGATTTTTGAGTAGCAAATTTTTCTCCTTCCCTTCTTCCTAAAATGGTAGTCAATCTGATATAGGTTATACATGAGCTATCATGTGAAACATATTTCCATATTAGTCACAGTTGTGAAAGGAGAAACAGATTTACATGATTGCACATGAACAACTTATATCAAATTACTATTTTAAGAAGGGGAAAATGAGGATGGGAGGGAGAAAAATTGGAACTCAAAAAATTTTTAAACAAATGTTAAAATTTGTCTTTACAAGGAATTGGAAAAAAAAATACTATTTTTAAAAAGAAAGAAAAAACAGATCAAACTATGAAAAAGAATAGAGTAAATGAAAAAAAAAGTATGATTCAATTTGCATTCAGAGTTCATCAATTCTTCACCTGGATGTGGAGAGCATTTTCTTTATGAGTCCTTTATACTTGTCTTGGATCATTGTGTTGCCGAAAAGAGCGGGTCATTCATAGTTGATCATCACACAATGCTGCGGATACTTTGTACAATGTTTTCATGGTTCTTCTAGTCATTTCATTTTGCATCAGTTTGTACAAATTTTCTAGGTTTTTCTGAAATCTCCCTGTTCATTATTTCTTATTTCACATTCCATTACATTCATATAACACAGGTTGTTCAGCCATTCCCAAATTGATGGGATAGCATCAATTTCCAATATTTTGTCACCAAGAAAAAGGCAGCTATAAATATTTTTCACATGTAGGTTCTTTTCCATTTTTTATTATCTCTTTGGAATACAGACTAATAGTGACATTGCTGGATCAAAGCATAGGCATAGTTCCAAATTGCTCTCCAAAATTGTTCCCATTTTGCTTGTTAGTACATAACTACCCCAGAGTTATGATAAGTTCATAACTCTACTAATAGTACATTAGTGCCCCAATTTTCCCACATCCTCTCTAATATTTATCATTTTCCTTTTTTTGTCATATTGGTCAATCAGTTATGTATGAGGTGGTACCTCAGAGTTGTTTTAATTTGCATTTTTCTAATTAAAAGTAATTTAGAGCACTTCTTCATATACCTATAGACAACTTTGATTTCTTCATCTGAAAACTGCTTGTTCATATCCTTCGACCATTTATCAGTTGGGGAATGACTTATATTCTTATAAATTTAACTGAGTTCTCTATTTATTTAAGAAACGAGACCTTTATCAGAGACGCCTGTTGTAAAGATAGTTTCCCAGCTTTCTCTCTTCCTTCAAATCTTGGTTGCTTTGGTTTTGCTTATGCAAAAGCCTTTTAATTTAATATAATCAAAATTATCTTTTTTACATTTTATAATGCTCTCTTTTATTTGGTCATGAACCTGTGATTCACTTAACTTCCCCTTCAAGAATTTGGATACTATACCACTTGGTGTATATATATATGCATATGTGTGTGTGTGTATGTGTGTGTGTGTGTGTGTGTGTGTGTATATAGACATATATATGTATGTGTGTATATGTATATGTATATGTATATTCTTCCTTATCCCTTTTAATTAAGTCTATTTTTGCTTTTGCTTTTGCTTTGCCTGAGATGACGATGTTACACCTGTTTTTATACTTCGGCTGGACCATGATAGATTCTTCTCCAGTCCCTTACCTTTACTCTATGTGGGTCTCTTTGCTTCAAGAGTGTTTCTTATAAACAACATATTGTAGGATTCTGCATTTTGCTCCGTTCTGCCATCCACTTCTGTTTTATGGGAGAGTTCATCCCGTTCCCATTCACAGTCATGATTACTAACTGTATATCTTCTTCCATCCTATCTTTCCTCCTCATTGTCTTCTCTCTTCTTTCAGCCTTTCTCTGCTTGACAGTGCTTTGCTTCTGG
>CM053580.1:210485916-210538850 GCA_028627135.1 Pseudochirops cupreus
AGAAAAAAGGAGAGAGATTTATATTATGGAGAAATGCTCCATTTAATTGCATATATATATATATATATATATATATATATATATATATATATATATATATATATATATATAAAATTACAATACATACAATGTAAACAGAGCATGGCCTACAAGGTTTTCTATTTGTTAACGTATCATACAGAACAAATCAGTGATTTTTCAAATATGAAATTAGCCAAAGGCAATGCCACATAGCTTCTCAACATTTTACTGGAGGGATTTATTATGAGCCCTTTGGCTTTTTTCATTCCTGTCATGTCAAATAAGCTGATGCTTATTTATCTTTTAGGAACAATGGTTCAATGAATCAATGAGCATAGAGACCCTGTGCTAAGGTTGTTGTTGAGATACAAAAGAAATTGAAGACTCCCCCCACCCCAGGAGTTTATAATCTAGTTGGGGAGTTAGAACACCCACCCAGGAAACAATGGCAGACATCTTTTACAAAGCATCATGAGAAAACGCATTCTGAGACAGTCCTGGAGAGAGAAGTGGAAGTAACCAGAGAAGATGACTCTGTGCAGCAGCAGGGACGTTTGGAGCCAGACTTTAAAGAAAGTGAGAGACAAAGATGTGTTGTTGTTGTCCGTAAGGTGATGGTTTACAATCACTTGCATTCAGAACATCAGCTTTGCAGCTTATCTGAGTATTACTTCCTCTAGAAGTCGCCCCATACTACTACTACTACCACCACCACCACTACTACTACTACCACCACCACCACTACTACAACTACTACTACTACTACTAGTACTACTACCACCACCACCACTACTACTACTACCACCACCACCACTACTACAACTACTACTACTACTACTAGTACTACTACCACCACCACCACTACTACTACTACCACAACCACCACTACTACAACTACTACTACTACTACTACTATGACTACTATGACTACTACTGCTACTGACACAGATCTTTTCCTGCTTTGACCTTCCACAGCACTAGTTATAGCGATAATTATTGTCAGGCCACTGATTTTTGACATTTAATGTGTCTTGCTTTATTCTTTTATTTAACTTTTGTCTTGGAATTGCAAGGGCAGAAGTTCTCAAAGGGGGGTTCCTTAGACCTTTTTTATAAAACTATTGTAAATATTATATTATGTTATATAAATAATATTTTACAAAACTGCTTTGTGATAGTACTGATACATCATTTGCCTATTAAAATATTCTTCCTTTTTCCTACATAATCTGTGTGAGACCAGATTTTATTCATATACTTCAACTAAAACAATTAAAATAGATTGAATACAGAAGCAGCTATGAGACTCCAACTTTTATTGTCAGACATTAAAAGATTTGCAAAAATCTATAAACCAATGACATTCTTTTTCAATTTTTTTTAATTTTGGGAAATATAGTTATTTTCATAAAAATGTTTTTAACTTATGTTAATATGGAATAGGTTTGTTTTTTTAAAGATTTATAAATACTTTAAAATTTCATCAGTTTTAACTGATAATATGATAACTATGGATACATAGAATCCACAAAAATAAAAGCTCTTTTGGGTCCTCAATATATTTATCATGCAAAACATATTTCCATATTAGCCATGTTGCAAAAAAAAGCAAGAAAAGCAAAGAAAGTGTAAAACAACATGCTTCATTGTGCACTCAGAGTTTATCAGTTTTCTCTCTGGAGGCAGACAGCATTTTTCATCACTAGTCCTTTGGAATTGTCTAGGATCTTTGTCTTGACAGAGTAGCTATGTCTTTCACAACTGACTATCATTACAATTTTGCTATTACCATATACAATGTTGTCCTGGTTCTGCTTACTTCACTTTGCATCAGCTCATGTTAATCTTCCCAGGTTTTCCTGAAATTGTCCTATTTGTCATTTCTTATAGCACAGTAGTGTTTCATTACAATCATATATCACAACTTGTTCAGCCATTCTGCAACTGATGGGCATCTCCTCAATTTCTAAGTCTTTGTCACCACAAAAAGAACTGCTATAAATATTGTTGTATAGATATAGATACATCATTTACCTTGCTGGAAAAAAAGCAATATAATACTCCAAATTCAAATAGAAATTATTTCTGATCTATAACACACATATATCATATATATGTATTTACATATATACATATATATATATTAAGATTTCACTCCTGCCAGAAATAATGTTTTCTAATACTATAAATAAATAAACTTTCTTTTTCTTTTTCCCTGCTTCCGACCTGGAAAGAGGATGAAAACAGAAATCCTGCTTTTCATGCTTGTTACCTTCATGACCTGGGGCAAGTCACTGGGTTCCCTTGGCCTCAGTTTCTTCATGATCTATAACACTTTGATAAAGGAAACATATCAAGAATGGTTCACCTTTCTCCTATTAAAAGTGGAGATTTTTAGAAAGAGGATTAAGAGAGAATACAACAAGCAGACTTCTTGGCCAATCTGAAAGGAACACTGAGGGTAAAGGGGTGATGGTGGGAAAGGAACTCCCAGTTTATATCGAATTAACAATCTTTTGTGCATTTCAACACATCTTGTTTTGCTTCTTTTCTGTGTTGGCCAGATCTTACTGAACTAAGTGACCATTGACTGCCTGCCACTCCAGCTATCAGACTGAGGTGATCCCATTCTTATAGCACAGACTCCTTCAGTGACTCACAGTCTGTCCTTCATCCCCTCTCTCAAGCAAGGAAAAAGCAAAAGCAAAGGCCGGAAGAAAACCTTGAAGAACAACTGGATCCCTTTGCCTTTTATTCAAGGGATGCTTGGGCTTCCCAGCTGATAGCCCACACTTCAGAAAATTTAAGTTCAGCTTGTTGTTCAGTCATGTCTGACTCTTCATGACCCAATATGGGATTTCCTTGGCAAAGATACTGGAGTGGTTTGCCATTTCCTTCTTCAGCTCATTGTATGGATGAGGAAACTGAGGCAGACAGTGTTAAGTGACTTGCCCAGGGTCACACAGCTAGTAAGTGTCTGAGGTCAGATCTGAACTCAGGAAGATGAGCCTTCCTGATTCCAAGTGTTCTATCTACCCTGCTACCTACCTGCGAAATTCAACTTGCATTTAGATATTTCTTTTTTGGGACTGGCTTTCCACCAGGACTGTGCTGAGAGAGACACCAAAGGTGCAAACCCACAGGGCCCCACAGCACTAGAGTGGTCAGTGTTGGCCAGAAGGAGAACACGAGTTTGCACTTTGTTGTTGTGTTTGTCCTTCCTTTTTGAAGAGGACCCATGACATCAGGGAGATGATGCCATGACTGGCAGTTGACTTGGATTAGAGTGAGGGAGGGCTGTGCAAGTTGACCAGCCTCACTTTCTCCTCCAGAGCCATCTGGGTCCAGGACCAGATATTCATCAGGATGACTACAGATGACCCAGGATGCAATGGGAGACCCTGGGACCTTTCAGGCTAAGGCTTTTTCAGATTCTCTGTTAGAGTGAGGTAACACCCATTCAGTGAATAAGAAGTGAGTCAAGGGATGGCCCTTTTAATTAGAAAAAAAATCAGACTGGGAGGGGAAGACCCTCAGAGTTTGCGAAACAGTTACTATTTACATTCACTCTGAGCCAGGAGGGCTCAAAATATAGCCATTAAGTGGTGCTTGGGTACATTGTACACAACCCATTGGTTCCTTAGTGGTAGAAACTTAATCAATACAATTGAAATCCTCCTCCTCCCCATGCAGAATGGTGGACAAAAGGCAATTTCTTTTTCTCTTTTTCTGCCGCTTCCCTAAGTCACTGCCCACATGTTGTTCGGTCATTTTTCAATTGTGTCTGACTCTTTGTGACCCCATTTGGGGTTTTCTTGCCAAAGATACTGGAGCGGTTTGCCATTTCCTCCTCCAATTCATTTTACAGATGAGGAAACTGAGGCAAGCAGAGTTTATTGACTTGTCCAGAGTCATACAGCTAGTGAGTGTCTGAGGCCAGATTTAAACTTAGGAAGATGAATCTTCCTGACTCCAGACCATGCACTCTATCCACTGTGCCACCAAGGGCCCATCACTGTCAACATAGTGATGTTCCTAGAAGAACTGAAGGGTGATTTATACAAACTAGGAAGCAGAACACTAAAAACTATATCATCTATGCCTTTTTTTCTTCCACATAGAGAGACAACATGGTGTAAGAGTGAGAACACTCAACTTGGAATTAGAAAGAACTGAGGTCGAATCATGCCTAACTGTGTGACCCTGGGTGAGTCACTAAACCTCTCTGTGTCTCATTTTCTTCATTTGTGAAATGACTATGACCTCACAGGATTATGAGGATCAAATAAAAATGTTCTATAAATTCCTCTTAATTAAAAAAAAACATATTAAAACCTACTAGGTACAAAGCACTAAATGTCAAGTATTATTATCTTTATTATTCCTCTCCAACCATATGAATAAATAACCCCTTAGGCTAGGCTGAATGTTGTTAGGACCTAATTCAAGACATACTTGCTTGCCAGCCTCTTATAATTAAGGGGCTTAATTAAAGGAAGCTGTCCACCTGCCTTGCCTCCACTTTCTCACCCCCAACTCACTTCTCAGCCACCGGTATTCAGGCTTCAGACCTCTTCACTTTACTGAAACTGCCTTCTTCAAGGTTACCAAAGATCACTAAATTGCTAAAGAGAATTCTCAGTCTACATTGTTCTTTTAAAAAAAAATATTTATTTAGTATTTTATTTTCCCTAGTTACATGTAAAAACAATTTTAACATTCATTTTTAAAACTTTTGAGTTCCACATTCTCTCCCTTCTTGAATACCCACCCACCCCCATTGAAAAGGCAAGCAATTTGATATAGGTTATATGTGTGTAGTCGTATAAAACAGTTCTATAATAGTCCTGTTGTGAAAGAAAACATAGAAGAAAACTCATGAGAAGTAAAGAAAGCTAAAAAAAAAAAGTATGCTTCAATCTGTATTCAGACAGTTTTTCTCTAGGGATGTATAGCACTTTTCATCATAAATCCTTCAGAGTTGTCTTAGAACATTGCATTTCTGAGAATAGCTAAATCATTCACAGCTGATCATCTTACAATATTGCTGTTACTTTGTACACAGTATGTGTCACTTTGCATCAGTTCATGCAAGTCTTTCTAGGGTTTTCTGAAGATCCTGCTCATCATTTCTTATATGATAGTATTCCATTATAATCACATAACACAACTTGTTCAGTCATTCCCCAAATGATGGACATTCCCTCAATTTCTAATTCGTTGCCCCCAGAAAAGAGCTGCTGTAAATATTTTTGTACATATAGCTCCTTTTCCTTTTTGTTTTTTGTCTCTTTTGGGATACAGACCTAGTAGTGGCATTGCTATGTCAAAGTGTATGCATAGATTTATAACCCTTTGGGCATATTTCCAAATTGCTTTACAGAATGGTTGAATCAGTTCACAACTCCACCAACAATGCAGTCTATGTCCTTCTTGACTTCCCTGTAGTATTTGACACTTTTAACCACTTTAGCCTCCTAAATATTCTCTTTCCCTGGGTTTTCCTGACATTGCTGT
Organism: Pseudochirops cupreus; assembly: GCA_028627135.1. Classification (NCBI taxonomy): domain Eukaryota; kingdom Metazoa; phylum Chordata; class Mammalia; order Diprotodontia; family Pseudocheiridae; genus Pseudochirops; species Pseudochirops cupreus. Next base: position 210,491,455 of record CM053580.1, read on the forward strand.
CTCTTGGTTTTCCTCTTACCTGTCTACTCCTCAATCTTCTTCGTTGGGTTTTTATCAGTGACCATGAGTGTGCCCTAAAGTGACACAGTGGATAGAGTGCCAGCCTTGAAGTCAAGAAGACTCTTCTTTATGAGTTCAAATCTGATCTCAGACACTTACTAGCTGTGTGACCCTGGCCAAGTCACTTAACCCTGTATACCTCAGCTTCCTTATCTGTAAAAATGAGCTGGAGAAAGAGATGGCCAACCACTCCAGTGTCTCTGCTAAGAAAATCCCAAATGGCATCACAAAGAGTTGGACAGGACTGAAAAACACCAACTAGGGTGCCCAAAGGCTGTCCTGGGCTGCCTTCTCATCTCTGTCTGACCTCTCTTTCTGCGTGATCTCATCAAACTACCATGCATTCAACTATAACCTCTATGGAAATGATTTCCAGATTAATATATCTAGACACGGTTTCTCTCTAAAATCTGATTTCATGTCACCAACTGACTTCTACATCTCCAAGTATTTGTTCTGTAGGTATAGCAATTCACACTCAATATGTTCAAAACAGAACTCACTGTTTTTCTTTCAAAGATTTTCACTCTTTCTAACTTTATTCTTTTTCTAAAACAAGCTTTTCAATGACATTTTGGTTTTTTATCATGTAATTTCCCTTGGTAGCTTTCCCCTTTCCCTCTTCTTCACTTCAATGGTCACATATAAAAATTATTAAGAAAGAAAGAAGGAAGGAAGGAAAGAAGGAAAACTCAGCATGTATTAATACACATCAAAAACAAGTATGAATTATACCACATTCATGGTCCTCCCATCTTTATACAGAGGTAGGCTGAGGGCTTAATTTTGTTTAGGTTACCTCCATTCTTCCTGTCATTCAAGTTCACAACTTAAGAATAATTTTTGACTCTTCCTCACCTCTCATATTCATTCACTTATCAAGTCTTGTCAATTCTTCCTCCTCAAAACATCTTACATTCATCCTCATCTCTGTGCTCACTCAGCCATTATTTTAGTTCAGGTCCTCATCAATAGCCCCCCAGTTGGTCTCCTTGCCTCCTTCTTGTCTCCTCTCTCCACACAGTTGCCAAATAGATATTCCTAAAGCATAGGTCTGACCCCATTACTGTCCTGCCCAAGAAGTTCTCACAGCTTCCTCTTGCTTCTAGGATAGGAATTCTTCAGATTTTTTGTCATGGACCCCCTTAGCAGTCTAATGAAGTCTATGGACCCCTTTTTTGAGGATAATCTTTTAAGTAATTGAATAAAATGTTATATTTTAGGTAAAGGTTAGTGAAAATGTATTTTTTTTTCTTTATCGAAGTTCGTGGACTCTCTAAACTCTACCAATGATCTCCTTGGAGATCCATGAACCCCAAGTTAAGAACCCCTTCTTTAGGATCAAATACAAGCTCTTTTCTGTCTGGCTTTTAACACTCTTCCCTCTCTGGCTCCTGATGAAGTCTCCACGTGACTCTTCCTCACACATACATGTGTGCTCTCTCCCCTTCCCTTCTCGCTTCTCTCCCTCACCTGGAAGCTTCCTTCAAAGCTCTGTTCCAACGGCCCTTCCTCCGGCCAGCTCATCATGATCCCCTGCTTGCTACTGGCCTTCGCCAGAAACGGCTCGGGACCTAATCTGCGTATATTCTGTATATGATTTCCTCCCCTGTGACTTCGCCCCAGAAGAATGTAGTCTCCTGAAGCAATACGTGCTCTCGTTCTTTTCCATGTCTGGTTTTGCTTCTTCTTTCCCGGGGATCACTCATTGGTTACCACCCTTCTGCACAGCCAGGCCATCGTACGGTGTGAAAGTATCTGCAGACCCTGTACACGACCGCGCGCCACCGGGGAGGGGGGGGGGGGAATCGGAAACTCGAGGGATTGCGGGACTGAGTCTTGTAAACTAAAAGTAGATTTTAAAAAAAATTTTAAAAAAGAGTCTAGTCTCCTCGAGGCGAAGGACTCTCGCTCTCGGACGTTTGCTGTTGATTTCCTGAGGCAGGTTTGGCCACGTCTTTGTGTTTCTCTTTGTCCGTATTTGTCTTTCATATTATTCTGTATAAAGAACAATTCCTTTATTTGTGTTTTTCTTCGGCTTCCCCGCACGTAGCACAATGTCTTGTACACAGAGGGTGTTTAATAAGTGATTTTGCATGAATGTCTTTAAATACTGAGATGCTGTAACAGCTATTTTTGGAAAGAATTATCCCCAGAATGATTCTGAATGCTTATGCTTGCAACATATAAATTTATTGAGAGGAAAAAAAAGGCATCATTTCCATCTTCTTGGGATAACGTTTTTAGGAGAAATGAGGGAAAATGTGAAACTTTGCAACTTGCAAAAATTCTTTCCTGTTATTCCTGTTATCTGATTTGATTCTCACAACAATTTTGGTGAAGACAGTGAAGTTACTATTATCTCCATTTTACAGATTAAGAAACTGAGGCTTATGAAATATGAATTAGATATCTTGTTTGCCTCCAGAGGACTAAATTGAGACTAATGGATAGAAGCTGCAAAAGGACAGAAAAGGCTTGATGTATGAAAAACTTCCTAACAAATTGGAGCCCAAAGCAGGCTGCCTCAGAAGGCAGTGAGGTTGCCTATACACTAGAGGTCTTCAAACAAAGTCTGATTGATGGCATGGTAGGCATGTTTTTCAGATACAGAAAGCTTATGTGCCCTCTGAGATACTTCCCACTCTGAGCTTTGGAATCTTAGAAGTCATCCCCTCATTTTGGAGTTGAACTAACTAGTTGAACTAAATCCCAGAGATTTATGACCTGACTTGCCCAAGATTATTCCATTATTAACTCTGTCATGTGGGACGGAGATCTCAGGTCTCTTGTCCCCTAACTCAGTGCATCTGGTTTCCAGGAACGCAGAAAACTAGAACAATTTCCTTTCCTCACAGTGGCGAGCCCTGAATTAGGTGTACAGTTGGCTCTCCATAACTTCCTACCAATTGTTTGCCACTGGGCCTTCACATCACAGTTTTCTAGTACGGAAGAAGGAGTATGGAATTAAGAGAGACGAGGAACAGCAATGGACAGACTAACGGAGCACATTGTTTGCAGGAAGGGATTGTTTGCGTTTTTAAACAACGCAATGAGCCCCTTTAACATGTTCTCTGAAAGGCTTCCTTTATGAATTTAGCTTATCCTTCACACTGCCAACATAATTCCTAATCCATGATTTTTTTCTTCAAACTATTTTGGGAGTTTGAAATTAGAATTAGATAAATTATTTGTTAAGCACTTACTACATATAACTGTGCTAAATTCTAGGGATGCAAGCAGCCAAGACAATTCCTGTGCTCAAGGAGCTTACATTTCAATGGAAGAACGGGAATAATGATAAATAATAGAGCTTCTTGTTTTTGTTGCTGTTCAGTCTTTTCCAACTCTTTGTGACCCCGTTTGGGTTTTCTTGACAAAGATCCTGGAGGGGTTGGCCATCAGGATTAAGTGAAAAATAACCACAGTATTACAGCATCTCAGAATTGAAAGTGTCCACGTCCAACCTGCACACAAAAGGAATCCAACCTGAATATTTCCAGGGAAAGAGAACTCACCATCTCTCTAGACAGCTCATTCTACTTTGGGACAGCTCTGACTGTTGTTTTTCTAGACATTAAACCTAAATTTGACTTTCTGTATCTTGTGCCCATTGCTCTTCATCTGTCCCATGAGGCTAAATGGAACGAACCTAATCCTTCCTCCACAGGACAATCTTATCATACTTAAAAACAGCTATCATATATCCACCTCCAACACTCCCCCTCTCCTCCTCCACTTCCCCACTCTCCCACTCCCCCAATCTTCTCTTCTCTAGAACTGGTCATCTTCTAAAACATGCCTGTTTCCTTTAATTCATCTGCATGTGACATGATCTCAAGGCTCTTTTTCATCCCAGTTGCCCTCTTTTGGAAACTCCCCAGCTTATTAATGCCCTTCTTACATGGTAGCTCCCAGGACTGAATAAAGTACTCCAGATGAGTCTAAGGAGGGTAGGGTAAAGTGCCAGTGTCACCCAATGGCTGGTTCCTGATGTTGGTCCTTTCCAGACACAGCTAGTCCAGGGCTTGGCTGGTCCAGCCATAGCCTGTACTTTCTGCCTCTCCAGCTTGGTAGGATCTGCCAGTACTTATACCCTGCTGGTATAGCCTTCAAGAGCCCAGGGTGACCTTCATACCATGATGAGACATCAGAGGCCACTAAAAATATCTCCATATTCAATAATGCTACCAAAGAATCCCACTTACCTGGAGAGGGGAAATTGACAGTCATATTACCAGCAAAACCTCTGAACGCCAGACAGTCGTTCATGCTGGAACAATTTGAACTGGGCTCATCTCAGAGCTACTGAGACTGATGCCATCCTGACCACATGCAGCACAATCAGCAGAGACTATATGGCACAGAGTCCTTGTCTAGGAGGGGAACATGAGGAGACAGCCAGAGATAATCAAGTCAAAATTGCATCTCTCATTCTCCCTCATCAGCCTTTTATTTTGACTGGACTCTGAGGGCTCTCGGCGGCTCTCCATTCCCTTTTGGGTTTTTTTGGCTGAAGGACTCTTGGATTGACCTACATTGTGCAGCTGGGTGGTGTATGTCCAACCTGCAGAATTCTCTTTTGAAATGGCGTTATGAATAATGTGTTTAACAGATGAAAGGCTCAAGGACTGAGCAAGTTTCTCAGTGCTTAGCTCTCATTTATAAGTCAGCAGTGACAGCAGTCAACCCACACAAAACATTTTCTCCACCAGCCCTCCCCTCCTCCCCCCTTGAAAATCTCCCACAAGTTGAAAATAGCTTTATCCGATACTTGTGCTTCTTACTCAGATGGGTTTTTCATCCTTGGCCTAGTTCTGATTTAAGCACAATATGCCTAATGAGTAATAATGACTTCAAACAGGATAGTGCTAGCTGAAGTTGAAGTAATGCCTTAAGATAATTCTTTGAAACCATCAAACAGAATGAGTTGTATCTGCAGAGCTGAAATCGGAGCATGGGCCAAAGTAAACTTCCGGGTTTCTTGCCATTCCGACAGTAGTGTGACGAGCTTGTGGAAACTGGGTCCTGTTACACAGGTGTCACAGGGCAGGGGCTGGTGAGGGAGGGGTTGTAGTGTGCAGGTTCGAGGACAATGGTGACGATAGATTAGTGCACCTGAAGGGGCACAGGGGCTAGAAGCATCTGGTGGGTGGCCCAGAGAGGATGCTAAGGAACAGGATGGGAATCGATGTCCAGAGTCATTATGCTCTGAAGGGGGCTTCATAACTGACACGATCCATAGGAAAAGGCCTTCCAGTGACTTGTCCCCTGATGTTCCCATTGGAATCCTAAAAAGATGGGGAGCGGCTTTCTAAGAGGAACGGCGGAACACAGCCGTTACTGGGAATTCTGCTGAATTTGTCACTTTGAGTACATTTTTGGTTCCTTGTAAAGAGAAAAACACTCGTCCTGGAAGATGCTTCATAGCTCACGGTGCAGTGATTATTTTTCTTTGTGAATGCCACAAGGTATAGTAACAACCTAACACTGACATAGCACTTTAAGGTTTGCTAAGTGCTTTACCTAAATGAATAATAACAGTAGCCAGCAATTCTACAGCCCCCAGTATGTCAGGCACTGTGCTAGTACTGCATGATTATCATCTCATCTGATACTCACAACAACTCTGGGGGGCAGGTACTATTATCCCCACTTTGCAGATGAAGCAACTGAGGCAGAGGTTAAGTGACTTGCCCAGGGTCACACAGCTAGTAAGTGGCTGAGGCTAGATTTGAACCAAGGTTCTCCTGACTGTTGGCCCAGCCCTCTGGGCTCAAGTCCTGCCTCTGACATATACTGGCATGTGACCCCCAGTAAGTCAATTAACCTCTCAATGCCTTAGGCAACACTCTAAGACTCCCAAGGTCCAAAGAAAGTGCTGACCCAAAGAGTTTCCTCGTCCAGGAGCTCCCTCTATTAATAAAATCATAGGTCCAGTCCAAGTTTCTGACAACTCTGAAAGCGAGGGACTCTTATTATACCCATTTTATAGACAGAAGAACTGAGGCAGATAGAAGTTAAGTGAGTTGCCCAGGGTTACAGAGTTTCTAAGTGTCTGAGGCTAGATTTGAACTTGGGTCTTCTTATCCAAGTTTAGCCATCTACTAAGCCACCCTATGAGCTCCCTGAGGGCAAGGACTGGTGGTTTGCTTTGTTTTGGGTTTTCTTTGTATCCCCAAGGCTTAGCACAGTGCCTGATGCAAACTAGGCACTTAATAAACTGCTAAATAAGACCTGATTGATCTTTACTTGTATAGTAGAAATAATTATAGCAAACATTTATAATATATTATATCATATATCATATATATATACATAATACATAATATAATATATTATATATAATATAATATAGCTCTATAGATATATATAGATATAGATATATTGCTTTTTTTTAGAGGGGGAAGGCAGGGTAATTCAGGTTAAGTGACTTGCCCAAGGTCACATGGCTAGTTTTGTGTTAAGTGTCTGAGGTTGGATTTGAACTCAGGTCTTCCTGACTCCAGGGCCCGTGCTCTATTCACTGTGCCACCTGGCCGCCCCATAAACTGTATGTTTTGTTTGTACATAGCTATTTGCATGGCACCTCCCTCATTAGAATATAAGCTTCTTAAACGTAGGGACTGCTGTTTTTACTCCCCTTTGTGTTTCCTGGGCACTTAGCGCAGTGCCTAATGCATAATCATCATTTAATAGATGCTTGCTGGGTGCCTGACTGAATGATGATATCAGTTCTAGAGCTATAAGGGACCTTAGAAGCCAACTGACCAACTCTTTTATCTTACAGAAGAGGAAACCAAAGCTCAGAGAGATTAAGCAATTTGCCCAAACTCCCACAATTAGTAGGTGGTAGAAGAGGCAGAATTTCTTACTCAGGTCCTGTGACTCCAATTCAGTGCTCTTTTTCCCCCAAATCCTGCTGCCCCTAGGCCCAGCACACTCTATATTTACCACTTAGTCCCTCCAAAATGTCATGAAGTTGAAGTTAGACAACATACATCTTTTTGAAAAAGGAAATAGCAAACCCCTCAGTATCTTTGCCAAGAAAACTCCAAATGGGGTCACAAAGATTCAAACACAACTGAAATGTGTGAATGACAGCAAGGACAGGTGTTTGTTCTTCATTCTGTTCTTGGGCTGCCCAGTTTTGGAAGAGGAATGATGAAGAGTAGGGAGAAGAGAAGACATGAATTTATTCCAAGATCAAACCAAACCTTATCTTACCCCATGAAATTATGCATGTAAAACATTATACAAACTTTTCAAGCCCCATGAAAATATCAGCTATCATTATCATCATTATTATGAGTTATAAAAGAAATAGTAATCATATGTTCTCTGATTAAGCCATGGTCTCTAAAGACCCTTCCTATACCCCTCACCCCGAGCATGTCACAGTAAGGCAGCATAATACAACAGAAAGACCATTGAACTGGGAGTCAGAGAACCTGGCTTCACTTCCCATCTGAGTGACTTTAGTGAATGTGAGAGGGTCTTCTCTGTATTCAAGAGAACTTCAAGTGTCCTTATCTACAAAATGAGTGAGTTGAAACCATTGAGCTTCAGGGTTTAAATCTATGATCCTGTGACTCACAAAGCTACATGTGGAGGGCCCAGGGTGATCTTTATGAGAAGTTTTTTGCTTTGCTCTTTCCCAGTCATCAATATGGCCAGTTCCTTGTTTATTGAAATCTTCTATTAAATGAGGATGATACCCATCTTCTCCCAAATCATTTTCATATTACGTTTCTCTGTGTACTTGCTGCCCTCAACTTGGGTATCAGTGCATACATTTTTAAGTTTATGGCCATGTTTTTGTTTTTTTCACATACCTGACCTCAGTTGTCATGTCTTCTCTGTAGCCATGTCTCTAAGAGGCAAACGTAAGGTGTCATTCAGCCCTAGGTATCTTTTCCCAGGAGTAGTAGGTGATACAGTGGATAGAGCACCAGTCTTAGAGTCAGGAAGGCCTGAGTTCAAATCTGGCCTCAGACACTTACTGTCTGTGTGACTTTAGGCCAGTCACTTAACCCTGTTTGCCTCAGTTTTCTCATCTGTAAAGTGAGCTGGAGAAGGAAATGGCAAACCACTCCAGTATCTTTGCCAAGAAAACCCCAAATGAGGTCACAGAGAGTCAGACAGGACTGAACAGCAACAACAACCATTCTGGCTGTCCTTTTATCGGACCTACAACATTGTAGGTAAGCTTTTCTTGTCCTCAAGGGCATATGGAAGGAAGCTCAATGTTCATTTATTAACAGTAATGTGTGCAAACATTGTCTTACCCAATGAAATCATGCATGTAAAACATTTTGCAAACTTTTCTAGCTCCTTGAAAATGTCAACTATCATTATTGTCATCATTATTCTAAGATAAAAAAGGAATAGTCACCATAAATCTGTGATAAAACCAGTTTATAAACACACTGAAAGATCCTTGTTAGGTTCCGTGGAAGGTTGGTTTGCAGGGTTTTTTTTGGGGGGGGGTCCAGATCTATGATTTCATAGGTATAGTCAGGCTTTGGAAAATACCCTTCCTTCATTAATACAGATGGATAAGTGGTCTATAATTTACAGTCTTACGACGGTTGCTGGGGACTCTCTGTGATTTCCCCAAGGTCACAAAGCCAGTATGAGTAAGAGGAAGGACCTGAGCTGGGTCTGATTCTGAGGCCAATTCTCTCTCCTTCATTCTATGCTACCTCGCTTATGTTCTATTTTAATCAAGAGTTCTATTTTTGTGAAAGAAGGATAAATGAGTGGGAAAGCAAGGCATTCTTTCTCAGTTGACCATGCCTCAGGAAGCCTTGTTGTTTGAAACATAAAAGCATAACCAGAGCACCACCGGTCAACTGGTAGTCACATATTCTAATTCTAAAATATAGATTGATCAATAGAAAGATAGATGAGAGATAAATTTATTTACATATCTGTATATATGTGACAACATATTAATAATATATAGTATTTAATATAATACAACATGTATGAGAGAAAGAGACAGAGAGACAGAGACAGAAAGAAAGAAAGAGAGAGGGAGAGAGAGACAGAGAGAGAAAGATAGAGAGAAAACGAAAAAGAGGGAAAGAGAGAGAGAGAAAGAGAGAGAGAGAGAGAGAGAGAGAGAGAGAGAGAGAGGTGTGGATCTAGCATTGGACCTAGAATCAGGAAGTTAAAATCTGGCCTCAGACGCTTACTGGCTGTGTGACCCTGGGCAAGTCATTTAACCTCAGTTAAATTGTCTCAGTTTCCCCATTATAGAATGGAGATAATAGTAACAACTACCTTCTAGAGTTGTTGTAAATATCAAATTAAATAATATTTGTAAAGTACTTAGCCTGGTGCCCATATAATAAAAGTCACTTAATAAATGCCTGTTTTCTTTCTTCCAAGCAAAGTGTCTAAGAGATATTTTGCAGCTTCTTATATGCTATTGTCAACACAAGATGTAATGTGGAAAACAGGACAAAAGGACACAGATAACAAAGATTACTTAGCTAAGAAATTTATAAAGAAGTACATAAAGTTCATAGCAACAAAATCTTATTTTAGAATTCTATTCTAGGCTTTTTGAAAGATAGCTACCTCTCTGTGCCGTTCATTTTGGAGCCAGAAGGATGCAGCAACTGGTCACTGGGGTCCTGTCCTGCCCTGCTTTATGGATCTAAAGAGCCTATTCAGAAGGATTCTACTTTAATAACTGTGTCTATACATCTCTTGAATGCAGAGAAGATCTCACATTCACTTTTTAATTTGATCTTATGCTGAATGTAAGGGAAAAATTACTTTTTTTTCCTCTAACAGTCATAAGCACCAGTTGTAACAAAAAGGAACTAAATTCTCCTTGGTTAGCCCATTTCCTGGTGGGGTGTTGTGAATGATCCTTCATCATAATGCTTCCCAGGCCTGTCTACCCTCCATGAAAATCTATATTTGGAAAGACCTTGGATTAGAGATGTGACTCACTGCCAATCTTTTGCTTTCTTTATCCACTCTTAAAAAGTCATTGAGGTTATGTTGAACCAGTCCAGTTTTCCTTCTGGAGTCCTAAGCTCCTTCAGATTTATCATAATTTTCTATTCTTATGAAATAGAAATACAGTGTTTGGGACCAGTTAGATATGTCCTGATACCAGAGTACTCTATAATTAGTGAGACAATAGCTAGAATATAGGAGTATTATTTGATTCCCAGTTCTGGGAGTCACATTGTCAGAAGAATGGACAAAGGAATGGGCAAAGGACCGGGATGGTGAAAGGGGTCTAGAAATGATATGTTAAGACTATGAAAAGCTTAGCAAGGGAAGAAAGATGACATAGGAAAGACATTATAGCCAGCTCCAAATACATCTCTCATTCCTGTTGACCTGAACTATGCTTACATAGAAACTTCATTCCTCTATTTCATGAAATTTTCTTCAGGAAAAGGATTGGTGGGTACTGGATATGGCAAATACCTGGGATCCCAATTTGTTTCTACAATGGCATGCCTTGCTAAATAAATCATTTGTCTGGATATAACAACTTGGTAATCTTTATTCCACCATACACTCTCCCCATTCAACAGATAAAGAAACTGAGGCAGACAGAGGCTAAGTGATTTACCCATGGTCAGACAGCTAGCAAATATAATAGCATATGTTTGAACTTAAATCTGCCTGACTCTGGGTCCATTTCTTCAACCACTGTGCCACCTAGCTACAAAAATCTCAGACCTTATGAAAACGAAACAAAACAAACAAAAAAAGATAAGAGAAAAAACATCAGCTTACCCATTTGCTTTTTTTCCTACTTATTTAGAATCTGCATTAGAGTCAGATATATGCAAAATTATCCCTAATGAGAGCATTAGAAGCCATCAAGCAGCTTTTGCAGGTAGCATTCAACAACGATCTCTACAATTTCACAATTGACTGAAATGGATCTGATCCCCGTTCTGAGTACCTGATGTGGCCTTTGGCAAATCACTAACCTTCTCAGGCTCTCAGTTTCCTCATTTGTGAAATAAATGGCTTGGATTAAATACGTGGCACCATGCCCCTTCAAACTCAGAGATCTATGACTGTATATAGAGAATCTAAAATCCCACTGTGTTTCGATTTTGTTTCTTTTTTAAATGAGAAAAAAAAAAGATGTTTTTTGATTAAGCAGAACAAAAGGCTTCCTTCCTTGGCTCTGTTCCAACCAGCTCTCTTCCCATTCACATATGATAATCATTTAAGAGTCCTTGAAGGACATAACACAAGAAAGAGCCATGTTCAAGATGATTTACACAGGACTTTTTATCATTTGAGCCTCCTAACAATTCTGGGAAGTAGGTCATACAGTTATTTTTCTTCCTATTTCACAGACCAGAAAACTGAGCTTTGGGACAACTGTGGCATGCCCATATAGCTTGGTCCAAAGCAGCAGCTGAACAGAAGTCTTCCAGATTTCATGGTCAGGTACTGATGTTCCCCAGAGGTTTTTAAGTGAAGAGTAGGTGACCATCTATCAGAGATGATGTGAGTGGACTTCCCAAACTGGGTGAGAGGTCAGACTACACGATCTCTATGGTTCCTTCCAAATTAACTCTGATCTTATTAATTCCCTTTCTTGCTATAAACTGAAAGTAAAGAAGGGCAGTATGGTGTAGTAGGTGGTCATCTAAGCTTTCAGCAAGTTGGGAAAAACTGGGTTCGACTTCCATCTCTGGTGCATGATGGCTGTGGGACTCTGGGCAAGTAATCCAACTTCTCAATGCCCCTTTGTCTCCTCCTCCCAACAACTCTCTAAGACCGTAAATTGCCAATTAGAATTGACTAAGAGGCTCAGTGGACAGAATGCTGGGCTTGGAATCAGGAAGACCTGAATTCAAATCTGGTCTCAGACATTTCCTAGCTGTGTGACTCTGGGCAAATGACTTCACCCTATTTGCCTCAATTTCCTCATCTGTACATTAAGCTGGAGAAGGAAATGGCAAACTACTCCAGTTTCTCTGCCAAGAAAACCCCAAACGGGGTCACAAAGGATCAAACACCACAACATTCATAGGGGAGTTTCTCCACAGGGAGTTCACTAAACCAATGAAATCACAGATCTGGAAAACACACACACACACACACACACACACACACACACACACACACACACACACACACACACACACTATCCTGTTCTCTTTTTTTCCAGGCCATAAATATTTCCAGCTGTATTCTTCAACAGGGATATCCAAGCCACTTCCTTCACTCTTCTGACAGCATTTACTGCTTGGCTGAATAGCTACCTTTTTGATCCCGTCCCTCTTTATCTAGAGCAGATTCTCTGTGATTTTCCACTCCCTGGGACTGATGTGATCTTGTATCTATGCTCTTCACGCAGTTTCCAGGAGACACTGCCTACAGCCTCTGAGCCCGAGCTCTCCAGCAGGTCGGACAAACTTCCTTTCTCTTTAGCTTTGCACGAGTGACCCACTGACCTACTTTTCTGCTTCTGCCTGGCATAACTCAGCATCCTTGTAACTTGAAACTCCCCCTCCTCCACCAATTCGGAAGGTTTAGCTCCTGAGACAGGAAACATGAGGTTAACAGCACTGCAGATAGAAATATAATGGACCAGGGTGTTTGAAGCTGCCAGACTAGCTCCATTTGTCATTATAGATTAGACTACTGCTTTATTTTTTTTAAGTGGCCCTGTGTACACTGATGCATGAGGATTAGATGGCGCTTCTCCCACTTTCATATTTAAACAAAAAACAAATTGTGTTCCTTTACCCTGAGATTCTCACTCATGCTGTTTCTCAGTCAGACTGAAAATGAAAGTGTGCGTGTGTGTGTCTGTGTGTGTGTGTGCTGTGAACACAGACGCAGAGGGTTAGGATGTCTGGATAAAATGGATCAAAGGGAAAAAAAGATCTCCAGAACATCCCAAACTGTGTGCATGCAACAGAGGCTGAAATTGCCAGGAAGAAAACACCTTGACAGAACAACAATTGCACATGAAACCAAATAAATTGGGCAGTCAGTTACAAATGTCACAGTGTCACATAGTATTTATACCTTCACAGAAAACAGCAGCCAATCGCAGAATTAATTTTTCCTGGTTGTGTTAAGTGGAGGGGAGGGAGGCTGCTGACAGCTGAGCAAGGCAAGCTGGTGGATGGGAACAATGATAGGTTGATAGGTACAGATCGTGAGTCAAAATTCAGCCAGCATTATCTATAAGAGGGAAGAGGTGGGGACCTGGTGAATTCTAGAAACAGATCTGACCCAATCTCTACGGTCACTGGAGGCCCCATAGTCAGTTTGGCTTTTGCGTTCCACTTTGAATAGATATAAAGCATTATGGCATAGTAGTCGATCCCTAAACATTTAGTAATTTTCTACTATGTGCCAGGCGCAGAGGGACAGCTAGGTGGTACAGTGGATAGAGCACCAGGGCTGGATTTAGGAAGATCTGAGTTCAAATCTGACCTTAGACATTTGCTAGCTATATGAACCTGGACAAGTCACTTAATCCCTATTTGCCTGGGTTCCTCATTTGCAAATTGGGGGCACACTGGAGAATGAAATGGCAAACCACTCCAGGATCTTTGCAAAAAGCAAAAAAAGGCTAAATTGGGTTACCGATAGTTGGAAACAAATGAACAACAACAACGGGCCAGGCACTATGCTAAACTCTAGGGGTAAAAAAAAAAAAAGCAAAAGTCAATTCCTTCTCTTAAGGAGCTCACATTCTATAGAGAGCTGACTTTGGCACCAAAAAGACCTGGGTTCAAGTCCCCTGGCTTCACATCCTGGCTGTGTGACCCTGGGCAAATCCCTTAACCTCTCATTGTTCTAGGCAACTCTCTAAAATTATAAATTACAGTACAGGTATTGGAGAGAGAAAGTTTCTTTGTCTAGAGGTTCCTTATACTAATGGAGTCACAGGTTCAATCCCTGGACTAAAATAATGAATATCATAGACCTAGAGTTGAAAGGACAAAGAAGCCTTCCCATACCACTCCCCCCATTCTACAGTTGAGAGAACTAGGAAAAGGGCTAGGGATACCCAAAGCCATACAGGTAGTGAGCATCAGAGGTAAGATCTGAACCCAGGTGTTCCGATCACTGAATCAGTGACCTTTCCACTGTATCATGTTGCCTCAAGACAGTTCTAGACTATAAGGGAGGGGTCCCAGACATGAGGGGATCCTAGGTAAAAAGAAGGCCCTTCTCTATTGTTTTGTGACTAATAAAAGGAACATTTTGCTTGGCCTGTACATTTAAATGTCAGAGCCAGTCGCTGGGCAAAGAAATCTCTCATTAACAGTAATTTCCAGTCATGTGGCATTTTATAAAATGTTTTCATATATATCACATCTCATATGATTCTGAAAACAGCCTTGTAATCATAAGCCTTTTGTTGTTGTTGTTCAGTGCCGTCCAACTCTTCATGACCCCATTTGGGGTTTTCTTGGTAAAGATACTGGAGTGGTTTGCCATTTCCTTCTCTAGCTCATTTTACAGAGGAGGAAACTGAGGCAAACAGAGTGAAGGAATTTGCCCAAGTCCACACAGTAGCAAGTGTCTGAGACCAGATTTGAACTCAGGAAGATGAGTTTTCCTGGCTCCAGGTCCAGTGTTCCATCCACTTAACTACCTAGTTGCTCAAAGTCACAAGCCTAGCCACACATTATCTAATCTAATAAAGCAGATTATTAAATCCAATTAAATTGAGGAAACTGAGTCTCAGAGGCTTACTTAAGGTCATACAACCAGTTAGCAGCAAAGTCCAAATCTTCTCATCCCAAAACCAAAGAACTAAGAGGTCAAGTGGAGGATTTATTCCTGCCATTTCTTTGGAAAGGAACATTTCAATGAACTCTCCATTGCCTTCCCAGGGCACCTAAACACCCAGTCTGGAGGGCTCTGAATGAAACGGACATGGAGACCTGGAACAGGTGCAGGAGAGCATAAAAATGTATTTGTTTTCTTCCCACCCTTCAGTTTACAGGAGTGTGAAGTCCCAGAGGGTCAGGAACCTTGCCCAAATACTCAGGAATAAAGAAACCCACAATCTACACTCAAGTAAAACATTTATCCCAGTTAACTGCTTGTACCTTTCTCAAAGGAGAGGGGAGAACAGAATTCTACATTCCAGATGGAACTTTGCACACATTTTCCCATCCATTGGTCCTTGGCTTTACCTTCACAGAGTCTGGGCAGCACCCTCACCATCCATTTGCTATCAGGTAGATCCTGCAAAGTCTATGTCAGCAGCGATGGATGGCAGCTGGGCCCTGCCTTTCACTCAGACCACAGAGCAACGATCCCTAATTCCAGACTCTGCCTTAAAGTTCTGGCCCTGATTCAAATGACCCAGGATAAGAAGAAATGTAAACAAACTTCATAGATACAAACAAGCAATGCCCGGGAAGGGCTAGCAGCAGTGATGACAAAAATAGAAAAGAAAAGATCGCCAACAAAATATTCAAATTAACAGAAGGAAGTTCAGAGAGGAAGACAGCAAGCAGCTGTGGACCTAACTTAGAGAATATATTATTATTTAACTGCATATAATAGAGATTCATGGGTTTCTTTAGGGGAAAAAAATAGGGCTTAGTTTTTATCTCTTGCCAAGCTTAGGTATATCTCATGGGATATAGAGTGACTGTAAATACATTTTTTTGTAAAAAAAACTTTTATTAAAAAAGTTTAAACAAATTATCTTAATAACTAGGAAAACAAGATTATGCAGAGTCAAATTCTGATGGTATATGTATGGAATGTTTATTAATTTTAATCAGATCATAATAGGAAGCTAAAATTTCTGCTTAAAAGGTATATGATACAGTCCAGAGTAAAACAGAAATGGCATCATAGGACATCTTATATTATTCCAAATTGGTTATAAATATCTAAGATCTTTTATATGGTCCATTTTTTAAAAATCACAATGTTCTTTATTTCAATATAGTTCATAAACCATAATTTCATTGGATTGGGTACTTCCTCTTTCTTATGCAACACCTAATCCTCTTCACCTTCGTAGATGGCCTTCATGAATTGTTGCAGTGGGAAACAGCATTGCAATCCTGCATGTACCTGGCCTTCCCTGTCTGAGCCATTTGACTCCCCACCTGACCAAGGACATGCAAAATTGCAAAGAATTTTATCACTGCCAACCATTATGTGAACCTTAGACCTCAGGCCCTTGACCCTATATGAAGCCCAGACCACATCCTTCCCCTCTCTGGTCTGTAAAAATCCACTCCTTTTTCTCCCTGGACTCCATTGCCTCCCTCAAATACCTATTTGTTTTTCATACTTAAATGTTTCCTTTGGTTTCTGTCGCCTGGTCTTGAAATAATTTGCTTCCCTGTTCTTCACCTACGTGAAAAGCAGGGCCCAGCTGCTGTCACTTCTGCCACAGACTTTAGAGGAGCCACCTGGTAGCAGAAGGATGATGAGAGTACTGCCCAGACTGTGTGAAGGGAAAGCCAAGGACCAGTGGATGGGAAAATGTGTGTGAGGTTCCATGTGGAACATAGAATTCAGTCCTTCCCTTTACCTTAAGGGGAAGCATAAGCAGTCATTGGAATGAATATTTTACCTCAGGAAAGTTTCATTACCCAGTCTTTCAGGGATGGGCCAGTGTTCAGGCAGGCTGGTGCTCAGACAGTAGAGACCCAGTTTATCAATTAGCCCATTTTCATAACTTTCTTGCCTGATATCACTTCTTGGAGATTGAATTTTAAAGGACTTTGGTGGAGGGAATGTTTCTTACATTGATTAAAATTGAGCTCTTTATTCCCAGATTTCCCAAGTGGAGTGATTTGGGACTAGTGCACAGCAGAAAATGAAAGTAACAAAGAAATCAAGAGACTCCAGTACAGTTTGTACAAGTCATTAGACCTCTTTGGGACTGAGCTTTCCTCTGGGTAAAAGGGCAGGGTTGGACCAGGTGCACTCTCAGGTCCCTTCATGGTCTGAAGCTCTGATCCCACAATCCTGGAACTGTTTTGGACCTTTTTGACATCGCCTAAAAATATAAATGCCGAAGAAAATAGAGAGTTCAGCCATTTTCTAAATCACCTTCTAGGATTTGGGGTGCTTTGTGGTTTATTTTTTTCAATTCTTCCCTGTTTCTTTTACCAAACTATCATCTTGGTTAAGTGCATTTTCAGAAACTCCAGGTGCCGTCTGCCCATTATGCACAGCACATTCCCCACTCACTAGTCATTACCCTCCTAGAATGCAAATGCACTTATGGTTACCTGGTTACCGTTGTTAAGAAGTAGAGAACAGAAGTGCCAAGTGTGACTTAGAGGCACAATAGGTCTTCCACTGAGAGCTGAAGTTGCCAAAAACCTCTTTGTTTAGACAAGCGCAGACAAGACTCTAGCTCTGTTTGTGGGGTGAATAGGTAACAGCAGTCAATGCTGCTGGGCGTCAGCGGTTACATGGAACCCGTGGGGTGCTGGGGGCAAGAGACCCGCTCTCTATTTCTCCCCTACACCTTGGCCAGTACCTTAGTTTAAAAAGCACCTTAGTTTGCCTACCCACAAAACAGGTGATGATTTGACAGGTATTACAGTGAACTAGTTTGTTGGACCCATAATTAGGGTGAGGTCACTGGGTCTTTGCTCCAAGCAGGGAATATTTAGAGAGTGACTAACAGGACCATCAGCTGCAGCTGCTATCCCACCACCTAGACTCCCTGGTCTACACATCACAACTTCCTCCTCCTGGCAGTCAAACTCCACCGATGCCCCACCCCCAAACTTCTCCGCTGAATCAGCTAGTCCTTCACCAGCACAATCAATTAATCTGCAAGGCTTTATTAAGTTCCTGCTACGTGATTTGGAACTGCTACGTGTCAATCCGCCAATACCCATTTATTAAGTGCCAACTCTGCATCAAGCAAAAATATGTGTATCAAAGGCTGTTGCCGCCATGTAGCACGAGGGTGTCACTGTGGCTCAAAGGAAAACAAAAGACATCTCTGGCCTCTTCTCCAAGGGAGACCTTCGTTCCAAAGCAGGAGGCTGGGACCAGAAGCTTGGCAAGTTGGTGTCCTCGGCGAGAGGGAGCACTGGGCTGGAATTATTTCTATCTATATTACTTAGCCTAGGGTTATCTGGGTATATGACTGTGAAGAAGGAAGCGATCACTACTCACCATGAACTCATAAAAACTGTGGTCTTCGGGGCTCACTTCCTCCTCCAAGAGGACACTACCCTCTCCTCATTCCTATGAGTTTCCAGTCCCTTAGCAGGATAGACGCCTTCCACTCCAGGGATGAATTCACCCTACAGGACAACTAAGAAACAGATAAGTCTAGACTAGCCAGAGGGAAGCCCTTGAATTAGATATGGACAGAGACAGTATTATCAAGCTAGGGATGAGTATTGTGACCCTAAACTCACCTGAGTGAGACCAAATGGCTCCCTAGCCCTTAAATCATTTAGACCAGTGGTTCTCAACCTTCCTAGTGCCGCGACCCTTTAATAGTCATATGTGGGTGTATCTGCATGTGGGCAGACCCACCTGGAGACGGATAGAGGAGTGGTGTCTCGGTTCCTAAGACCATCGGAAATATGTGTTTTCTGATGGTCTTAGGCGACCTCTGTGACCCCTGTGAAAGGATCGTTCAACCCCCAAAGGGGTCGCGACCCACAGGTTGAGAACCGCTGGTTTAGATAAATGACACATGATGAGGACCCCATTTGGTTCAACAAAATTTAAATGCTTAACTGCATTGTGGAAGGATGCAAAGGTGGCATTCCCATCATAACTAGAGGGCCAAGACAAAAATACAGAAAATATTTACAGTACATGGCTAAACAAGATAGCATATAACTGAGGGCCAAAGTTAGTGGTACAGACAATAAAAACTGGAGGAAAAAGTTAGAAAAAAATCAAAATGGAATTATAAAAACAAAACTACCTGTCAGAGGCTTCCCATAGCCTACCAAATCAAGAATGAACTCTTAATATTCAAGACCATTGACAATCTGAATCCATCCTACCTTTTCAGTCTAAGAATGGCTTTTACTACCTTATTTTCATCCTGTTCTTTCCTGTCTCTGTGCTTTGCACAATCTGTCCCTCATGGCTGGAATGGAATGCCCCTCCTTTTGATATCCTTCCCTTTTTTCAAGCCTCAAATCAGGTGTTACCTCCTCCAGAAAAGCTTCCCTGATTTCCCCAAGTTGAAAATGATCTCTCCCTTCTCAATTATCTCATTGCATTTTGGACTCTTCAGTTAGTCAATAAGCATTTGTTATGCTCTTACCATTTGCCAGGCACTGTGTTAAGGACTGTGGATACAAAGAAAGGTAAAAATAAGGTTTCTGCCCTCGGAGAGGTGAAGAAAGCACCAGGGAGCTACAGTAGAAGGAGTGGGTGATGAGTTACTGTAATGATGAATGAGCAAATGGAAAAGATATTAATGTGCCGTGCACCGTGCTGATCATGTCATTTAATCAGGTCCAAAAACAAGCGAATAAGGCAGAGCACATTCTAGCAGGGCTTTAACTTGGGGTCCATGAAAGCCCAGTTGTTCAAAAATATAGATAGATTAAATAGATATGGACATATACTGATAACTGTATTTAAATATAATTGGTTTCCTTGGAAACCTTCTGTATACACATTTAACAATATTGTTCTGAATTGGAAATTGGGGGGATGCTCATTAACTTGGGAATGACTGAACAAGTTGTGGCATAGGATTGTGATGGAATACTGCTGTGTGATAAGAAATGATGAGGGGGGGGTGGTTTCAGAAAAACATGGCAAGACCTACATGAACTGATGCAAAGTGAAGTAAGAACATTGAAAAGTGAGAGATCGTTGTACCCGGTAACAGCAACGCTTTAATGATGATCAGCAATGAAAGACTTGGCTACTCTGATCAGTGCAATGACCCAAGACAATTCAAAGGACTCATGATGAGAAAATGCCGTCCACCTCCAGAGACAGAACCGATGAGCTCAGCTGAACTGAGGAGCGCAAAGTGAAGTATAATTTTCTCCCTTTATTTCTCTTGCTTTTTTTGCCATACGGCTAATACGGAAATATGTTTTGCATGATTTCACATGTATAATTGTTATCATATTGCTTGCCTTCTTGGTGGGCATAAGAGGGGTAAGAGGGAGTGAGAGATTTTGGAAATGAAATTTTTTTTAAAAGATGGCTAAAAATAAATTAAAATATTTTTAAAAAATATTTGTGTATATGTCTGTATAGTTGTATACATATACATTTATACATACATACACATGTACACATGCATACACACGCACTGGGTGGCAATGGGTAGGGTGCGGGTCCTAGAGTCAGGAAAACTCCTCTTCTTGAGTTCAAATCTGATCTCAAATACTTACTAGCCAGGCAAGTCCCTTAACCCTGTTTGCCTCAGTTTCCTCATCTGTAAAATGAAGTGGAGAAGGAAATGGCAAACCACTCCAGTATCTTTGTCAAGAACACCTCAAATGGGGCCACAAAGAGCTGGACACAACTGAAAACAACTGAACACTGAAACAGGTAAATAGATAGACAGACAGATACACATATGTATGTATGTGTGTAAACATGCATTATATATGGACATATAGATTTCTGAAAAGGGGTCCATGGGTTTCACCAGGTTGCTGAAGGAATTTGTGACATAAAAAGGGTTAAGGACCCCCACTTTAAAAAGAATCTGTATTCAGGGACACTGTGGTTCTTTCCATCTCTCAAATTCTTAACCTCATCTGTCTGGCTATTCATAAGAAAGCAGGATTCTCCTAACCTAACATTCTTCTCTTTTTTGAGACCTGGTTTTTAGAATGTTACATGGGAAAGGAGAGATCAATGTTTCTCTAACTCTGCCCAGCAATTGAACTCCTCTGAAGTGTAAAAAAGAATTTCTTTTCATTTTCACTAAAGTTTTTCTCTAATGCCCCATCATGGTGTAAATGTGTCTTTGGGTTCTTTAAAAGGTATTGAGCACAAAGTCTATTGGGTCTTATACCGCCATGAAACAGATGATAATGAATAGTGTGTCTGCCACCATTGGGCCAGCCTCAGTTTGGAGAGGCTTCAATATCAGAGTGTTGTCTGCTAGGTTATGGCTGATTCATTTTGCTACTTCGTCTTGTGAAACCCCTTAAGGATTGATAAGAAGAGGGAGTAACACCCACCCCAAAGAAATCACGTATACCTGAAGCATTGAAGTCCACCATCAGACAAATTCTCATCTATGGACCACCGTGGCTGTGAAGCAAAGATGCTTTCCATATCTGTGTCTGAAAAAGCATGTGCTTTCCTGGACCTCTCCTTTCCTCTAGTATCACATGCAGTGTGAATACTCTTTCTTAGCAAGGAAATCACAAAATGTGAAAATTACTTTGTTTCCATGGGACAAGGTGGCAGAGTTTGTTAAATGTGAGAAAAGTGGGATGATACAGGTAGTATTAAGGTCCTCTAGGTAGCACAGTATTTAGGGAGCTGAACCTGGAGTCATGAAGATCTGAATTCAAATCGTACCTTAGTCCCTTACTCTGTGACCTTGGGCAAGTGATGACCTCTCTAAGCTTTGGTTTCCTAATCTGTGAAATAGGGATATTAATAGCATCAATCTCACAGGATTATCATAAGGATAAAATGAGAATATGTATGCATATGTATATATGTGTGTGCGTATACAGATACATGTATGTGTATATACATATATAAAGTTCTTTGCAAACTTTAGCTATATAAATGTTAGTGATTAGTAGGATAGCCTGTTGGCTTTTGTGCCTGTATCCTCTCATTGTAGAGATAAGAAAACTGAGGCTTAAGATCTTGGAGTGATAAAAGGTAACCCCTAGCAATGAGAAACCTGTTGGCTTAATTTTCATGCCTAGAGAAACAGATAAATAAGTCACTGAAAAATCACTTTGCAAACACTGAGTAAAAGCCACTGACTGTATGATGGAGGTAACCAGCAAAGGGGTGGGTGGCCCTAGATTCCTTTCAGCCTCTTCTCAGGGGGGCTGTTTACCACCTCTGGGCTTCAGTTTTTCATCTATAAATGAGATTGCTGGACTGGACGATTTCTAGGGTCTCTTTCAGCTCTGAATATACAACCTCATGAAGTGTTTGGAGCTGGAAGTTACTTTAAGAACACCTAGTCCAACCCTCTCATTTTGTTGATTAAGAAGCCAAGGATCTGAGAGTTAAATGACTAGTGAATTCAATAAACATTCATTAAGCATTTACTGTGTGCCCGGGTACTGTCCTGAGTGCTAGGGATACAAAAAGGGGGAAAAGACAATGCTCACCCTCAGGGAGCTTACAAGCTAATCAGGAACACGACATGCAAACAAATATAGACAAAGCAAGCTACATGCAAGATAAACAGGAAATGACTGAGAGAAGGAAAGCACTGAAATTAAGAGGGGCTACGGAAGGCTTCCTGTAGAAGGTGGGGCTTTTAGTTGAGACTTCAAGGAAAGAGGGAGATCAGTAATCAGAAAGGAGGAGGGATGGAGGACATTCCAGGCATGGAGCACACCCAGAGATGGAGTGTCTTATTCATGGAACAGCCAGGAGGTCAAAGTCACTGGACAGAACACTGTGGTCAGGAGTAAAGCATAAGAAAGTAGGAAGGAGTTAGGTTATGAAGGGCTTGGAATGTGACAAAATATTTTGGAGATACCCTATTTCCCAGAACTAAGGCCCAGCAAGCAGGCTGTGCCCTGAGTTTGGTACAACAATAATCTTTTGCACTCAGGATGATATCACCCTCTGGCAAAGTGTGTTGCTTGGACCAGCACCATGTGTCGCCTGAGGGATTTAGCTCCCCCACTTTCCCAGGGCCATTAATCACATGTTCACAAACCCTGTTCCTTGTACTGAACTCCTATCCCCATCACAGAACTCCAGTTCTGTACTCTGCAGGGTGGTCACAATCCCCCAGATTTGAGACAATGACTATTCACAAAGGACCTCAGAATGCATGTGTTGCCCCAAGAAATGTCAATCATGAGAACAGTAACTGAAGACTTAAAAAATTATTAAGTCATAGTACAACCCAGTATATATATGAACAAAGCCTGTACCCCAACATGTTAAGTCCTCCTGTTGTGCAGAGAATAAGGGCGAGCCAAGACCTGGGTTCAAGATAAATTTAGGTGTGAATTTATTAATTAAGTGAGTGACTACCCAAGTGTATTCACTCAAATGAGTAGTGATTCACTATTACTATATTTTGTAATCCGAACTCTAAAAGCTGTTCACAATTGCATTCTTTTGGGAATCTGCTGGTGCATGGCATTACAGAGGCACACACTTGATTATATAGGCAAAAACCATAATCAGGGAGGGGAGCTAGCAGAAGGCATGACATATAGAAGCAAAGCATAGCCATTGGTTAGATCCATAGTTCAGGGCTAATTTTGAAATATGGTATGAGGGTATAGGGGTGCGATCTTCCTGTGACTCAATGGTCCCTTGTGCAACAAGGAACAAGGTGGAGGGTACAGGGTGGAAAAATCATAGTCAGTGCTTTCCAGAACAGAGTGGTAGGTCATGGTGTAAGGGGGAACTGGAAAGTCCCAGAATAGGCCAGGGTCATGCTCCAAGCGAAGGGTGTGGGGACCCTGTTTGGTCAGCAGCACAGGACAGGGTGGTCTCTATATTACATCATAACCCTGAGTTGCACTTTGTACACTCATATTGATTCAAGAAAAAAATAGAGAGAATGCTAATAGGGAACTTTGCCCTGAGCAATGCCCAGACATGCCTTAAAGCTGTTCCAAGCTATAACATGATATAGAATAGGGACAAAGACAGAAATGTAAAAGGGGGCTTAATGGTGGGGCACAAATCAGGTGGTTTGCAATGATCTGGGATTTGGGTTTGGGTACAACACTCCTACTCAAGAGAACTTCTACTTGCAAGTGTTTTCCTCACTCTGAAATTAATCAAATCACTACTCGATTCCTGAGACACCTGCCTCTGGCCCGCTCTGTTTCACCTCCAGGTTGGAGACCACTCCAGTCTGGAGCACTTAAAATTCTGTTGACAAATGCCAAATAGAGATCTTTATATTTGCTCCTGGAGGCAAAAGGAAGCCACGGGAGTTTTTTGAGTAGGTAGGGTGTATGTGTGGGATATAATCAGACTGGTGCCTTAAGGAAATCATTTCAGTGGCTGAATGGAGAATTGAATGAGTCAGTAGATCTATTAGTGTGCTGTTGCAGTAATCAAGATATAAGGTTCACTCAGGTAGTATTAATAGAGTAGATTCTAAAACTCAGATCTTCTTATTCCAGATTCACCCTTTTCCCCCCCATTATATCTCATTGTGATAATAATCAAAAAGCTTTAAAGAAAATTGTTATAGCCACAGCTAGTCCCTAAGACCTAGATCTGGCAATCTTGTGCTTATCCAAGCAAATTTCAGCAAATATTCTGTCTAGGGTTAGAAAGTCATAACTTCCTGAATTTATTTCTGGTGGTAGATAATGGAACATTTAGCACCTAAGCTGCACCAGTCCATCGGTACCACATGGTGGCCATCTTGGAGAACTGTGTGATACAGTAACTCATGAGGCTTTCTGGTTTTCCCTCTGGCGATAGTCTAGGGATTTCTGTGAAGAAAGTATTGTGTTAAATATAACATACTATAGAAAGATAAATTATTGTTGTACACAGAGCAGAGAGAATATGAGAATAGAGATTGGGACATGGTCAGCTTATTTAAAGTCAGAAGTCATAGGATCCCATGAAAGTCCTGTATAGAGGGAGCACATATATCTATTATCTTCTTTTTACATTTGAAGAAATTGAGGCACAGGAAAACGTAATGACTTATCCAAGGTCACATAAGTCATGTCAGAGGAGAGATATGAATCCGCGTCATTTAATTCCAAAGTCAGTGTTCCAGTGAGGGTCCCCTAGACACATCCTTCATGTGTATTTGTATATTTGTAAACAGAGCTCAGATCCTGCTCATTACACTTTTGTACACTCACATGTAGCATCTAAAGCCTTTCACAATTTGGTCTCCACCTATCTTTCTAGACGTATCCCTCTACTCCCCTCACACACTTTCTACTTTCTAGCCAAACTCATCTACTTCTTATGTCTCCACACATGACATTCTATTCCCATCCTCAGCCCTAATACTACCCTCTCCCTTCTCCTACAGCTCATAGAATCCTTCGCTAGACTCAAGGCTCAGATCAAATGCCATCTCCTGATTTTTGTTGCTGGTTGAGCAAGCCACTTTTGCCTTCTCCACACCCCAGATTCCCCACCTGCAAAATGGAGGAAATAATAATATTAACTACCATTTACACAGTGCCTACTATGTGCCCTGTGGTGGATGGATTTGAGAGGCAGCATGGTACAATGGACTGAGCATTGAATTGGGCATAGGGAAGACTTGGACTGTGACATTGGTTGGGTGACCCTGGACAAGTCAACAAACACCTCTGTGCCTTAATTTTTTTCACCTGTAAAATGGGGTTAGACGGGGTTGGACTGCATATCCATTAGGGTCTCTTCCACTTGAAAAATCTAACGTTCTACAAGGAGAGACTGACATGGACCAGTTGGGCCCCTGCAGTGGTACAATGCAGAGACTCTGAATAGACGTTGCTACCTTTTTTTTCTCTCTTAATTAAATCCACTTCTCCTCAAATATCAGCATTCAAGATAAGCCCAAAACTATTGCACTCAATTTTGCTTTCCTGTTTTGCTTAATAATTAATTGCAACAAGATTTGGTTTCTACTCTTTTCTATCCTAGATGTTCAGTATTTCAGCCACAGTATGGGTTAAGCAGGCTTTTGTGGGGTTAACCTTCATCACAACGTGTAATGCTGTTTCCATGGGAATACATGTCCCAAGTTCCAAACAACCAACTCATAAACATGTTTTCGGAACACAGTCTAATTAGGGACTGCATCTAACGGCCCCACATGAGGCCTGACCTTGCACCAAGTGTCTTCCACATAGGCCCAGGTGGTGCCCATGACTGCTCCTGGTGCCCAGTCCAGCTGGATCCTTCTTCCTCGAATCTGTCCTATGAATCTGCTCCAAGGGGGAGGGGAATCCTCCCCTCACCTCAAGAGCATATTGTATGAATGCTTCTGAAGCCATTTTCACATTTCTGCTGGAGACAAGAACTGATTGCCACAAAGTAGGTCAAGAACTCCTCAGAGACATATTGACTCTGCCTTTGATTTTTCTGTCTTGAAGTTCAAAGAGCATGAGTAAGTTCATTGGAAAAAAAAAGAAGTATTGATTTTTTTTTCTCTCTCTCAAGAAATTGGGAACATGCTTGGCATGAACAGAAACTAAGAAGCTGGCAAGGAAGGGATGCAGTGCTGAGAAAACTCCAAACAGTCATTAATTTCATCTCATAATTCTGACTTAAGATCTCATTGTCAGGGTTTGGGGTTGGTGCAGAGAGGAGGCTGCAAGTGTCATATCTCTGTACCCCATAATCTACGGGTACAGTAGAGGCACAGAATCAGGGAGCCCATGTCATGATTATGAGGCAAGGCAGGCAGATGCCGTCATGTTCCAGCCTACACCCTCCCATAATGACGATAATTAGCATCCACTAACTTAGCACCTGCCATTCAGAGCACTTCACAAAGACAATTCACTTACTTCTGTGCTTCAAAAACTTCCCCTAAGAGGAGGCAGGCTTTATTATCCCTATTTGGCAGAAAGAGAAAGTGAGGGAGCTCCAGGGAGGGTTAAGCTGTGTGTTTTCTAAAAGTCACATTATACAAGTGGCAGAGCTGGAAACAGGTCCTCTCCCTGCTACCCACTCTGATGTACAAGGAAGCACATGGCACTGATCTTCCGGGCTGTACCCAGACTCCATGGCTTGGGGCTCATTCCCTGGAACAATGTGCTTTGCTAAAATTTGAGATGACAGAGAAACAGGGAAAGAATGAGAACAGAACTCTGTGGCAAATGAGGAGTAAAGCTCTGACGGAGGCATTCTATGTACTGTCAGTAAATCAAGCTGTCAGTGAATCAAAGGTGATGAAAAATCTCAGGGAATGAATGAATACCTAACATTGACGTGGTGCCTACTCTGTGCTAAGTACTGTGCCGAGCACTTTAAAATTATTATCTCATTTGATCGTCATAACACCCTTGGGAGTTAGGCGCCATTTTAATCTTCATTTTACAGGTGAAAAAACTGGGGCAGACAGAGGTTAAGTGACTTGCCCAGGGTCACACAGCTAGTAAGTATCTGAGACTAGATCTTCCCAACTCCAGGCCTAGCTGGTTCCCTATTCATTGTACCACTTAGCTGCCCCTATCAAGGATTGAAAATACATTTTGAAATAACTATGTGAGGCATGTCCCATGTTTAACACAGATGTATAGCACAGATATGACCAGGTCATGCTCCTACTTAAGAGGCATCAGTGGTTTCCTTTTGCCTCTAGGATATAAAACAAACTCATATGTAGCATCTAAAGCAGCGGTTCTCAACCTGTGGGTTATGTTCAATTTGTAACAATGAAAATACATCCTGCATATCAGATATTTACATTACGATTCATAACAGTAGCAAAATTACAGTTATGAAGTAGCAACAAAAATAATTTTATGTTTGGGGGTCACCACAACATGAGGAATGATATTAAAGGGTCGCAGCATTAGGAAGGTTGAGAACCACTGGTCTAAAGCCTTTCACAATTTGGCTTCCACCTATCTTTCTAGACATATCCCTTTACTCCCCCTCACACACTCTACATTCCAGCCAAACTCATCTACTTCTTAAGTCTCCATACCTGACATTCCATCTCCCACTTGGGAAGTCTATTCCCATCCTCAATCCTACCCTCTCCCTTCTCCTGTAGCTCATAGAATCCTTAGCGAGAGTCAAGGCTCAGATCAAATGCCATCTCCTGATTTTCATTATGTCTTTTCAATCATTTCCAAATCTTCTTGACCCCATTTGGGGTTTTCACGGCCAACAAAGCGGAGTGGTTTGCCATTTCCTTTTGCAGCTCATTTTACATATGAGGAAACTGAGGCAAACAGGGTTAAGGGACTTGCCCAGGGTCACACAGCTCATAGGTGTCTGAGGTCAGATCTGAGCTCAGGAATATGAGTTTTCCTGACTCCAGGCCCAGCACTCTCTCTACTGTGCTACCTAGCACAGTATTAAATCTTTCAGTTACTCCCAAAGTTAACTCTCCCCATTGACCTGAAATTACTTTCTATTCACTTTGCCTGTATTTTGTAATCTGTGTACATTTTACTTACCTCAGAAGAACACAAGTTCCATGGAGACAGGGCCTGTTTTCATCGACACTTGGTACGTGCTGATGGTTGAGTTGACTTCATGTATAAGGCTGAACGTTTCCTCTTTACTTTCTTTGGTGAATGACTTTATCCAAATGTGTCCAGATTATAATCTTAATGATATTTTGCTTTGTGGGTATAACCTCTTTCACCCACAGCCTAAAAATATATGTGCTCTTTGTATAAATTTTATAGCAGAATAAGAGAATAAATGTTAAGATGGCTAAATGGAAAACAAACCGTTAACAATCTCATATCGATAAGAGGTTATAGCCACTTGCCTGCCTGAGAAGCTAGCTTAATCTAGCTGAGTCTGTGCATACATGCAGAATTTTCTGAGCCATCGACATTACAAGTTTTTCAAATTTATGAACTTTATTCCTCAAACACCTAAAAAAAAGCCCACCTACACAAAATGTCATCATCTTCCTGACCATGGAATATATTTTTCTTAGATTATTCTGTGTATCTATGGATAAGGTTTATCTTTATAAGGCAAAGTACATTATTACTAATTGTGTGTGTGTCTGTATGTGTGTCTGTATGTGTGTATCTGTGTGTGTCTGTGTGTGTCCGTGTGTGTAATATGTAAAGGAAAAGGAAGACCTATACATTTTTGACTGATCTAAAGTCAATTGCATAATTTCTGCTAAACTACTTACAGCAGTATGAGGTATCCTACAAAATGCTGGATACTCTTGTTGAGGTGTTTCAGTTACACCCAACTCTTCATGGCTCCATTGGGGATTTTCTTGACTAAGATACTGGAGTAGTTTGCCATTTCCTTCTCCAGCTCAATCTACAGATGAGAAAACTGAGGCAAACAGGGTTAAGGGACTTACCCAGGATCACACAGCTAGTAAGTGTCAGAGGCCAGATTTGAACTCATGAAGATGAATGTTCTTGACTCCAAACCCAGCACTCAGCCACCATGCCACCCAGCTACCCTAAAGTCAAGTGTGTAGTTTCTGCTGAACTGCTTATAGCGATACGTAGTATCCCACAAAATGCTAAATACTAGAAGGTCAAAACCCTGACAGATGGTGCTCTGTCCCCCCAACCAAGATGCTGGTCTCGCTCCCAGTCTAGCCTTTGGTGATTCTAAATACCAGGGATTCTTTTTGTTTCAAATGCCCACCCAGAACATATTTTTCAGTAGTCTAAATGGGAAAGATAGGGAGCCCACCTCCAAAACAGAACTCGTTCTCTTTTACCCCCAAACTCACCCCTTCTTCCAGACATCCCTATTTCTATCAGAGGTCCCATCCTTCCAGTCACCTAGATGCACACCACCTCAGCCCCTCTCCCATTCTCACTCTCATTCACCCCATGTATCCAATCCTTTTCTAAATCTTGTCATTTCTACCTCTACAACATATCTCTCATAGTTCCCCTTTGCTGTAGCTCTAGGTGAGCAGTAGAGAGTGCCAGTCCTGGAGGCAGAAAGATCTGGGTTTAAATCTGGCCTCAGACACTTACTAGCTGTGTGACCCTGGACAGGTCCTTAATGGTTTGACTCAGTTTCCTCAAGTATAAAATGGAGTTAGCAATAGCACCTACCTTCCAGGGTTGTTATGAGGATCAAATGAAGTCGGAATTGTAAAGCACTTAGCACAGAGCCTGGCACATAACACTCTATATAAATGTTTTTGCTGTTGAGTCATTTTTAGTCATGTCCAACCCTTTGTGAGCCTGTCTGGGATTTTCTTGACAAATGGAATGGCTTGCCATTTTTTCTCCAGCTCATTTTATAGATGAGGAAACTGAGGCAAATTGGGTTAAGTGACTTACCCAGGGTCATACAGCTAGTACATGTCTGAGGTCAGATTTGAACTCAGGAAGAGAAATCTTCCTAACTCCAGGACTGGCACTCTATCTACTGTACTACCTAGCTGGAAAGATAAATGAAAATTATTATTATTATTTTATTATTATCTCTGTCTCAAGTTTCTCTTCATTTCAATGCATCCTCCACACATTAGTCAAAACAATTTTTCTAAAACATAGGTCTGATCATGTCAAGCCTCCCCTCCTCAATTAAGTCCAGTAATTCCCTATTATGTCTAGACTCAAACAGAAGCTCCTCTGTTTGGTATTTAAAGCTCCTCACAACCTGACCCATCATTCCTTTCCGGTCTTATTTCATATCTCTTCCTTTCCTACACTCTATTGTTCTTTCTCCTTTGTTCTCAAAGGGGACCAATGACATCAGGAAAGTGATGTCTTGACTTTCAAGTGAATTGGATTTAAGTGAGGCAGAGCTGTGCAGTCATCAGCCCCACTCTCTTCTCTAGAGTCATCTGAATCCAGTGGCCAGACATAAGTCAGGATGACTGGTGATGGCCCTGGATGCAGTGAGTGACCTTGGCCTTTTTAAACTAAGGTCTCAGTTTGTCTGAGGCAACACCCATTCGATGATTTAAGGCTAGGTAAAAAATGATGCAGAAGATGGCCTAGTTTGCCTACTCAAAAAAAAAAATCAATCTGGGAGGGGAAGACTCTCAGGATTTCTGACCAGAACAGAAACAATTACTATTTACACTCACTCAGAGCCAACAAAACCCAAAAAATGACCAAGTGAGGCTTGGGCTGGGACCTATTGTTGGCCAATCAGTGAGAACCAGAGTGATTTGGTTTTAAGGCATAGCCGTAGCTCCATTTAAATCCCAATGGGCTCTATCAAAGCCTGGTTTTTCAGAGCTGTATTTTAAGAGATCATAAATGAAACTATATGAGACAAAAGAGTTCATTGTCCCAGCTCTGTGAAAAAAATGATAGAATAAATAAGTAGAGGAGAGGAAAAAAATCTAGCCCCTAAAGCCCAGGATGTTTTACAAGGTTTAGAAATCAAAATTTATGATTCTTTGGGCAGAATACCTGCATGTAAGTGTATGATTTCCCATATCGACAAAGGGAGGGAGAGAAGAAGGAAAGGAAGGCAGGAAGGCAGGAAGGCAGGAAGGCAGGAAGGCAGGCAGGCAGGAAGGAAGGAAGGAAGGAAGGAAGGAAGGAAGGAAGGAAAGAAGGAAGGAAGGAAGGAAGGAAGTAGCAGCATTAACCAACTGGAACTGGCCAACTGGGTCCCCAGTGGGGCAGCTACTATTACTCACAGAATATTGTTCAGTCAACTGCTGGTCCACAGTGTCAATGCTTCATCCTCTTGGCTTTGCACAGGTTGTGTCCCTCATGCCTGAACTCACTTCGCCCGCACCTCAACTTCTTGGCATCCCTTGTCTCCTCTGAGACTAAGCTCTTGTGAATGAGACTTTTCCTTATTCTCCCAGTATCTGATGCCTTCTCCCAAGGTTACCTCATATCTACTTTACATAAATTTTGTATATATCCATCTATACATGTTGTTTCTCCTGTTAGAATGTAATCTCCTTGAGGACATGAATTATTTCACTTTTGTCTTTGTATTCTCAGCACCTTGCAGAGTGCTTGGCATACAGTAAATGCTTAATGATGGGGGTTGATTGATCAGTTATGGGTCCCTTACTTGAACTAGACTTATAGATCCATTGGAGAGCCACCCTGAACACACAGATCATCCCCACAATCACACTAACTTTGACATATCTTTCGTCAATGGAGGATTCCCCAGGTACTCTAGACCTAGCTCCTGGCTATTTCCATCTCACAAATGCTAGGCAAAAATGAGAGCGATCTTCACAGATTGGGCAGGAGAGAGAAATACACTGAGGAATTTATGTTATTCCCCTCAGTCTGAGGTATCTCTCAATAATACTTCTTTGACAAATACTATTCTGAGAACCTTAGCTGGGGAAAAAAGTGAACTCCCTTTCCTTCTTCGACACAATACAGAAAATGTCGGCATTTCTTTGAATTTACAGAACTAGTCATTGAGAGGTTAAAGATTTAGCCAGTTTGGGATGCCACACTAATTCATTATATTTCCAAGGGAAGAAAATATTGATTGAAACCACAGTGAATGATGCAATGGCCTAAGCACTCCAGTAGACCTTTACTTCAGTCTTCTCCCTCCCCCTGGCAGAAGCCCTGTACACACTCCCAGATGAGTACACTTTGAAGTAGTGCTTGGAAAAACCAGTGTTTGATAAGCTTCTAGAAAGAGCACCTATTACCTTAGCACACTATCCCCTTGTTTGGTGACATATGCAGAGCTGTTTGGCTAAAATGTCCAAAAAAGCGGTCACAGAAAGTGATGAATATGAAGGACCCAAAGAAATGTGTAATGACCTAGATGAAATGCTGCAAAGTGAAACAAACGAGGACTGGACTGGCACTGACCGTGACTGAGGGTGGGAGAAAGGAAAGGAATATGAGAGGTAGAAGAAGCTAAGGCAGAGCTGGCAGAATAAAAGCCTTTTGGCTTGTTGTTTATCCATTTGGTTTTAACTTGCTAAATGCTAAGGTTTTTACAGTAGGGTTTATTCCCTCTTTTATGTCTTTGTTTCTGTTGATCCAGTCACTCAACAAGCCTTTATTAGGTGGTTAATATGTGCTAGGCACTATACTAAGTTCTGGGGATAAAAAACAAACCAAAAAAAAAATTGCATCTAATCTCAAGAAGCTCACATAGAAAAAAAGTGTGAAATCCTCCAATAAGAGGAACCCACTACCTCCCAAAGCAAGCCATTCAGCTTTTGGATAGGTCTAATTGTTAGGAAGCTTTTCCTGACCTCAAGCCTCTCTGTAACTCCTACCCATTACTTCTGGTTCTAGTCTCTGGGGCTAAAAAGAACAAAACTATTCTTTCCTTCACATAGTGGTGGTGTTCAGTTGTGTCCAGCTCTTCATGACCCCATTTGGGATTTTCCTGGCAAAGATACTAGAGTGGTTTGCCATTTCCTTCCGTAGCTCATTTTATAGATGAGGAAACTAAGGCCAACAGGGTTAAATGACTTGCCCAGGGTTACACAGCTAGAAAGTGTCTGAGGCCAGATTTGAACTCAGGAGGATGAGTCCTGACTCCAGACCCCACACTCTATCCACTGTACCCCCTACCTGCTTCTGCATGACCATGCTAAAAATACTTGAAAAGAGCTATCATGTCCCCTCTGATTCTACTCCAGGACAAACATTTCTAGTTCTTTCAACTGATCCTCATATACCATGGACTGCAGGTTACTTCACAATCCTCATTGCTCTCTTCTGAAAATTGAGTTTATCGATGTCCTTTCTCGTTGTAGTACCTAGAATTCAATAGCCCAGGGTAAGTACAGTAGGACTCTCACCCTTTTTTTTTTTAGAAGCTATGTATCTCTCAATGCAGTCCACCATTGTACTATGTTATGAGCTGCTGTATCATGTTGTTAGGGCAGGTAGGTGGCACAGTAGATAGAGTGCCGGGCCTGGAATCAGGAAGATCTGAGTTCAAATCTGGCCTCAGACACTTACTAGTCTGTGTCCTTGGGCAAGTCACGTAACCTTATTTTACCTCAATTTCCTCATCTGTAAAATGAACTAGAGAAGGAAATGGCAAATCACTCTAGTATCTTTGCCGAGAGAACTCCCAAAAAGGTCAGGAAGATTCAGACATGACTGCAAACAACTGAATAACAATGGATCACACTGTTGACTCATATTGACCTTGCATTCTGCTAAATCCTGCTGATCATTTTAATACAAACTGCTTTCTAACTGTGCCTCTCCTATCATGTACTGATAGCTGAGTTTTTGGACCAAAGTGTAAGACTTTACATTTATCCCTATTAAATTTTATCTTGTTAAATTAAGCTTAACGTTCTAGCCTGTAAAGATCTTTTTGGATCCTGACTGTCATCCAGTGTGTCTTATCTTTCTGCTTTTTGTCATCTGCAAATTTTATGAGCATGCCTCCTCTGCTTTACTTAAATCATTGATAAAAATGTTAAATAGCTCAGATCCCTTGGGCATTCCACTGAGACTTCCCACCACCAAGTTGACATCAAACATTCATAACTATTCTTTGAGTTTATTCATCCAGTTCTCAATCTTTCTAGTTATCATATAGTCCATATTTTCCCCATAATACTGATACAGTAACCTTTATCAAACACTTTGCTAAAATCTAAGTAAATGACATTTACAGTATTTCCATGATCTACCAGTTAGTAACCCTATAAAAATAAAGGAAATAAGTTTGGCCAGGTTTAACCTGCTCTTGATGAAGCTAGGCTGGCTTTTTGTAAGTACCAATTCATTTTTTAGATTTTTTTACCAAACATATTTTTTCATAATCTATTCTAGAATTTTGCCAGAAATTGAAGTAAAGTTCCATGATCTATCGGACTGACAGTGAAGTGTAGTTCTTCCTTCCTTAGAAGAAGGGACTATGACTGAGTCTTCCTTACTCCAGGCCTAGCACTCTCTCCATTATGCCCTTCATGGATGCAGAATGGGGTATCCTCAATCTGAAATGTCCAATGTGTTGATTTCTTCTGCTTATCTAGAGTTCTTTGTTATACAGAAGGTTTTTCCTGGATGGGGATGAGGGAATATCACTAGAAAATAACAGCAATGTAAAAAGAGAGAGTATCAATAAAACTTTTATTTAAGAAGTTTAAAAATTATGGACCTCATTATTACCAAAGGCAATGGAGAAAATATCAGTAACTGATAATCCAAAGGATTAATTCCTATGCAAAATCTTCATGAGAATAGACTACACACACATTGAGGACGTCCTTGACAATGCAATGAAAGGTGACTAGGCAGGCTTTTACAAACAATGTCCTATAGTAGAGTATAACTTTATAGCCAGGTGATTGGCTGAAAGGTTCAAAAATCACAAGATCCCCCTGTGGTCATTCTTATATATTAAAAAGCATTTGATTTGGTAAAACAAAATGCTTCCTTAAACACTCTCCTTCAATAAACTATCTCCTAAATCGTTCACCACAGTCATACAGGGTGACTTGAAAGATGTAACAACAGGATAATTTTATTCAGTGGCCCTTTGATTAATACCCAACAAGGCATAAGTCAAGGAGTGTGTTCATCAAAGGGGTTGGCCACCATCGTGGGCACATCTAGCACAGCGTCCAAACAGAATAAGGATCTCCTATAGATAATGAGAGACTCCAGATGCCCTGTTTACAGGTGATATTTGTGTGATTGCATGGAGACCTGGTAAAGTACAGAGCCTCCTAAGTTAGACTCACAATCAGTGAAGACTAGAGCCTAACAACTTCCACATGAAAAACCAAACAGATGAAAAGTGCATCTAATCTCTTCTCAAACAACAGCTGCATTAGCCTGTGTTGTGCCAGTGTTCACAAGCCGTGTCTGGCCAGCTGAGCCAGCTAGATGGCTCCTTACTGCTGCCTAAGGAGGTAAGGGTTAGGAATCATGTTTGGAGTTTTAGGGAGAGTTTTTTGGAGGGAGGGAGGCAAGGCAATCAGGGTTAAGTGACTTACCCAAGGTCACATAGCTAGTAAGTGTGTCAAGTATCTGAGGCCAGATTTAAAATCAGGTCCTCCTGACTCCAATGCTGGTGCTCTCTGCACTGCACCACCTAGCTACCCCAAGGGTTAGGAATTAGGGTTAGGACTTCTCATTTTCCTTGAAACACAGACAATTTTCCACATCAGCCAGTTAATTAACATTTATAAAAAGTCTATTATATTGTCTAGAGAGGCAGATAGATGGCTAAATGGATAGAGAGCTGTGCCTGAAGTCAAGAAGACCTGAGTTTCAAATCCAACCTCAAACACTTACAAGCTGTGTGACCCTGGGCAAGTCACTTAACCTGTTTGCCTATAGAAGAAAATGGCAAATCACTGCAGTATCTTTGCTGAGAAAACCCCATGAACAGCATGGTCCATAGAGTTGCAAAGAATGAATCAGATACAACTAGACCACTAAACAAGTGTGTGCCAGGAACTACGCTAAGCACTGAGGATTCAAAGAAAGGCAAAGGATAGTCCTTGTTGGTGAGAAACTTATGGTCAAATGGGGGAATCAACATGCAAGCTACATACAAACAAGGATAAAGGATGAACTGAATAACCAACAGAGGTGAGACACTAAGAGCAACAGGGAATGTTAATGATTAGGCTCCTTGCAGAAAGCGAGACTTAATATGAGACCAGAAGCAAGTGAGGGAAGCTGGGGAGTGAAGAAGAGGAGGGAGAGTTCTAGTGGGGAATGACCAGTGAAAATGACTGGAATGACCTGGACAGGCAGATTCCGAAATACCCACTAGCCTACGCAGCTGAACTGTGATGGATGGCACCTCAATAATGCACTTGAGTCAGATGGAAGCCCATCCACATCCAAGAGGCACAGCAAACAGCCAGATCGTCTCGCCCTGGAGGTGTTTTATTTTAACTAGGTGGTGGTGGTGTTGAGTTGTGGCCAACTCTCTGTGACTCCATTTGGGGTTTTCTTAGCAAAGAAACTTTGGTTTTCCATTTCCTTCTCCAGATCATTTTACAGATGAAAAAACTGAGGCAAGCAGGGTTAAGCGACTTGCCCAGGGTCACACAGCTACTAAGTTTCTGAGGTCAGATTTGAACTCAGGAAGATGAGTCTTCCTGACTCCAGGCCCAGTGCTCTATCCATTGTGCCACCTAGCTACACTAGGTTGACTCCCATCAATACAAAGGAGACTACTTTTGATCAGTATGCAGTACCAGATAAGTTGAAACACTGACTGTCCAGCTTCTGCTATAGATCTGTGCTTAGTATCAATTCCAGAATCCTTAGTAGGATTCCTCTTTGTAGGTTCATAGATTTAGAGTTAAAATGGACTGAATTTCTGAAGTTATTCTTTGTTGAGAGACAGTGGGAGTTGAGCCATCCTCTTATACTCTCTGCGTGACTTATACAGGGTTGGGGAACCTGTGGCTTCAAGGTCACATGTGACCTTCTAGGTCCTCAAGTGTGTCCCAATCAATCAAAATTTGAGTCAAAGGGATGCACTTCAGGCCCTAGAAGGTCACACGTGCAGGTTCCCCACCCCTTAATACTGTTTTCCTCATCTTCAAAATGACTGCGATAGTAATGAATCACTAGTTGGCCTGAAGCCGTTTCCTGGGCTAAGCATTAGTAACCTGCCCACAGGATTGTTGATGTCTTTGGCAGTTACTTTTCACAATGGTGGGAAAGTTTATAGGAATGTGATAAATGAGCTTGGATGGCTCCTGGGTACTCTCATTGATCATGCTTGTTTTTGTGTTTTTAGATTTACATCAGTTTGTCTCACAAATTTCTCAAAGTCTATCTTTGATTTCTCTGAATCTGTGTTAAAAAATATCAGGCTTTCTGCTGTGTTATTCTCCTTTCCGACATCTCTGAAGGTGAGAGCTTTCTCAGGGAAGAGTTTGTATTTCTTTGAAAGGTATTTTAACATTCCTTTGATCCAGGACCTGGAGCCTTCACTGATTAAAGGAAGCAGGCTGAGTGCACAAAACCCACAGCATCTAAATGTCTTTCATTTTTAATGTGCCCAAGGAAGAAATATGCATTTGAAATTCAGGCATCAGTATATCTTGACCTATCAATAGATCCTTTGTACTGGGTAGAGGGAGGAGGGAAAGGAAGAGGGAGAAGGACCAATGAATCCTGTGTGAACAGACTAGTGAAATCAGGCTATATAATAAATTAAACATCGGAAGGCTAACTAGGATAAAGCACTTAGCATACTGTTTGGGGTTGCTGAGTCTACTGTATTCTGAATCAATCCAGTCCACATGATTCATTTGCCCCTACTTTCCTGACTGGAATCTAGTGAAGGTGAACTATTCTGCACCCTCCCCATTTCAAATGACTAGAAGAATGGCTTGTCTAATTTGTAATGCTGTCAGAGATAGCTAAAGCAGACAGGCTTCTTACATTTACCCCATTGGGTATGCCAGTAAGCATCCATCATTGGAGAACTCACACAGGGCAAGCACTCACATGGTAGTCAGAAGAAGTAATACAAGGACACTCTCAAGGTCTCTCAGGAACTTTGGGGTTGATTGTGTAATATGGGAGACCCACATCAGAGAAGGTGCTGTGCTCTGAGTGAAGCAGAAGTGAAGTAGCTCAAAAGAAACGTGAGATGCACAAATTTAAAGAATCCACCCCAAATGTTCACATGGACTGTTTGTTCCCAAGCTGTGGTGGAGCATTCTGAGCTCAGATCGGTCTGGACAGCCACAGTTGGATGCATTGTAACTTGACCCTAACATATTGGTGTTATTTTG
Organism: Pseudochirops cupreus; assembly: GCA_028627135.1. Taxonomy (NCBI): domain Eukaryota; kingdom Metazoa; phylum Chordata; class Mammalia; order Diprotodontia; family Pseudocheiridae; genus Pseudochirops; species Pseudochirops cupreus. The sequence continues at coordinate 210,529,958 of CM053580.1, forward strand.
GTCCTCTTCAAGAACGAAGGACAGCAACCAACTAACCATTGTTCTATATTTTTTAGTGACTATTAACAGGAAAAAGCAAATACAATGACTCTCTATACAGAATTTCTGACCCTGCATTGGGTGGGTGGGTGGCTGTCACTCGTTCAACTGTAAGAGTCTAAGTTAAGTGGGACACTGGGAGTTGATAGTTGGGGAAATTAGCCATGAAAAGAAAACTTCCATCCCAAGAGTTATTTCTAGGATACTATCTTATTGTAGTTTCTGTGAGGACACACCCCAGACTCTTATCTGTCTTTCTCTACCCTGAACTTAATGACTTGGAATCAAGCACCCTGGGGTTACCTGTTCCTAGTCACTTTGCTCCTCGGACAACTGATCAGAGGAACAGATGTTGGTGTGGTCCTTGAATGTGATGGAAAGATAATGAGAATGGGGAATGGGACAGAAAGAGGCTCAGAGCCTCCAAAGGGTCTCCAAGGAATCCATTGTTGTCTCTTACCCTCTGTTCTAAACCCATATCCCGTAACCTATGTCCTCTAAGTCACCTTAACCAAATATTTTGTAACATGGGCATTTCCCAATTGCAATATGTCTTCTACCTCACTCAATTCACCTCAACTGTCCTTAAACACATGACTATCTTCTTTCCTTTCAGGCTCCACTCCCACTTAGCAATCTAGTCCAGAGGAGAATGTGTCTCAAACAATCAAACTCTGAGTTGGGCTAAATCCTAGGTGTAAGGTGGCTTCCATCAAGAGCAGAGCATTTCTCTGAATAAAGTAATATGAAACTGCTGCTGAATCATAGATCCTCTTTCCTCACCCTACCCCTCATTGAAGCAATAAGTTGGCATGAGGAAGAATATCCCTCCATGCTTTTTTGCCCTTAGAATGCTGCTGTTTGATGACAATAATCCTCCACTGTCCCTACCTTCCCAACCCATGGAATCTTTTATCTTTTTCCTAGATCCTCTGTTGAGAGTGAGTCAGCAATCTCTGGTATCTCTAGAAGATAAACCCCATTTCCAAATGTCCCTTCAGAAATGAGTAATCTCTAATGTTTATATAGTGTGTTAAGGTTCACAAAGTGATTTACTAACATTATATATCACTTTATCTTCACAACAACTTTGAAGTTGGTGCTATAAATAACCTCACTTAAAAAACAGGCTTAACTAAATTGGGTCACTTTCCCAGTGTCATACAACTAGTCAGTATCTCAGGGCAGATTTGAACCTGAATCCAGGTCTGATAATCTTTACTAAATGTAACACATGGCCCAAGGTCATGAGTAGTCGTTATTTTTCCCAGCAGTATTCTTCAACCTTTAGTTTCAAAATTTCTCAGAAGCTACCTGCCTGGGTTTACCACCCCCGACACACCTAACACCTATGTCAGGAGAATCTTTGTTTCCATTATATCTAAGTCAGGGAGTTCTTAACCTGGGGTCCATGGACCCCAACAGATCTCAAGGGATCCAGGAACTTGGACTGAAAAAAATACATATTTATTGTCATTCTGAAATTAGCATTTCATTATGACTTTATTTTTTTCCTGAGAAGAGATCCACAGACAGCCAAAGGGGTCTGTCACACACACACACACACACACACACACACACACACACACACACACACACACACACACACAGGTCATAGGAACCCTTGACCTAGGGCAAGGTTTAACACGGACATAAATGAGTATGAGTCATGGCCTCTCTATTCACCTCCTACTCTGCACAGGTAATGAGATATTTCCATCTTGATCAAGATAAACAAGCTTTCCATGTCTAGTAATCCCCACAGTGAGGTTGCCATGGTAAAGGGGAGAAATGGTTCAGTCCATCGGAGATGACTCTAAACTGGCAAAGTGACTAATGCTAGTGCTGGAATGAGGCTCACAGGGAGAAAATTATTTTGTCCTAATGACACAATGTAAGAATGGGTCACTCTATACCTAGACATTTAATTTCTTATTTAACTTATTTAATCTACCATGTTAATGAAAGCTGGTTGAGGTTTGTTGCTTACCTAGGAGAATAAAAATGAACATGGACTTGAGGAAAGGAAATAATGTCACTTAACCAACTAACAAAATGATTCAATATGTGAATGTCTATCACATACAATTGGACTGAAGCTCTAGGGATAAAAAATGTCCTATAGGATCTAGCAATTGATCTAGTGGTGAGTAGGAATTGCACATTACATAAGGGGCATGTAGGGCTGAATAGAGAGAGATCATTTTGGACTGGGAAAGTGAGAATATCTTTAATGAAGCCTTCCCTTAGGTGGCAAAATTTAAACTGAGGTTTAAAGGTTGGGCAGGATTTAGATAGACAAAAGAAAGAGGGAAAGGCATTTCCATGAGGGAGAACAACGTGAGGAAATGTTTGACACCTTAAAGCAGTTCTTTATTTAAGTGAAGTCAGAAGGTCTGTATTCTAGTCCTGATTCTAGAACAAAACATGCTACAAGACTTCAGTCAAATTACCTTAAGTTATTCATACTCTGTAAAATGGGGATTTACTCATCTGTAAAATGGGGGTTAACATCTACTCTTTCATTTCTGGGAAGCTGTGAGAAGAGAAGCAAACACCCCTGCAAAAAATAAAAATATATTTCTAAACCAATTAATTTTGTGGATGAGTAAAAAGTTCATAAGAAAGAAAGAGACTTGGAAATCTTAGTGACCACCGGCTCAATGTGAGACAACAGTATAATGCAGTTACTTAAAAAGGTGATGCAATTTGACACTATATTATCACAGGTTTTTTGAAAATGGAGTATGGCTCTGTAAGTATTCAGAACTCCCACTAAAAGTACTGCCTCTACCAATACAGATTGGCCCAACTCTACAACTGGTCTTACAGAGTTACCTGGAACGATGACTGGTTAAGTGAATTATGTGGGTCAAAGGCAGCTAAAACTCAGGTAAACCTCTGAGGGTAGCTTTCACTAAGTTACATCCCTCTCCCTCTCCCTCTCCCTCTCCCTGCTATTAATAAAAATGTAATATCCAGATAAATAGAAGCAATAGCCTACATTCCATACCAAAATAATCGCATCTGTAAATAATATGCCTACTTCTGGACACTCCGTGAAGCTGACAAATTGGATCATATCCAGGTGGTTGAGGAGCTTGGAAATAGAATCACATAATAAATTGCTGAGGATCTATAACCTAGAGAAGGGGAAAGGGCAAAATACTACTTCAATTATTTATTATCTTCCAAAGAGAACCGAGTCATCATACTATTATCAGCTCTCTCTGGGGTATTTTAATATTAACATTTTAATTAATATTTAATAACACAACAGAGCATCGGCCATGGAGACAAGGGACCTGAGTTCAAAACCTGCCTCTGATGCCTATTACCTTGGTGACTTTGAGAAAGTCACATAAGTTCCTTGGGCCTCAGTGTTCTCATCTGTAAAATGAAGGGAGTCAATAAATTAGATAGGCGTTAGGTCTTTGCCGCTCTAGGTCTGCAACATATGAATGATCTCTCTTGTTACATGTAACTACCAGTCATACACAGCCTGAAAATCTTTTACCCACTGTAGGGTATAAGACATCACCGGCAATATGTTTATTTGCACTCACCATACACCTTTCTTTTTTTTCTTTCTTTTTAAGAGGCAATCAGAGTTAAGTGACTTGCCCAGGGTCACAAAGCTAGTAAGTGTCTGAGGCCCAATTTGGGACCAGACCCTCTGGCTCCAGTGCCAGTGCTCTATGCACTACACTGTCTAGCTACCCCTCTCATATATCTTTCAAGTGCCATTTGAGTGATTTGCAATTTTGATTATAGTGTTCCACGATTCCCAGCCATGTATCATCACCAGAATGTTAATGTCAGTATCTTTTAAAACTGCTTTGGCAAAAGTAATCAGTTTGCAATCATTTAAAGTGCTATTTAATTTCCTAAATATGATCCAGGCCACTCTCCTCCTATTTAATTCTAGGCCCAGCTCATTTTCCATGACCACTGCAATGTTTGTCCAAGACATATGTACTAATGGACCAAATCAATAGACTGCCCATCCAATTACACATCATATAATATACATTCTTAATCTATTTGTGTTTTCCTATGTGGGCTGCTGAGCCAGTTTCTTGAGTGGTCAAGGTTTTCATTAGAAGCCCTATGTTGTTCTAAGGGCAGCTAAGGGGTGGAATGGATAGAGAATTGAGCTTGAAATCAGGAAGACTGACTCCCTGAGTTCAACTCTGGCCTCAGACTCTTATTAGCTGTGTGATCCTGGGCAAGTCACTTACTCCTATTTGCCTCAGTTTCCTAATCTATAAAATGAGCTGGAGAAGAAAATGACAAGCCCTAAATGCCATTGCTTCTGCGTCTAGCTTGGCCTCCTCATCCATAGTCCTGGAAAGCAATCTTTACAGAAATATGACCTTGAAATGTCTTCTATAGAGACTGGAGTTGAGGTGGGTGGAGCCAAGATGGCAGAGTGAAAGCAGGGACTCATCTGAGCTCTACTACAAACTCCTTCAAACACCTCTAAAAAGTAAATCTGAACAAACTCTATAGCAGCAGAATCCACAAAGAGACAGGGTGTGGCAGATTTCCAGCCCAAGACGACCTGGAAGGTGGACAGGAAGGGTCTGCTGCACTGGGCTGAGAGAGGAGTGGAGTCTAGCATGCAGGATACACCAGCACAGACTCAACCATAGCAAAGCTGGAGCAGCCCCCCACAGAGGTCTCAGTGCTGGGGAAGAGGGGGGTGGTATAGGAGCTGGGTAAGAGAGAAGTGCAGTCCTGTGCAGGGCCTGGGGCAGCAGCAACAGCTGCTCCTGGGGTTATCAACCCACAGACTGAATGTTTGAAAGTCACCTATTTAAACTTCCAGGAGCCAAGATGGCAGAGTAAGCAGTAAGTTGCTCTTACTCTCCCTTATAGACTTTGAAAAACCCAGAGAATATTATCCCAGGAAAAATCCTGGAATAGTGGAGCCAGCAGAAAGATGGGGTATGGCAGTCTTTTAGGTTGGGAGGCTAAGGGAATCAATGGGAAAGGTCCCTCTTGCTGTGACTGAAGGGGACCAGTATAGGACAGGAGGTATCCCAGCAAGCCCCACCTCAGCAGAACACCAGGATGGAGAAGCAGGCAAGCTCCAACACCAGGCACACGCTAGCCACCAACCACTGGCTCCAGCTCAGCACCAGGTACTCTACCAGCCTCCAGCTGCCAGCACCTGAGGCCCCAGCACACAAAAGCAGTAACCAGAACCCTAGCCCCCAGCACAAGAAGTCTGGGACTGTGCCCCTGAGACCCAGAAGCAGAGATGAAAATTAAAAGCCAGAAAAAAGGCAAACATGAACAAGAAGAATCAAGGAAAAATACTGACCATAGAGACTAGAGCTCCTACCTCTTCAGCAGCTACAGTTAAAGAAGATTCAAATAAGAAAGTTCTTGCCACCAAAGTTCTTGGCACTGCCAAACAGATCAACATCAGAAACCAAAATGTTTTTATTAGTGGAAATGACATTTTAAAAAGACATACTACCACCTGCCTTCTTGCTGCACCCTAAGAACCATCAAGCCTTGCCAGCTGAATTTGAGCTGCGTCTTTCTTTATAAATTGTTTTTATTAGAATGTGAGCTGCTTGAGAGTAGGAACCATTTTGCTTTCCTTACTGTATCCCCAGTGCTTAGCAGAGTATTTTGTCCATAGGAATTACTTTACAAATGCTTTTTCAATCATTTATTGAAAAGCAGTAAGCTTCCTACCACAAATGTTCGAGCAGAAACTGGTATGAGGCCATCTGAGTAATCTAAAAGCCTTTGGTCTCTTTCCTTTCTCAATCTGGAACTATATTTTCCAGGCTCTTTTCCCCCTTCTGTCAGTAACGTTGAAGAGATTCTTAAGTTGGGTGGGAGGCTGAGTTTGATAACCTTTAAAATCTCTTCCAACTCTAAGATTCTGATTCTGCCATAAGTCAGTGTTAAATTAAGACACAAATGTATCAGTTACCAAAACAAAATTCCTGGTAGAACATGGAAAAATGGGAGAGTGGCTGGTGGAGGTCTTTGTCAATTGATGTGATGGCTCAGAATAATTTCCCAAAAGCCCCTTTAATCTTCTCCTTTGCTGCCCTTACTTCTGGTCCGGGTCCAGTCGCTATCCTCCCCCTCCTCCTCCCATCGCATTACCTCAGGAAGCAGTGACTCAGGAAAATATCGCTTCCTCTTGCCAACTACTCTTGGTTTTGAGACAGAAAGTACAAGCTCTGTCTCCTTGTAAATACTCCTGAGGATGTCAAGCATGCAGAATAAGCCACAATTAACTTCTCGAGACATACAAGTGTTGATATTTTCTGTTGAACTTATAGAAAAAAACCCAGGCTTCAGACAATTAAAATGAAGAAACCAAGGGTCCAAGAAGTTTAACTGATTTTCCCTGAGCCACATAGCTAAGTAAATGTTCAGGGATGAATCTGAACCTAGGTTTTTATATCACAATATGATCTCACCTTTCTCTCTCATTATCTTTCTAAAATGGAAGAGGCACTTGCTAACTCAGTTTCCATTAGAATACGGAGATGTTAAGATGCTTCTGAAATTAACTCCAATTTATCTTATGTTTAAGTGCTGCCTCCCCCATTAGAGTGCAAGCTATTTGAGAGCAGAGACTGGTGTTTCCTTTATCTCCCCAGTGCTTAGCACAGTATAGCACACGTAGGCCCTTTATAAATTCTTGTTGACTTGACTTCTTGGTTTGTAAAGAAAGCAAATGCGTACAAATCCTTAGGAGCAACAAAATCTCACTGATAGCACTATCCAATTCATTTCTGATCCCATAGTAAACTACACAAAGCTATCGAAAACCTTTTTTTATTATGCCTAATACATTAGTAAGCACTTAATAAATGCTAGCTTATTGATTCCACAAAATGCCAAACTCACAACATATAGAGAACTTTTGCTATTATACCAAGGAGTTTAAAAAATAAAAACCTGCAACATTGAAAAATAGTCCTCTGAAGCCAGGAGAGAAGCCAATGGTGTTTCTCATGGGTTGATAGACTTCTATCAGGAAGGGACCTTAATGTTCATCCAGTCCTTTCCCCACCCCCACTACATAGTTATAGTTGTTCAGTCACGTCTGACTCTTCATGATACTATTTGGGGTTTTCTTGGCAAAGATGCTGGAGTGGTTTGCCATTTCCTTCTCCAGATTATTTTACAAATGAGGAAACTGATGCAAACAGGGTGAAGTCACTGACCCAGGATCACACAGCTAAGAAGTATCTGAAGCTGGATTAGAACTCAGGTCTCTCTGACTTCACACCCAGTGCTCTATCCACTGTACCACCTAGCTGCCCAACCCCATTTTACAGATGAGGAAACCGAGGCTCAAAGGAGTTCTGTGTCTTGCCCAAGGCTGCTCAGGTAATAAATGTCAGAGCTAGAATGTGAACCCAGTTTCCCTGACTCCAGATCCTTCATTTTTTTCCACAGTGCCCTTCATTTATGGCTAAGGGAACTTTTTGTTTGTTTTTCTTTCTCTTCTTTTTTTTCTTTTTTTCTTTTTCTTTTCTTTAGGCTCCTGAATAGCCAATTTGCTTTAATTTGAATTTGATTTGAAAATCCTGGTTTGTAATGGGGTCTTACAATTATCTAGTGCCCTTAAAACAGCTCAATCTTTTCTGAGATTTCCGAAATGAAACCACCATGTAATTTTCCGTGCTTGAATCAAAATGTAGTCAGGTTCCTACTAGTTTATGATGCAGCAGCTTCACTCTCACAAACTTAAAAGTCACAAATCACAGGCGATCCTGTCACAACGGAACCTGTATCAGTCAATACATCAATCACATGTATTCAGTCAGAGGCCCTCACAGAACTTTGTCACCACCTCAGTCCAGTGTTCTTCCTCCCAAAGATAAAACAAAACCCTACATGTAGTTTGGGGACTTTTTCATGGGGAACAGTGCCCTCTTGTGCCAGCCCCCGAGAGTTCATTAAGCTGATATGAAACTGGTTACTCTATAAGGCAACCTAAGAAAGTATGAACTCTACAATTAAGACAGTTGTACTTCAATAACATTTCGTGGACACAAATTTCATTCCCAGAATTAGACACGACAGAGTATGAATAGAGATACCTATCTACTCATAGAGAGCCACTGATTCCTTCTCTTCTATGTGGCAACCAGGTGGCACAGTGGGTAGAATCTTGGATCTGGAATCGGGAAGACCTGAATTCAAATTCAGCCTCAGAAACTTATTAGCTTTGAGAACTTGGGCATGACACTTAACTTCAGTCTGTCTTACTTTCCTGATCTATAAAATGAAGGTAATAATAGGACCCGCCCCCCAGAGTTGTGGTTAGGATATAATGAGATAACATTTGTAAAGTGCTTTGTAAACCTTACAGTGCTATATAAATGTTGACTATGATGATGATGACGGTGATGGTGATGATTAAGGAAAAAGAACCCGACTATGGATAGCTACTTTGGTGTAAAATAAAATCTAGGTTAATTTTCAGAGGAAGATACTGAAGTAAAAAAAAAAAAAAAGGCCCTCTTACCCCAAAGAGTAACATCAAATGGTTACAAAGCCAAAAAAAGTTCTTGGCAGAACTTAAAAAGGAATTAAAAAATCAAAAAAGATTCAAATATGTTCATCTAGAGAAAAAATTGATAAATAAAAGTACGTATAGAAAAATTTCACATATGTGAGTGTCTCTAAATATACACCCATTTTTGTTTAATGGTAGTCACGGAGAAGGGGAAGAACAAAACAAAATTTGCATGATCATTTTGTTGTATATTTAATAATAGATTTGAAGTTTCATGTATAATCATCTTTTTATTGTTCTGTTATGGAAATGCTTGTTTTATTCCATAAATTAAAAATAATTTTT
>CM053580.1:210539350-210568827 GCA_028627135.1 Pseudochirops cupreus
CAATAATTTTTAAATTGTCTCCCCTGGATCTGTTTTCTAGGTCAGTGATTTTTTTCAAGGAGATGTTTCACATTGCCTTCTATTTTTTCATTTGTTTGGGTCTGTTTAATAGTTTCTTGATTTCTCATAAAGTCATTTGCTTCCATTTGCTCCACTCTAATTCTGAAGGAATTATTCTCTTCAGTGAGCTTTTGAGATTCTTTTACCATCTGGCAAATTTGACTTTTTAAGGCATTCTTGTCCTCATTGGCTTTTTGAGCCTCTTTTGCCATCTGAGTTAGTCTACTTTTTAAGGTGTTATTTTCTTCAGTCAGGTTGTTGACTCTCTTTTCATGATTTTCTTGCATCATTCTTATTTCTCTTCTCAATTTTTCCTCCACTTCTCTTGTTTGGTTTTCAAAATCATTCTTCAGCTCCTCTGTGGCTTGTAACCAGCTTACATTTGTCTTGGAAGCTTTTGGTGTGGGAGTTTTGACTGTGTTGTCTTCCTCCTGTTCCATGCTTTGATCTTTTTGTCCCAAAAAAGGAATCTAAAGTTGGATTTCTAAGCTTGTTTTATTTCCTTTGCCCACTCATGCTGCCAGTCAATTAACTTGATTTTTGAGCCACAGTAGATCTCTGCTTCCCAGGGGCAGAGCTTTACCCCAAATCACTGGGGTTTTCATAGCTGCCAGAGATATTAGGGGGTCCCTGTCTCTGCAGCCCCCACCTGGTTTGGCTCACTGGTCACATACCTCAGCACCACCACCTAAGACCATGATCCCGATCCAGGCAGGTTAATGAAAGAGCACTTAGCCTCTGAATGATCACTTAGTCCCCCTGCAATCTGCAGGCCACAAGCTCCGAAGCAGCCATGTGGAGGTGGCTCCAGGGCCACTGCTTCTGCTGCTTTCTTGCCCTGGGGGCAGACCACCAGACTGCTTCTTTCCCCCAAATTTAGCTGAGTTCCACTGACCTTTCACTTTGTCCTTGTTTCTTATGGGTTGGTAATTCTGGAAACTGCCACAGCTGCCAATGATCCACTCTCCCAAACACTCCAGCCGGGCTTATCCTGGACACCGTGGGGCTGAAGCCGGGACTGGTCTTTGCTCCCAGTGTGCTGTGATTAGCCCTTTCTGTCTTACCTGCTGGGCTGTCTTCAGCGGGAGATGTGTTTTTCTGTAATTTTTTGGGTTCTGGAGCTCTAAAATTTGTTTAGAGTAATATTTTATAGGTATTTGAGGTGGTTATGAGGGGAGCTGTGGAGTTCTCCTATGCCACCATCTTGACTCCACCCTCAGACACTTTTTAAGACTATATTTTGTTCTTTTGAGTCAAAAGCTTTTTTGCGATCAACAAATAATAAATTTATATTCTCTAAATCTTCTAGCCAATGGCGTGAGAGTAAAGATTATGTCTTTTGTGTAATTATTCCTTACAAAAACCTGCATCTTCCTTTCTAATACTTTGTTCAAAGTTACCTTCAATGTACGTGTATATTGCTTTCATTTTTAAAATGTATACATACATATACATATGTGTGAGTGTGTGTATGTAGAAACCTATGTATATGTGTATATATTCATATATCACATATACACACTGATCTGTATACCTGCTTTCCCAAATAATATTAATCACATATATGTAGCTGTTGATGTCCTCTCGGTCCCTTTTTAAAAAGTAAGTAATAAAGTCTTTCTGAGATTCTTTTCAAGCTTTTGGTATTTTCCCTCCTTGAAATACCCCATGAATCAATCCCTTGATGCCCCCCACAATTGTGTGTCTCCAGGATGATTTCTTTTTACACATGGCTTAGTGCAGAGATGTCAAACATGAGACTTGCAGACCACAATCCCAAAACATTCTTGGGCAATCAGATTCAAATGTAATTGCAAAATAATTAACAAAATAAGTAAAAGCAGAATATAGATGATTTTCTAAGTCAATATGTAGCCTTCAGGGACCCTTATGTATGCTTTCGTGGTTTTTTATTCTATTTGAGTTTGATCTCTTGACCTAATGAATAAACAACTGGCCTCAGAGACAGGAAGACCGATGTGTATCCTTGGGCACTATTCTGTAGTTCTATAATCTCCCAGTACTGTATTCAATTCTTTATGACTATGAATAAGAGAGAAGGGACCAGCCTTCATTAGTAGAGGGAATATCCTCATCAGAAATTGCCTAAGTCAATAAAATAGCAGGCACAATCCCTATAGTTATCTTTAATCCAGATGGCTTGCACTTCTTCCTCAAATAACTTTATATTTATTTATCTAACTACATATTGGTTCCAGTCTCCCCCCACCCCTCCTTAATGCATGTGCCTTAATGGCATTCATTCTGCCCTTGCAACTTTGGCCTAAGAAAATATATAGTAGATTTAAAAAATATTTGTATCATTGAATTGAATTCTTAAGCCACTATTGGGGTTCTATGAGAAATTGTGGAAAGGGTCAGAGGAGTAGAGGACAAGCAAATGTCTTGCTTTACAAAAATGGGAAGAAGGGAATTTTGTAAAACAATAAGTTGGTGAACTTGATTTCCATTCCTTACAAATTCTAGTAGAAAGGCACAGCTAGGTGGCACAGGGGCGGCTAGGTGGCACAGTGAATAGACCACCGGCCTTGGAGTCAGGAGTACCTGAGTTCAAATCCGGCCTCATATACTTAACACAAAAAAACTAGCTGTGTGACCTTGGGCAAGTCACTTAACTGCAATTGCCCTCCAACAAAGCAAAAAAAAAATTCTAGTAGAATTCTTATAAAGAGATTGATTTTAAAAAAAAATCCAAGCAGTAATCACTACAAAACAACATGTATTCTTTAAAACAAATAATGCCAAATTAGCTTAATTTCCTTTCTGGTTAGGATAACTAAATTGGAGAAAGCTTTAGACCAAGAGTTCTTAGACTTTTTTTGGCTTCTAGACCTTTAAATTATTTAGACCCCCTTCCCCAATGAGCTTTTCTTTAGTGGGTTATATTTATAGATATTTAATATATTAGAAATTAAAATGCTTTAATACTGTTATAAAATTTCTTTTGTCCCCTCAATCCCCCTGAAAGGGTCTTGGGGACTTCCAAAGGTCCCTGGACCACACACTTTGAGAAGTACTTGCTTTAAATGAATAGTTCTCCACCAGTGGACTGAGGGTCCCTGAGGAACTAAGGAGTCATTGCAGGGGTCCCTATATTCATATGCACATCAAATATTGTCATTTTGATATTTAAGAGCTCCAAAAACACAAGATGCATCAGGATGTGGATGAAAGCACGGAAGGCATGCTCATCACATATGCAAATTATACAAACCTGGGAAAGATAGCTAACCCTCTGGATTTCAGAGTCTGAGTCCAAAAAGCTCCCCAAAGAGTAGAATGATAACCAGAGTTGAATTAGATGAAATTTAATGGGGACAAATGAAAAGTTCTACAAAAGCCAGGTCCAAATTAGTAGGGATAATGAATCCCTTGAAGTTATTGCATTATTCAAATTTACACTGCATATTTTACATTTAGGCTGGAACCATTTATCATATTTTATGTAATTACAACTTCAAATAGTGTGAATTCAAAGACATGTGACCATCTCACAGAACGTGTTATTTGTACTAATATGAGCCTGCCTGTGCTTGGGCTTCATTTTTTATTAAATCAACTCTACAAGTAGGGGAAATTGAGGAGGTATGGCTAAGAAACAGTTCTTGGGGAGGAAAAAACCTCAGGATTGGAGGGACGCAGTCAGAAAAGCTAATAATGTCCTTGGCTGCATAAAAAAGAGCCATGCTGTCCAGAATGAGAGGGTTAATGGTTTGAGGTTAGAAAAATAAATTACTAGGAAAATGGTTTTGTCATTGAGAGAAATAGAGAATTTATTTCTTCTCAGTTTTAAATCTATGATCTTCTGGTACAGTTAGGAGGCTTCAGACAAAAGGAGATAAATTTGATTTATTCATGCTGAGCTTAAGGTGCCAGTATGATACCCAAATGGAGAAGACCACTGGGTGATCGGTAATCTAAGAATAGGCCTCAGGAGAAAGATCAGGGTTTGATGTAAATCTGGAGTTTTCCTATTGCTACTGTATATGTGCACTCCAGCCATGAAGCACAGGTTTCCCTTCTGCAAGAAAATACAATATACCAAACTTACTGCCATCAAAGGATTTCCTACTTTATGGAAAGATCGACCATAGTTTTCCCATAAAAAGGATCACTTTCCACAGTGATTCAAGTTTAAAAAATACATTTTCATACACTTGCACAACTCTTATGTGAAAAGTCAGAGAAGAGTGGCAGCTAGGTGGTGCAGTGGATAGAACATTGACCCTGGAAATCAGGTGGATCTGAGTTCAAATCTAGTCTCCCACACTTAACTATCTGCATGACACTTGGTTAGTCCTTTGACCATGATTGTATTGGTGGGGGCCAAGGTTACATAAATAGTGTTTGAGGCGAGATTTGAACTCATGTCCTCTGATTCCAGAGATTGTTCTTTTTCTACTGTACCACTGAATGCTGATAGAATTTTTAAAAACTTCTTTTTTCTTTTCCCTGTCTAGCTAGGCTTCAAAATAACCTACACTTTATCTCTTCAGAATTTCATATTATAAAACTTCTAAGCACCGAGGTTATATAACTGATCCATTCAAACCTTGTGTTTTACATTTGCTGACTGACAGCGGTGTGTTCCGCATCCCTTGTCTCTTCCTTTGCACATACCGCCAACCATGGGCATGTTGTTCACACCCTAGATCTCCTGGTTGGTTTCCTGTTTATTAACAGACAGTCCTGAGTGCCAAATTATCCCAATTGGCATTAATGGTAAAGTGTACCACTTATATGCCAATGTAACAACCAAAGAATGTTGCATTATAAGGTAAGAGAGAAAATACTCTAGTTTTTTGGGGGGGTTGCTCTTTAGGAGAAATGATTGGGGAAGTATTGCTGAGACAGACAGAAAGAAGAAAAATTGATAGGAGGGAGGGAGGGGAAGAGACAGGGAGAGAGAGAGAGAGAGAGAGGAAGGGGGGGAGCACTTTAAATACCACCTCCAGTCACAGTGCTTTGAGCAAGAAACGCTGTAACAACAAAGGAAGTACATTTTCTCACCCTAGTTTTTTGGTTCAAGATTTATTTATTCATGGAAAGACAAATGCACCCAGGATAATGGCAGAATTGAAAGCCTGAAAAAGGCATAGAAAAAAATGGTGTTTACATTCTTATTAAAGTTCAGTGCTGATGTCACAGCAGGGAAGCAAAATCATAAAAGTACATAATGTACTTCAGAAATAATAGAGCTGCTGAGGAATGAAAGAAGAATCGAAACCACTCGAGGGACAAGAGAGAAAGATAAGAGACACAAGACGGGGGACCTGCGTTAGAGAATTGAGAAGAGAGGCTGGTGAGAGCTAGCTAAAGCAGGCAGGTGCTTAACCACATACGATATAACTGATTATATATTCTTAAAGATCTGGAGACGTGTACTCCTAAAATACTTAATCCTTTGACCCCCTTCAGGGAAATTTAAACTTTCATGTTCTTCTTTTTTTGTACAATGAGCAGCAAATTTTAAAAAAAGAATAGTGGCCTTTACAAATGTCCTATTTTGATGCCTTAGGGTATTATGGAAATAACCTTGGGATCTCAAAGGCTATACTGGATGAGCTCCAGCCCTGGCGGGTTCTCCATGCCAGACAGATATTAACTACAATCACAAGAGAATTCCCCAAGATCAGCCTAGCTAGGTACAGAGTGTAAGGATTGTTGAATCTTCAAGAAAAACACAATAACCATGAGGCAGAGCTCTGAGCCAATGGCACTTTACTAACATTAAAGTGTCCATGGTCTACTCTGATGAAGTGGACCTCAGATCTTCTTCACGATCTGAGATGCCCCTCTTCTTTCAAGGCCTTGGTTTTATAGTGCTTGATACTCAGATGTTACAGGTGGATCAGGCCAAAAATATACAGTCTGGTTGGTGGATAGACCTTGCCCTTGACCCTCCAGGCGGATCTGCACAAAATACACAATCCCATTGGTTGACAAATAGTCTAGTGAGCAGACCATAACAGATCTATCTTGACCTTCCAAGAGACCCTACCAAAGTTGATGAGTAGGCTCATAGGGTCAGGCTGATGAGCAGATGTCAAAACATCCACATGGGTCAATGGGCCAGTATAAGGGCAGGCCTCAATCTGGTAACAAGGATCACCCATTGGTTGCATGCTCGTGGTCATCTACCCATGTTGGGCAATAGGGATGTCAAGGGATGGAAGGGCAATAAAAATAGCTGGGGAACTTTCCATGTAATTGAGTCACCTCTGTCACACTGGGCTTGACTAAGCCCACCATACCAAGGAAAAATGAGAGTGGAGGTCCTCTAGTTAGTTTCTTATGATTAAACAAGTGAACTTACAACCTGCAGTTCACAGCTGTGAGGCCCACTATCAGAACTTATCATTACTATCCCTACAGAATCGCATCAAATTGATTAATACTGATTGAAATAAAATAGGGGTTCAATAAATCACCTATCAGAAGAGAGGATCATCACCCAGAGGTTGGTCATGATTTTCTTGGCCATAATAAATCATGAAACAAGAAAAAATGGATGATGGTGGAGTGGTTGGAAAGAGGTCAGATGGTGCTAAGGGTCACCCAATTTTTAAATCATCGGATCACTGCTACAAGGATCTCAGAAACCATAGAGTCCAACCCCTTCATTTTATAGAGAAGAAAAAAGTGACTTACCCTAATTTACGCAAAGGCAGGATTTGAACTCATGTTATCTGATTTCAAAGCCAATGATATTTCCACTGCCTCTTCACCTCTTAACATGAATTCAACTGCTTATACAAGCTACCCACTTCCTGGCAGAGGGGAGATGGACTGAGGATGCAAACTAGGACATATGCTTTTGGAGATGATTGACATGGGAATTTAGTATTGCTTGACTAAGCATATTTGTTATGAAGATTTTGTTTTTCTTTTTTCTTAATGGGAAGGATTAAGTAAAGGAGAAAAATAAATGTTTGTTGAAAATAACATTACGTTTTAAATTTTAAAAAACCCACCTGCTTTATGCATAAACTATATCAAATTGTTTACCATCTCAGGGATGGGGGATGGAAATGAAGGAGGGAGGAAGAGAGAGATAGAATTTGGAACTCAAAAGTTTTTAAAATTGTTTTAACATGTAATTGGAGAAAATAAAATAGTATATAAGAAAAAAATTTATCTGCTTAAATCCTTACTGTAAAGTCTTTGATTTGGTCAATGAGCAAACATAATGGAGGAATTGAATGACCAATTTTAACATTCTTTTTGTAAATTGTATCTGAATATATAAGGAAGCCATGGTAAACTAGAGATATAGCTCACAGGTTCTTCTTGGAGAAACAAACAAAAGAGTTATTGGACTTGGTTTTATCATGCATGATAGGGTAACAAGAAACACCATTTGTTCAAAGGGATGTTTGGTTTTCTAGACCTGCGGGGCTCATGATAAGCCTAAGCAAAGAGGTCACCTTGAGGATAATTAAAGCTTATGTACCAACAGCTGTGGCAGAAGGTGAGGATGTTGGAATTCTCCCAAGAACTCTATAAGACCCTCCAAATCATATCAGCCATGCTCTAATATTCTTTGCCTTCAAAGCTAAGGTAAGCATGGGAGCAGAGAAGGGAAAAATATGTGTTGGAAAATGGAGTTTAGGATAAAGAAATGAAGAAGGTGAAAGGCTTCTAAGCCATACAGAAATCCTCATGCCTTTTTATCACAAATACTTTCTTTGAGGAAAGGTTTGAGAGGCACTAAATATGACAAGCATATTATACATGCATATAAACCAAATCACAAAAAAGGGAAGCCAACTCTTAATAGTCTGAAAAAGTCTGATTAGTATCACAGGAATCATTTATTGATTAGCTTCTGTCTGCAGTCAGATCATTGACTTATTAGAACAAAGATCAAAATCAACCCCAAATTGGGAAAATGAAAATGAGAAGATACAGCCTACATATGGGTTCATGGTCCATCTAACTCAGTGGTTCACAACCTGTGGGTCACAACTCCTTTGGGGGTCTAACAACCCTTTCACAGGGGTCACAGGGGTCACCTAAGACCATGGGAAAACACATATTTCCAATGGTTTTAGGAACCGAGACACCGCTCCTCTATCTGTCTCCAGGTGGGTCCACCCACATGCAGATACACCCAGATACGAGTATTAAAGAGTTGCAGCATTAGGAAAGTTGAGAACCACTGATCT
Source organism: Pseudochirops cupreus (assembly GCA_028627135.1). Lineage (NCBI taxonomy): Eukaryota > Metazoa > Chordata > Mammalia > Diprotodontia > Pseudocheiridae > Pseudochirops > Pseudochirops cupreus. Next base: position 210,547,600 of record CM053580.1, read on the forward strand.
AACTGGACCTAGGGCCATCTTGTCATTAGCTCTTTTATTTCCCCATTTCTCCCAAAGTGGAACTGTTTGTTGTTCATCCTTGTTCTTGAAGAGGACAATGACAGCAAGAGAGTGATGTCTTGACTTGCTTGTGAATTGAATATACTCTCTAGATTAGACCATCAGTCCCTGAGGAAGTTAATCTCTTAGGTTATGCAATTCTCTTGCCCTAGGGCTGAGCTGTATTGGTTCCCATATGAGAACAAACTCGCTCAGCCTACTATATCTAGCTATCTGAAGACCAGACTATGCTTCACGTCCCATCCAACTATCCACTGCTTTGCTGCCACAAACATAGCTGCATCCTTACCCCCTGGCCTCTGCTTTCTACTTGCTCTTCTGGGCACAGTAATCAAGTCAATACGATGGTTGCTTCTGGAAGAAGCATGTCATTCAGTTGCTCTAAGGATTGACTAACCATCCTTCTGGTTCCTCAGACTAAAATTTCCTTCCCTACCCACCAATCTCGTTTATATGTTGTCTCTAGTAGAGTGTAAACTCCTTGAGGGCAGGAACTATCTCATTTTTTTCTATTTACATACCCAATATATTTATGTTCTATTTAATCTTAGCATAGTTCCTGCACGTAAATGCTTAATAAACACTTTTTCATGCATTCATTTAGAGAAGTAAAATGCCTCCAGTCTGATCTACTTAAATGTTACACACACAAAGTAACAGATATCGACGTTGCTTGTCTCTGTTACCCATGGAAACCGAAGCAAGACAAAGATGTAAATCCAACAAGGAGGTTAAAAGAGCCTAGAGACCCCGTTGACCAGCAAGCATTTGCTCTCCTAGGCAAGGCAACAAGGATTTACTAAGCACTTCCTACATGCCAGGCTTTGTACTAAGTGCTGAGAATATAAATACAGACACAATGAAAGACCTTGCCCTCGAGAAGCTGACACTCTAATGGGAGAAGACAACAAACCAAAGGGAGCTGAAAGGTTTGTAGGGTAGAGGAGGAGGGCAGAAGGTACCTCTGCTGAGGCGTATTGTCTGGAAAGACAAAAGCAGAGCCAGGAGGGGAATGAAGGCTGGCAGATCTAGGTCCCTCCTCAAAATGGAGGCCCTAGAAGGAATTCGCCAATGGGAGAAGGAGGCCAATGTAATGGCTCAGGATGGTCAAGGATGAGAAGACCACGGGGGAGATAGAAGTTCAAAAGTGAGAAGCCCCAGTCATTGAGAGAAATTCCAGGGTAAAATAAGAAAGTTCAGAAAATCAGAATCGGAGCTCGGATGAAGGTTGACTGGCCTGGGACCAAGCAAAAAGATATGACAAAAACAATACTAATTAGAAAAGAAATTCATTTGCAAAATATTCTCAAGGAGGATGGGAGATGGTTATGAGCATCATAGAACAGTGGGACACAATGAAGGGGAAAATGAGTTAATAGAAAACTTGTCATGAGGTCTAATTAAGTCAGATGAGAGTACTTAGGGTTGCAACTGGAAAGAGGAGGGAGAACCAGACCAAAAAATTGAAAAGCTCTGCCAACATTTCTATAACAAACTACCTCTTCTATCAATGACAATTAGAATCGCTATATTAGGATTCCAACATCACAGCCCCCTACATGACACTATGATGCATCAAAATATTTCACTTGAAGATTAAAGGTCACCCAAAGGGTAAAGAAGAAGTTTGTAGTAGATTTAAATAGACAGCAGCATAGTACCAATGATGAATCTGGACACAAGAAGTGACATAAAAGACTTATCAAAGAAAAGGTAAGCTAGTCATGGATTAAGAGCAAGAGATAAGAGAGGGATAGCTCAGGTGGTGTTCTGGTGCTCAAAAAGTGTTAAGAGATCTATTACCCAAATAGATTTATCACGTGATAGATTTAGGGCATGGAATAGTGTTTCATAGAATGATAAGGCGGAGATGGATTAATTACAGTCCACACCACCGGTAGGGAGAACCCACATAGACGGGATCTGGGAGCCGCTGTAAGTACTAATTTACAAGCCACAAGAGCTATTGGTGGAAAGAAGAATTCCTTACAGCTTCCTAATGATACCTCTTCCCATTTTTTGGTGGGGTGGAGCTCTTCTTTGGTGATATTCTCCTAACATCTCTCTTTCTAGGTCTGTGAAATGGTGATGAACTCTTTCTCTAGGTTTTCCCCCTTTATCTATGAGCACAGAAATTGGAGTATTTCAAATTAAGTATCCTAGCTACCACCTAACACTCAGAGTGGACAAATGCTATACAGACCCATTGGCCAAATAAATAGTGTGGCTTACGAGAAGGGTAAGACTATTTCACAATATATAATTTGAAGTCCTTATCACAGAATGTTCTGGCATTTTAGAAGGGACTTTAGAGAGAATACTTTATCTCCTCATTTGAAAGGGAAGTGAGTCACACATGGCCAGACAGGTAAATGAAAGTCAAGACTCAAATCCCATGCTCTTCACTTGAGAGTCAGGGGTCTTTCCACAATATCATACCATGCTGAAGTATAGCTACCAATGACTAGAAGGTGGGGTTGGTGGAACGGTTGTGTTCTGGGTGGCAGAGGGGTCAAACACATCACCTGCAGACTCACTAGGACTCTAGAGTACCCCCAAAACGGAGTAAAATATAATTGGGAAATATTTATAAAAATGCAATTGAACATTGGTAATGTTAATTTGTGGTTTTCTAAGTCAATACGCAGCTGCTGTGGGGATTCTTATGTATTGTTTAGTGGAGAGTTTGACACTAGTGACCAAAAGGAAGACTCTGTTGGAGTCCAGGTAAAAGGTGTTCCAGTGGAAAAAGAGGCAGACGTCTATACACCATTTGGGTGGTAGATCTCTTAACATTTTCCCCAGTAGACCATAAACCCCTTGCAGATATTTTATCTTTGTTTTCGCATATCCAACATTTACTGCAGTACTTGGATAGAGTGCTGGGCCTGGAGTAAGGAAGATTTGAGTTCAAATCAGGCCCCATCCTTTCTTAGGTGTGTGACCTTGGGCAAGTGGATTAACTTCTGCTCACTGCAGTTTCTTCATCAGTAGAATGGGAGTAACAGTAGCCAAAGGACCAAATGTGACAGTAATAGTGAGAATCAAATGAGATAATCATTGTAAAGTGCTTAGCACAGTGGCTGGCATATAGTAAGCCCAAATAAATATTATGTAGTAATAGCAGCAGCAGTAGTAGCAATAGTAGTAGTAGTAGCAGTAGCAGCAGCACCACAGCAGCAGCAGTAGTAGTATTACTAGCAGTAGTAGTAGTAATAGTAGTAGTAGTAGTGGTAGTAGTAGTAACAGTAGTACTAGTAATAGTAGTACTACTAGTAGTAGTAGTACTACTAGTAGTGGTAGTAGTGGTAGTAGTGCTAGTAGTAGTGCTAGTAGTAGTAATAGTAGTACTAGTAGTAGTAGTGGTAGTAGTAGTAGTAGCAGCAGCAGCAGCAGTAGTAGTAGCAGTAGTAGTAGTAGCAGCAGTAGTAATAGTAGTAGTGGTGGTAGTAGTAGTAGTAGTAGTAGTAGCAGCAGCACCATAGCAGCAGCAGCAGCAGCAGCAGTAGTAGTAGTAGTAGCAGTAGTAGTAGCAGTAGCAGCAGTAGTAATAGTAGTAGTAGTGGTAGTAGTAGTAGTAGTAGTAGTAGTAGTAGCAGCAGCACCACCACCACCACCACCACCACAGCAGCAGCAGCAGAAGTAGTAGTAGTAATAGTAGTAGTAGTAGTAATAGTGGTACTAGTAGTAATAGTAGCAGCAGCAGCACCACAGCAGCAGCAGCAGCAGTAGTAGTAGTAGTGGTGGTGGTGGTGGTGGTGGTGGTGGTGGTAATAGTAGTAGCAGTAGTAGCAGCAGCACCACAGCAGCAGCAGTAGTAGTAGTTGTAGTACTAGTAGTAGTACTAGTAGTAGTAGCAGTAGTAATAGTAGTAGTAGCAGTAGTAGTAGTAATAGTAGTAGTAGTAGCAGCAGTACCACAGCAACAGCAGTAGTAGTGCTACTACTACTAGTAGTAATAGTAGTAGTAGTAATAGTGATTATAGTAGTAGTAGTAGTAGTAATAGTAGTAGTAGCAGCAAGAGCACCACAGCAGCAGCAGTAGTAGTAGTAATAGTAGTAGTAGTAGTAATAGTGGTACTAGTAGTAATAGTAGCAGTAGCAGCACCACAGCAGCAGCAGTAGTAGTAGTAGTAGTAGTAGTAGTAGTAGTGGTGGTGGTGGTGGTGGTGGTAATAGTAGTAGCAGTAGTAGCAGCAGCACCACAGCAGCAGCAGTAGTAGTAGTTGTAGTAGTAGCAGTAGTAATAGTAGTAGTAGCAGTAGTAGTAGTAATAGTAGTAGTAGTAGCAGCAGTACCACAGCAACAGCAGTAGTAGTGCTACTACTACTAGTAGTAATAGTAGTAGTAGTAATAGTGATTGTAGTAGTAGTAGTAGTAATAGTAGTAGTAGCAGCAAGAGCACCACAGTAGTAGTAGTAGTAGTAGTAGTAATAGTAGTACTACTAGTAGTAGTGGTAGTATTAGTAGTAGTAGTAGTAGTAGCAGCAGCAGTAGTAATGTAGTAGTGGTAGTAGTAGTAGTAGCAGCAGCAGCAGCACCACCACCACAGCAGTAGCAGTAGTAGTAGTAGTGGTAGTAGTAGTAGTAGCAGCAGCACCACCACTGCAGCACTAGTAGTAGTAGTAGTGATAAGGTGCTGGGGTACCTTTGTAACATTTGGTGTGCCTTTGTAACATTGTCAAATCTCACTTGTGTTCAGTTACCCGTGTCTGTAACATTAGCCTGTGCAATTAAATTGTAAAAGTCACACTTTCCCCTTGCCATAAAGGCATTAACTCTGCCTCTCCCCTGCCACCAGCCTAAAAGCGTTTTCCCTGAAACCATTAACTCTGCCAACTATAATTATCCTTGCTTGGTATAATAACAAGTCATACCTATGAATCCTTCAAGAGCATTCTATAAACAAATGCTTAGTTAGAGAAATATATACCTTCTTTGTTCTAGGGGCCAGCTGCAAACTATGAATCTTTCAATGCATTATCACTAAGATAACTCCTCAAAATCAGACATATACTGAATCCCCAATTAGCCCAGCTTCCCAACATCCATGTTGTCAAAAGGCACTTTGGCGGCTAACAGGCTGAGTACCTCTCATTCAAAATTGACCGCTGGCTGACTTTGTGACGTTTTAAGGCAAAAACCACAACTTCTGGTGGCCCCCCCTCAGGCTTTCTCCTAGTGAATTATGGGCAATATGCCTGCGCAGAAAAAAGTGCTGTCCCTTTAAGCACTGACCACTTCTTAACTCCTCCCAAATCCTTCCTTTGCACACCTAGTTAGCATAATTGATATCAGATTTATGGTTTTATTACTATATAATCAGTATCCCTAATTCCTGCAGGTTGCAGGCTTTTTCTGACACCCCCTGCCTGCTGAAAAGCATAATAAACTTTCACAAACCTGCCAAGATTGCTTGTGCCTGGTAATTCTTTCACACTAAAAGAACCCTCAAAAGATTTTCTAGAAATCCATCTCCCTCTCACCCTCGTCAGTAGTAGTAGTAGTAGTAGTAGTAGTAGTAGTAGTAGTAGTAGTAGCAGCAGCAGCAGCAGTCGTGGTAGTAGTAATAGTAGTAGCAGCAGTAGTGGTAGTAGTAGTAGTAATAGTAGTGGCAGTAATAGTGGCAGCAGCAGTAGTGGTGGTGGTAGTAGTAGTAGTGGTAGTAGTAGTAGTAGCAGCAGCAGCAGCAGTAGTGGTGGTAGTAGTAGTAGTAGTAGTAGTAGTGGCAGTAGTGATGGTGGTGGTACTAGTAGTAGCAGCAGCAGCAGTAGTGGTAGTAGTAATAGTAGTAGTAGTAGTGGTAGTAGTAGTAATAGTAGTAGTAGTAGTAGTAATAGCAGCAGCAGCAGCAGCAGTAGTGGTGGTAGTAGTAGTAGCAGCAGCAGCAGTAGTGGTAGTAGTAGTAGTAATAGTAGTGGCAGTAGTAGTAATAGTAGTAGTAGCAGTAATGGTGGTGGTAGTAGTAGTAATAGTAGTAGTAGTAGTAGCAGCAGCAGTAGTGGTAGTAGTAGTAGTAGCAACAGTAGTGCTAGTAGTAGTAGTAGTACTAGTAGCAGTAGTAGTAGTAGTAGTGGTAGTGGTGGTAGTAGTAGTAGTAGTAGTAGCAGTAGTGGTAGTAGTAGTAGTGGTAGTGGCAGTACTAGTCGGGGCCATAGTAACAGCTAGCTCTTTACACAGTCTTTTAAGGCTCACAAAGCACTTTATAAAGACCCTCTGCACAACAATCCTGGGGGGTGGGTGCTGTTATTATCCTTATTGTACAGATGAAGAAGCTGAGACAAAAAGAGGTGAAATGACCTGTCCAGGGTCACATAGTAAATGTCTGAAGCCGGGTTTGAACTCAGGTCTTCCTGTTGCAGGCCCAGAGTTCTATTTCAGCGCACACTGAGTGAGCACAACATCTGGCACATAATAGTTGCTTAATAGATGTTTACTGATTGATTGGCTGATTCACTGCTCCCCCTAGCTGCCTCTAGACACTTACAAATTATAGGCAGATTTAAGTAGGCAGCATGATTGTGTCCATTTTACAGATGAGGAAACTGAGGCTCAGAGGTGTAATGTGCTCAGGGTTGTAGCTAGATTCCGAGGTCCTCTTTCCTGTCTCACGTCCACTGATAGCATGCACAAAGAGTTAGCTAAAGAAAAACTCCCTTCATTGTTGGTCACATTGGCCTTCTCACCCCACCTGCCTACATGCAGGCCAAGCCACAAGGCTGGGGGGAATGTGTGAGGGCTTTGCTCAGGCCCCCTGAAGGATCTGCTATATCAATACACAGGCATCTTGTGAGATCTGACAGGACAGAGCCTCGCTCCTTTAGGGAACCCCGTTTAACAGCAACAACAAAATAGCTGTTATTCACTGAGCGTGGAGGTAAACACAGCCCGAGCTAACACAGGAGGTAATGCTACCTCATGGGGGTGAAAAACAAACATCTAAGGCCTCCGAGTTCCATTGCCAACTCGTTACTTTATTATCCCCTTTCCTTGAGGGGAGCATTCTATTAGGGCTCCATAAATAAATGAGAAATGAAGAGTAAAGCTTTCTTGAGAAATCCAAGTCAGCTCAGCCATGGATGGGCTCAGTGCCCATGGAAAGGAGTGGGACTTGATGGTTAAAAATGAAGCATATTCTTGTAATGTCACTAACGTCTTATAATAGCCATAATGTCATTGCCCTTGTAGCTTTCCTCTGCAATTCACAAATGCTTTCCCCGTGACCATCAGCTTGGCCTCTGGCCTTTCAGCTAATCCCATCGGGGATCGGATTATTGCCCTGTAACACTAGAAGTCATCTCCTTTACCATCTAATTAGGGGGCAGCCATAGCTGGGCTGGCAGTTGTCCCTTTTTTCTGCAGGCGCAGGCCCCGACCAGCTTACGCACAGCCCACGATGTGCTCCCCTCCCGGTGTCATCCCTGACCTCCCAAATGACTCAGTCCTCCCTCAATTCAATTAACATTTACTGAGCACCCACAGGGTGCTTGGCATTGGATGTGCTACAGCATCTCACTGCCCCCCTAGAGAACATCAAAATAAATCAGAATCACTACCTTCTAAGCAGAGAGTTGGGAGGATAAACGATAATACTGCACAGTATATATGTAATCTGCTTGGAGGCCTTTGCGATGAAAGACATAAAGGAAAAATTGCTATTATGTCATACCACAGGGCCGGTATTTTAGCAAAGCGCTGCATCAAAAGCCCTAAATTTTGAAAGCTGAATATTGTTGTCACTCCCACCCCCATTACTTTTTCCACCTATTTAAAATGTAATTGATGTCAGGGAGAAAAAAGTAACTACACACATGCACATATCTCTCACTCATGTATTGCCACATATAATAGACTCTAAAAATAGGGCTCTATCTCAAAGCCAGAGGAAACTTCAGAAAGTGAAAAATACTACTGAAGGTCCATTCTATCTATCTTTGTTCATCCATTTGGGCCATTTCATTTCTCAGGAAGAGTATTAAATTGTTTTCCAAATGACCTAATTTTTTTACCCCCTCTTCAATAGCAGGGCCTGATGCTGGCTTCACATTTTTGAATTTCTGGTCCATTCTGACACACGCTTGGGCAATCCTCCACTGCAATTTTCTATTACAGCTCATTATCCAATCATCATCTGGACAGACTGAAACTGGAACTTACTTGACTGAAGTCTCTCCCTGCTGTTTCAGACTCTGAGGCAGATGTGCTGACCTAATCACTGTCCAGCCTGCATTGACACACATTTCTTTCCAGCTCCTCAATTAGCTCGTCAGGGCAAAAGAATTGAGATGGAATGAAGCCATTCCAGGTTTTTCACAGATCTGAGAAACAGCAAATCTAGCAGGAGTCGTCAGTGAGGGGTCAGGGGCCAGTTGGGTAGATCTAATATCAAGGCACAAATCCCAGTGCTGAAATTGGAATTGGAAAGGAGAGGATTGTGAAGTGCTTCCACAAAGGAATTTTCTGAAAAGTAGGGTCACTCCTAAATTTAAGCTATGAAGATTAAGATGAATATCTGAATATTGGGAACTTTTTTTTTCTTAAGTGGACATATTGCATTGACTCTGGCTTTTGGCATTATGAAGTTCGGCTCACCCAAAATAGCAGTTCTATTAAAATTCCTGCAAGCAGCTGTCCACAGCAACCATCCAGTAAATGGTGCTGGGCCTTCTGTTTATTCCCACAATGAAAAACTAGAAGAGTTATACTTGCATTAAAAAAAGTATAATCATGTAAAATACATGCCTCTCTTTTGTTCCCAATGCAAAAAATAAAAATAAAGAAGTTTCCCCTGATTCAGTAAATGTTTATTAAGGGCCTCCTATGGGCCAGCTGGTTCATTTTCATCCTTACGTCTCTGTGACCTAGCACAGTGTCTTGGCACAATAAAGGTGTTTAAAATGCTTGGGATTGATTTTCCATTCTTGTGTTCCTAACTCCAGTCTGGTACCTAGCACACAGAAGACCAATCTAGAGCACAAAGACACCACAGAGGCCAACTAGACCAGAGCCCTCATTTTATATATGAAGAAACTGAAGCCCATGGAAGTTAATTGATTTACCCAAGGTCATACAAGCAGCAAGCATCAGAGGAGAGATTTGAATCTGAGTCTTTCAGCTCCAGGATTAGTGCTCTTTTCATTGTATCATATAAAAATATGTACTGAGGGGTGGCTAGGTGATGCAGAGAATAGAACACCGGCCCTGGAGTCAGGAGAACCTGAGTTCAAATTTGACTTCAGACACTTAACATTTACTAGCCATGTGACCCTTGGGCAAGTCACTTAACCCCAATTGCCCTGCCTTTCCCCCCTCCAAAAAAAGCAAAGAAAAAAAAAGTACTGATTAGCTGGTTTGTTAGCAGGGGACCAGATCATCATAAAATCTTAATTCCAGTCCTTTCCCTCTGTTAATTATTTCCTGTTTATCCTGTATATAGCTTGCTTCGTGTATATTTGTTTGTGTGTTGTCAGGAGGACTCATCTTCCCAAGTTCAAATCCCACTTCAGAGACTTACTAACTGTGACCCTGGGCAAGTCACTTCACCTTGTTTGCCTCAATTTCCTCATCTGTAAAATGAATTGGAGAAGGAAATGGAAAAGTACTCCAGTGTCTTTGCCAAGAAAACACCAAATGGGGCCACAAAGAGCTGGATGTGACTGAAATGACCTGACAACAACAAAATATCTCTTCCATTAGGTCCTAAGGTCCTTAAGGATAGGGATTGGTTTTTGCCTCTTTTTGGCTCCCCAGTGCTTAGCACAGTGTCTGGCACGTGGCACATGCTTAATCAATGTTTTGATTGATGGATAAAAGCTTTCCTCTTAGTAAGAAGTCTTTGCTTTTAACTCTTGATATGGTCTGAATTTAGGATATTCACGATTCCCTAAAATCTCCCCCCCCCTTTTTTTTTTAAAGTTCCTGTGGCTATTCCAGCTTTTTTGAAGGAAATTCATGTTACCATCCTGTTCAGAGTACCTTAATAATTTCTAAAAGGCAACGATATTGGAGATTTCTGCAATTCGATTATGTATCCAGCAGGATAGTTCCTGCCCTCAAGCAGATTACATTCTCATCAGGAAATGTGTGTATATGCATAGGTAAATACACAGTCAATCCGTCTCACCCTTTCCCTTCACCCTACCAAGGGAGCTCCCCATTCCTGCAGCTTCTCCTTAACAATCATGTCATCTTTGCTCATAGTGGCTAACTCAAAAGTCATTCAGACTGGAGCATCTGTCTCTATTGTCTGAGCTGCTAACTAGAGGTCCTTCTAATGGAACTCTGCTGTCACACACAGGCTTGCCCTTTGGTTAGACACTTCAGGGCCTCCCTTGCAGGGTCTGTTCTAAACCGCTGACTTTAAAATCAAACCTTTTCTAATGTCTCATCCCGGAACTTCCCTCAGTGTCCTAAGGACTTTTCAACCAGTAATAGCCCTCTGCAAGGTCTGACCCTTTCAGCCTCGGTGAATCCCCCTGGGGTCTCCATTTTGGCCCTGTTCCTGACTTTTGAACTTTAAAATGATGTCCCTATGTAGGATGCCTTCATTTCTCACTTTTATCCCCTTCAGTTGCCTTTTATATATTGTTATCTTCCCCCACATTTGAATGTAAGTTCTTTGTGGGAGGGGACTGCCTTTTTTTTTTGCTTGAATTTATATTTCCAGAGCTTAGCACGGTGTCTGATACATAATAAGAACTTGATAAACGTTTGTTTCCTTCGTTCTCTTCTTCCTTCTTTCCCTCCCTCTCTTCCTTCCTTCTTTCCCTCTTTCCTTCTTTCCTTCCTTCCTTCCTTCCTTTCTTCCTTTGTTCCTTTGTTCCTTCTTTCCATCTATCCTTCCTTCCTTCCTTCCTTCCTTTTTTCCATCTATCCTTCCTTCCTTCCCTTCTTTTCTTCTCATAGGATCATCTTGAGATGGTCCTCCTTGCTTTGGGGAAACATTACAGTACCTGGAAGAACTAGATCAGGAAGCTAGGAACAGGTGCCCTGAGGAGAGCCTGCATGACTCATACAGGTCACTGTATGTTATGATAAATCACCATACTTTTCAGTGTACATTGCTTTGCACAGTAGAAGAGTTATTTGTAAAGCAAGTTATTGCAAATTAATTTATATCTTAAATTTATTTAATACACTAGAGTGGAGCATGAGTTTCAAATGCAGTAGAAAACTTAAGGCAAACTATGTAAAAGATTTTAAGTGCAATTTTGTTGTTGTCCGATCATGTTTGACTCTGATGTTTTCTTGGCAAAGATATTGGAGTAGTTTGTCATTTCCTTTTCCAGCTCATTTTACAAATGAGGAACTGATTTCAGTGACTAGCCCAGGGTCACGCACTTAATAAGTATCTGAGGCTAGATTTGAACTCAGGTCTTCCTGACTCCAGGCCCAGTGCTGCATCCACTGCACCACTTAGACTAGTTTTAACGATGTTTTCAGATATGTTATTAAACTTGTGATGACTAAGTATGAAGCTAGAACTTCTATTACATTTTAAGTGGGAACTTCTCCATATGTTTTATAACAATGTTTCACATCTACCTCATAGTCTTTGTCATGAATCCTCAATTTTTCACATACTTATTTGTTCATTTTTTAAAATTGTAAAGCAACTTGATGTGAGGGATATAATTTGAGTCACTTTCAAAATTTTCTAACTTTTAAATTAATTCCCAATTTGATTTTATTATGGAGTTAATACAAAATATACCCATTGGAAATCACTTTCTAAAGCAAAGAATCCATTTGGCATGCGAATTCACTCCGTTACTTTGTTTGCTTTGCAAGTTTAGGTGTTTCCTAGTGATCAGGTTTTCTTAAAGTGAGGAGCACCCATCCCAATTTCTGATAGATTTGTGAGACGTGCACAGACATCATTCGATGTCACCCAAGTATTTACTGACTGCCTGCTGTCCATAAGTCATGGTGCCTGGTACTCCGGGAGGTGCATTTTTTTAAGATATGGCTCCTGTCCTGGAGACTTTGTAATTTAGTCAAGGAAGAGAAAACTAATGAGAAACAGACATTATCATAAATAGGTTCTATGAATAATCATAGCTAGGACTTTTATAGCATTATAAAGATAGCAAAGAACTTGTATTTTATCTCATTTGTTCTTCATAGCAATTGCATAAGGTAAGTTCTATTATTATCATTATTATTTCTATTTTACAAATGAGGAAACTGAGGCACAGAACGTTCAGATGATTTGTTCGTGGACACATAGACAATGTATATAAGAAGCAGGATTCAAAGATAAGTCTTCCTGATCCCAAGTCCAAGACTCTGCTACAAGCCAGAAACTGAATCACAAAGCTACTGTGTTACTTTTTAAAGACACATAGGTAGTCAATATAAGGATACAAAAAGATCATATCGTTAACAACAAAAAGAAGTCTTTGAAAGAATTTGATGGGGGGGGGGTGTAGAAAAAAGAGAAGGGGGAAGGAAAGGGGGAAAGGAAGAGGAAAAAGAAAAGGGAATGGGGAATAGAAAGGGAAGCGAGAGGAGAAAGGGGGAGGAAAAGGGGAAAAGGAAAGGAGAAAGGCAGCAGGGAACAGAGAAGTGAAGGAAAGAGAAGGGAAGGGGATGCTGTAATTTCAGCCTACTAATGCAAAGCCAGTTGAGGGATGACAGATCTACAAAATGTTCTTCATTAAAAACAACATTAATAGTGTTTTAACTTTTTAAAATGCTGTTTATATAATTCAAGAGAAAGATAAATGTAGTGAAAAGAGTGCTAGATTTGGAGACTTGGGTTCAAGTCTAACTTCTGAGCTTAATAATGTGGCACGGGATCTCAAACTAGTTTCCCAAATCTCACCCACACTGACATGAAGAGTCCCTAGAGCTTGGCCCCCTATGTGCCCCTCAGAGCTCTAAGGGTAGCCCTGAGGTTAGGGCTTGTCTTTCTGTCTTAATGCTACAACTCACTAGCCCCCAACTGTGTGATTCTGCCCCAATTATCTATTGAAATCAATTAGTCCAAGCTTAAGTCAATTAGTCCAACCTCAACAGTGAGAATTCTTTTACTTTTTTTTAAAGGAATATTTATTAAGGAAGTATAGTAAAAGTAACGAGTATAAAATAAATTCTCAAAAAATTGTGATGTAGACTCTGCCTCTTAGACAAAATGGCCCACAAGTACATACACGCAGGAGAAAACGGGTTCAAACTCAGAGACTAAGCACATGTGGCAAAGGGGTAACTCATGGTTGCTGGAAATCTTTTTGCTGGAGTTTTCCAGATCTTCCCCTTAGGTATGATGATGTGTGCTGCTGGGCTCAATGTAAAACCTTTAATCTACTTTCTTCCAGAAGAACATCCAATTTGTCCTTAGCTTCTGGTACAGATGCTGCCATTGGTCAAGCTGATGGAAAGAAAGGAAGTCTCAAATCCTCGAGACTCTTCCTAGCTCACATGCTCTTCTTTCAGCCAAGGTACAATGAGAAGGGAGCTGAGGAAAGAGGAGAGGGAAAGACTGAGATTGAGCTTGAGGATTATTATGAATCCAGGCACGTCAGGTAGGCAGGGCACAGATTATCCACATCGGACAGATGAGAATACCGAGGCTCATCTTTTAAGGAAGAGATTTGCTTCAAAGTTTGGTTATTAGTAAATTCTAGAGCCAGGGCTAAAACCCTGACTTTCCAGCTGCAGGGGTATAATTCCAATCTTATGATCTTCTGACCATTGGATTCTCTAATGCACAGCTGCATTATTTAGAGAAATTATAAACTATTGAGAATTCAGAAGCTTTCTCTACTCTTTGAAGAAAAAATAAGTTTAACTTACTTGAAGAAAAAAACCAATTAGTTCATTTTAAAAATAGACATGATTGAATTGTTGTTTACAAAAAGTTTTAGAATCTAGTAGGGAGCTTTCTTTCTATTCAGGTCTTGGAAGGCTTCATTCAGTGTTTATATTTTTCTGGACACTTGGTTTGACAGTTACTATTTATATCACCCCTGGACCAATTTCCTCCATTATGCTCTCTTCCCTTGTACAATCTAGACTTCCAGGCTCATGGCACCATTCCTCAGCGCTTGTCCAGATGTGTTTCCTCTATTGCAAAATTGTTGTCCTATGAATAAGTCTCCTTCACTGTGTCTACATGACACCAATATGCCCAGTCATTTAGTCAAAACCTCAGTCAATCTTCTACCCATCTGGTCTACCTGATAGCCTGAGTCTGGGCTGGCTGCCTTCTTTTCTAAATAGACTGAAGTTCTGAGAGAACTAGGTTGTTGTTCTTGAGGTAATAGAGAGCATGGGAGTTCCATGACAGCAGGGACTGATTTCCGTTTTGTCTTTACACTAGCAGAATAGTCTTAGACATAGCAGAAGTTCAATAAATGCTTGGTGCCATTGTAAAAACAAACAACTTTAAAAGATGTACAAATTACAGTCAATACAAGGACCTTCCATGATTCTAGAGGAAGGAAGATGCAGTATACTATCCACTTCCTCCCTGATATAGAGGTGATGGATTTAGGGTAAAGAATTGTGTGTGTGTGTGTGTGTGTGTGTGTGTGTGTGTGTGTGTGTGTGTGCATGTGTGTGTGTGTATGTGTGTGTATGTGTGTGTGTATGTGTGTGTGTGTGTGTGTGTGTGTGTATTTGTGTTCATCCAATAAGGAAAATTATTTTGCTTGACTCTACATATTTGTTATGAGGAATTTGTTTTTCTGTTCATTTTTTTAATGGGTTATGGAGGAGAGAGGGAGAGAAAATGAAAGTCTCTTGGTTAAACCAATTTTTTTTTAAAAAGATAGGTGGGCAATAAATTAGGGGAACATGGAATATTTTACCTCTCAGATTTACGGATGAGGGAAGAATTTATGATCAAATAAGAGATAGAGAGCACAACAAGATGTAAAATGGATCATTGTAATTCTATTAAATTAAGAAGTTTTTGCACAAACAAAAGTTTTTGCAGCCAAGATTAAAAGGAAAGCTGGAAACTGGGGGAAATTTTACAGCAAGTTTCTCTGACAAAGGCCTCATATCTTATATATAGGGAACTGAGTCAAATTTATAAGAATACAAGTCATGCCCCAATTGATAAATGACCAAAGGATATGAACAGGCAATTTGCAGATGAAGAAATCAAAGCTAAGTATAGGCATATGAAAAAATGCTCTAAATCACTTTTGACTGGAAAAAGGCAAATTAAAACAACTCTGAGGTACTGACAAATGTTAAAGGGGATACAGAAAAATAAGAACGCTAATGCACTGTTGGTAGAGTTGTGAACTGATCCAACAATTCTAGAGACAATTTGGAACTACACCCAGAGGGCTATAAAATTGTCCTTTGACCCAGCCATCCTTCTGTTAGATTTAAACCCAAAGGGATAGAAGGAAAAAGAAAGACCTATATGCACGAAATATTTATAATGGTTCTTTTCGTGGTGGCCAAGAATTAGAAATTGAAAGGATGCCCATCAATTAGGAAATGGCTAAACAATCCAATAACGTAGTATTATGATGTAACACTATTGTTTTATAAGAAATGACAAGCAGGACGCTCTCAGAAAAACCTGGAAATACTTACATGAACTTATGCAGTGAAATGAGCAGAACCAGGAGAATATTGTACACATTAACAGGAGTATTGCAATGATGACCAACTGGAAATGACCTTAGCTTTTCTCAGCAATACAATTATCCAAGAAAATTCCACTTATGATGATAGGACTCGTGATGAAAAATGCTATCCACCTCCAGAGATAGAACTGATGGAGTCTGAGTGCAGATTGAAACACGCCATTTTTAAACTTTCTTTATTATTCTTGGTTTTTTTGGTCTGCATTTTCTTTTTCAACAAGGCTAACATGGAAATGTTTTACATGACTGCACATGTATAATCTATATCAAAGTGCTTGCCTTCTCAAAGAGTAGCCAGGGGAGGGAGGAAGGAAGAGAGTTTAATCTCAAAACATTTTTAAAATGAATATTAAAAAGATTCTTACATGTAATTGAGAAAAAAATTAAATATTAAAAAAGAAAAAATAGATGGAGAGTGCTACTGATGTTGAATGCACTATGCAATGATATTATTGTACTGTCAGTTTTGCTTAATTGTTTTGTTATAAAATATCTCTCACAGAATGGAGACAATCTGTGTTTGTAATGTTAAAAAAATCATTTTTTTTTAAAATAAGATAAGTGCTTTTTAGGTTTAACTTGATTGAATTCATGCAGACATAGCTTAAAATATACAGATTTAAAAAAAAAAAACACCAAAGAGTAAATGGATATAAATGAGAAGGGTTCATAAACATTTCGTTTTTTTAAATATTTTTAAACATTTTCACTTAGAGTTTTGAATTTTAAATTCTATCCCTCCCTCCCTCCTTTCCCCTTACTGAGACAGGAACAATCAAATATAGGTTATACACGTATAATTATGTAAAACATTTCCACATTAGTCATTTTGTACAAGACTTGAATAAAAGAAAAAAATGAAAGAAAGTGAAAAATAGTAGGCCAGTCTGTATTAATCAATACTGGTTCTTTTTCCAGAGGCGGATAGTAAGCTTCATCATTAGTCCTTTGAGATTGTCTTGGATCATTGTGCTGCTGAGAATAGCTAAATCATTCACAATTCTTCATGGAACAATATTGCTGTTACTGTGTACAACATTCTCCTGGTTTTGTTCACTTCACTACGCATCAGTTCATGTAAGTCTTTCCAGGATTTTCTGAAATCATTCTGCTTGTCATTTCCTACAACATAATAATATTCTATTACAATCATATACCACAGCTTGTTTAGCCATTCCCCAGTTAGTGGGCATCCCTTTAATTTCCAACTCTTAACCATCACAAAAAGAGTTGCTATAAATATTTTTGCGTACATAGGTCCTTTTCCAGTTTTTTGATGTCTTTGGAAGATAGACATAGCAGTAGTATCACTGGATCAAGGGGTCTGCATAGTCTTATAGCTCATTGGACACAGTTCCAAATTGCTCTCCAGAATGTCTGGATCAGTTCACAACTCCACCAACAATGAATTAGTGTCCTAGTTTTCATTCCCTCCAAATCCAATGTTTTCTTTTTTTGTCATATTAGTCACCCTGATAGGTATGAGGTGGTTGCTCAGAGTCGGTTTAATGTGCATTTCTCTGATCAATAGTGATTTAGAGCATTTTTTAAAAATATGACTATAAGTAACTTTGATTTCTTTGTCTGAAAACTGCCTGTTCATATCTTTTGACCATTTGTTGGAATGGCTAGTATTATTATAAATTAGACTCTGTTTTCTATTTATTTCAGAAATGAGGGTATCAGAGATACTTGTTGCAAAATTTCCCCCCCAGTTTTCTGCTATTCCTATAATTTTGGTTGCATTGGTTTTGTTTGTAGAAAACTGTTTAAATTTTATATAACCAAAATGTTCTATTTTACATTTTGCAATGCTCTGTATATCTTCTTTGGTCCTGAATTCTTCCTTTATCCATAAATCTGACAGATAAACTATTCCATGATATCTTAATTTGCCTATGATATCACCCTTTATGTGTAAATCATGTACCCATTTTGACCTTATCTTGGTATACAGTGTGAGATGTTGGTCTATATCAGTGGTTCTCAACCTTCCTAATGCTGTGACCCTTTAATACTCATATGTGGGCATATCTGCATGTGGGCAGACCCTCCTGGAGACAGATAGAGGAGCTGTGTCTTGGTTCCTAAGACCATCGGAAATGTGTTTTCCAATGGTCTTAGGCGATCCCTGTGAAAGGGTCGTTTGACCCCCAAAGGGGTCACAACCCACAGATTGAGAACCACTGGTCTATATCTAGTTTCTTCCATACTGTTTTCCTGTTTTCTCAGCAGTTTTTGTCAAAAAATGAGTTTTTGTTCCAAAAACTTGGATCTTTGGGTTTATTGTATACTATATTACTATGGTCATTTACTATAATGTAATTTGTACCTAATCTATTCCACTGATCCACCATTCTTTTTCTTAGCCAGTACCAGATTGTTCTGATAATTACTGCTTTATAATACAATTTGAGATCTGGTATGGCTAGATCACCTTCTTTCACATTTTTTTTATTGATTCCCCAGATATTCTTGAACTTTTGTTCATTCAGACAAATTTTGTTATTATTTTTTCTAGCTCTATAAGGTAATTTTTTGAAAGTCTGATTTGTATGGAACTGAATAGATAGATTAATTTAGGCAGAATTGTTATTTTAATTATATCAGTTCAGCCTACCCAAGACCAATTAATATTTTTCCAGTTGTTTAGATCTGTCTTTATTTGTGTGAAAAGTGTTTTATAATTGTGTTTATATAGTTCCTGGGTTTGTCTTAGCAGGTAGATTCCTAAGCATTTTCTATTGTCTCCAGTTATTTCAAATGGATTTTCTCTTTCTGTGTCTTGTTGCTGGACTTTGTTGGTAATATATAGAAATGTTGATGATTTATGCAGATTTATTTTATATACTGCAGCTTTGCTAAAGTTGTTAACCGTGTAAAGTAGGGTTTTTTTTGTTAATTCTCTATGATTTTCCAAATATAACGTCATATCATCTGCAAAGAGCTGTAGTTTTGTTTACTCCTTGCCATACTAATTCCTTTTATTTCTTTTTCTTCTTTTATTGCTGTAGCTAACATTTCTATTTTGATACCAAATAATAGAGGTGATAACGGCATCCTTGCTTCCCCCCTGATTGCAATAGGAAGGCTTATCCCCATTAGCGATAATGCTTGCTGAAGGTTTTAGATAAATATTACTTATCATTTTAAGGTAAACTGCATTTATTCCTATGTTATTTAATGTTTTTAATAGAAATGGGTGCTATATTCTGTCAAAGGCTTTTTCTGCATCTACTGATATAATCATATGACTTTTGTTGACTTTGTCAGTTGTTCCAGTCATGCTAGTTTTCCTAATATTGAACCAGCTACATTCCTGGTATAAATCCCACCTAGTCGTAGTGTATAATCCTTGTGATATATTGCTGTAATCTTTCTGATGGTATTTTATTTAAAATTTTTGCATCAATACATATTAGAAAAATTGGTTTATAAATTTCTTTCTCTATTTTGGCCCTTCCTGGTTTGGGTATCAGCACCATATTTGTGGTACTGATTTTTCCAAATAGTTTATATAGTATTGGGGATTACTTGTTCTTTAAATGTTTGGTTGAAGTCACTTATGAATACATCTGGTCCTGGTAATATTTTTTTTAGGAAGTTCATTGATGGCTTAGTAAATTTCTCTTTCTAAAATTTGGGTTATTTAAGTATTTTATTTCCTCTTCTGTTAATCTAGGCAATTTATATTTTTGTAGATATTTATTCATTTAATTTAAATTGTCAAATTTATTGATATATAATTGGGCAAACACCTAACAGTTATATTAATTTCCTCTTCATTGGTGGTGAGTTCACTCTTTTAATTTTTGATACTAGTAATTTGGTTTTTTTCTTTCCTTTTTCAAAATCAAATTAACCAAAGGTTTATTTATTGTATTTCCCCTCCATAAAACCAGATTCTAGTTTAATTTGTTAGTTTGATTGTTTTCTTACTTTTAATTTTAGTAATCTCTCCTTTGATTTTCAGGATTTCCAATTTGGTGCTTAATTGGGCATTTTTAATATTTTTTTCTGGTTTTTCTAGTTGCGTGTCCAATTCATAGGCCTGCTTTTTCTCTATTTTATTGACTTAAGCAACTAGAGGTATAAATTTTCCCCTAACTACTGCTTTGGCTGTATCCCATAAATTTTGGTTATGTTATCTCATTGTTGTCATTTTCTTTAATGAAATTATCCATAGTTTCAATAATTTTTTTCTTTGACTAACTTGTTTTTTAGGATTAGATTATTTAATTTCCAATTAGTTTTTAATCTCCCTGTCCATTGTCCATTTTTAATGTATTTTATTGCATTATGATCTGAAAAGGATGTGTTTACTATTTCTGCTTTTTTGCATTTGGCTGTGAGGTTTTTATGTCCTAATACATGGTCAATTTTGTGTAGATACTGTCTACCACTGAGAAAATGGTATGTTCCTTTCTATTCCTATTCAATTTTCTCCAGAGACCTATCATATCTAACTTTTCCAGAATTTTGTTCACCTCTTTAGTTTCTTTCTTGTTTATATTTTGGTTATTTATCTAGTCCTGAAAGGGGAAAGTTGAGGTCCCCCATTAGTATAGTTTTATTATCTATTTCGTCCTGTAACTCATACAACTTCTCCTTCAAAAATTTAGATGCTATACCATTTGTTACATATATGTTTAGTGTTGATATGATTTCATTGCCTATGGTAACTTTCAGCAAGATATAGTTTCCTTCTTTATTTCTTTTAATTAAATCTAGTTTTGCTTTTACTCTGAGATCATGATTGCTACCCCTGCTTTCTTTGCTTCAGCTGAAGCATAATAAATTCTGCTTCAGCCCCTTCCTTTACTCTGTGTATATCTCTCTGTTTGAAATGTGTTTCTTGTAAACAACATATTGTAGGATTCTGATTTTTAACCCATTCTATTATCCACTTCTATTTGATGGGTGAGTTCATCCCATTCACATTTAAAGTTATGATAACTAATTGTGTATTTCCCTCGATGACATTTTTTTCACTGGTTTATCCCCCTCTATCTCTTATCCCCTACTCTTTCCCTCCTCATAAGTGTTATGCTTCTGATTATCACCTTCCTCAATATACCCTCACTTTTGTCAATTCTCCCCCATCCCCCCCCTTCTATTTTTCCTGTCTCTTTTTACTTCCTTATAGGGTAAGACAGATTTCTATATCCAACTGAGTGTGTATGTTATTCCCTGTTTGAGCCAATTTTGATGACAGTAAGGTTTAAGCTTTGCCTGCTACCACCACCACCCATCTTCCCTTCCATCATAATTGCTTTTTGATGGTTCTTTTATGTGGGATAATTTACCTTCATTCAATCGCCCTCTTATTCTTCCAGTACAATTTTCTTTCTCACCTCTATATTTTGTTTTATGGGGTATCATCCCATCAAAGTCATCTTATATTCATATCCTCTGTCTACATATACTCTTTCTAAATACTTTTATAGTAATAAGGTCGTTAAAGAGTCATAAATATCATCTTGCCATATAGAAATATAAACAGTTTAACCTTACGGAATTTCTCATGTTTTCTCTTTCTTGTTTCTTTTCTTTTTTTT
>CM053580.1:210569327-210608062 GCA_028627135.1 Pseudochirops cupreus
TGTCTGTCTTCCTATACAGATTTAGATCTATAGATATGCCTACATATAGGTATATAGATATATATTAATATAACTTGATAACTGTATTAATATGATCTGTGATTCTATATCTATATTACTTTATGCATTTAAAAACATTATGTAAGAGCAGCTAGATGGCCCAGTGGATACAGCACTGACTCTGGGTTCAGGAGGACCTGAGTTCAAATGTGACCTCATACATTTGACACTACTAACTGTGTGACTCTGAGCAAATCACTTCAACCCATTGCCTTGCCAAAAAAATAAATAAATAATGAAAACATTATGTAGAGCAAGGGTTCAGAGCAGTCTAGACTGGCCAAGGGGTCCATCTCTCACACACACACACACACACACACACACACACACACACACACACACCCAAACAGACGCAAAAGGTTTAGAACTATTGACTTAGAATAATATTTAATAAATGTTTATGAATTTGGAGCAATCCAATAGAATACAAAAGAAAACAATATCTTTTTTGGACAACAATATAAATTGGACAAAATATGAAATATTTTTATGTCCATTCATCAGTTTACCAGGTGAAATATGAATGAAATATTTTCTGTTTTAATTCAGCAGTTTACCAGGCAGCATTCATGTTATAATATTTATCAACAAGATGAGGAAATGGGGAAATATTTAGTCAAATGAATTAGAATCACTCAAACACAGACACAAATCAAGGACTAGGTGACTTCATGTATTTGGCTCCTTTCTAATGTGTACTTTGTCTAATACCTTTGGATCTCTCTTCTCATTCAGTGCCTTGGAGATTCTGAGCAGCTTGGTCCTTCCAACCATTCCCGATGTTCACATGTGAAAGTCATAATGCTTCTTCTTTCAAAGTTCCTTTTGTTGACTGTGGCCTCTTAATTCATCAGAAGAGCATTAAATTCTCCAAGTGAAGGACAAAGCTTTTCTTAAAAACCCTGGCAAGAGAGATGTTATAGGGTGTGAAAGTAAGCTCTCCCCAAATCTTTATTGTCAAAAGAATTCCTTTAATTCTGAAACTAGCTCAATAAATAGGTTTAAAAAGAACCAGATCCAAAGCCTGTCTTATGAGTTGCTACAGTATCATTTGAAGGTGTGATAAAAGGTCTCCTTGTCCAAAATTTTTCTCCTCACACCCCTACCTTACTAGCCTGCCCATGGTAGCTGAAATTCTCATATTAATCACTCCTTTGGATTTAGGCATTGAATGCCTCAGTTAAAATGAAAATATATGAGTTATGGAGGTAACGCCCTGTGTCATTATCATTCATTAACACCTCTGCAGGATCATGTCATAAGATTTGCTGGCCTTGAGGAAAAAGGAGGCAGGACAGATGAGTTATTCGGGGCAGCTTTCAAGCAGGATATGTTGATTCTATATGGATAGGGGCACGGAGGAAAAGAAAGCAAGAATGGACAGAGTGCCAGAGTAGGAGGGCATGGAACAGTCAGGAAATAGCAGAGACAATGTATTTGATTTATGGTCAAAGGACCTGGGGTAAAAGTCAACTCTTTGAGGATCATGGAACCACCAGGGATCTCAGAGGCTGACTAATCCAACCCTCTCATCTTATAAAGTAAGAAATGGAGGCCAGAGAAGTAAAGTGACTTGCCTGAGATCATACAGTTAAGAAAGGTGGTGGAATTTGAACTCAGGTCTTCAAACTCCAGAACCTGTCCTCTCCTCATTGTGCCAGTGTTCTTCTCTATTTAATGCTTGTGTAACTTTAGACAAGGCACCTGGCTTCTCTCAGCTTCAGGTCCCTTATCTCTAAAATGGCAGGGGGTAGGGCTGAACGAGATGCTCCCTAGTGTTCTTTCTCATTCTAAATCCTATCTGTGGTCATGAGGGCCCTGAATAGG
Source organism: Pseudochirops cupreus (assembly GCA_028627135.1). Taxonomy (NCBI): domain Eukaryota; kingdom Metazoa; phylum Chordata; class Mammalia; order Diprotodontia; family Pseudocheiridae; genus Pseudochirops; species Pseudochirops cupreus. The sequence continues at coordinate 210,571,215 of CM053580.1, forward strand.
ATGAAGAGGTGCATAGAAGGAGGTGAATTTGTATCCTTAAAGTGGAATGGGTCGTGCGGAAGACCCACTTCTCATTTTGGCCTAGGGATAGGTCTGTCAGAAACCATGCCTCTGTCTTTTGTCTTTTTTCTTTTGTTAGCATTCCCTTCTCAGCAACTGGTTACTATTCTGTGCACACAGTAGGATTGGATAAATGGGTGAGTGAAATGGAATGAACAAATGGATGGAAGAATGAAATAACTTATGGATGAATGAATACCAGAAGAAAAGTGACTTCTCCCTTTAAAAAGCTGGTATCTGTTTTGAAAAGACTATTTTTTTTTTGTACTGCAGGAAGTATAAACGTTAGGTCTCCTAAACTGAATCTTTTCAATTCCAAGAGGCACTGTGAAAGCTCCTGGCTTCAGATTAGGGATTTGATGAGGTCCTGTGATACTTGCATTCAGTTCTGGAAAAGAAATAAGCCCTACCTCCTTCCAAAGATTTTTCAGATTAAATAGCAAGAGATTAGCCGGCCTGGTAGACTAACACTGTTTAATAGGAAGAGTGAGATTTTGGCTCTAGTGAGCGAAGCTGGACTTGGGCAATTGCGAAACCCAGGGTCATGGGAGGGAGCTGACTCACAAGGATGCCCTGCTGGCTAGAATCCCAGAAAAAGAACTTCATTTACTCCAACCAGGGCCTTCTGCAGGAATTTTGTTCCAATGGGCCTCCATAAATAGTGATGGGGTACATAAAAAGTGAAGGGGAGATGACCACTGTCTCTCCCTCTTTCCTTTGCAGTCTGACACCATCTTACTGTTCCCACAGGATTCTCTTATCTTCCAGCTAAATTAGAACACCCTAGGCATAATGGGTATTGTATTTCTTGCTTTCTCAATGGATGGGGGAAGGAGTGGAGTGAGGAAGAAAATTTGGAACTGAAATTAAGATAAAGTAAACTAGAACACCCTTTTTTCCCTGAAAACATTCTGTCTTTGTTTATACTATTTCCCTGGATGTATGAGGTTTGTGCTTCCTTGCTTTCCTTGTCAAATTCTTGTCTACTCCTTGCTGTTCATCATTAGTTCTCAAAGAGAACCAATGACATCAAGAGGAGATGTCTTGCAAGGGAATTGGCTTTAAGTGAGGCAGAGCTATGCAAAGTCATCAGCCTCATTCTTTCCTCCCCAGTCATCTGAGTCCAGTGGCAAGACAGGTCAGCGCGACTGGAGATGGCCCCAGAATCCATCCTTTAAAGTCTGACTCAAATGCCGTCCTCTCCATGAACCTTCCCTGATGTCCCTAAACAATAACATTGTCCTTAGAACAGTGGTTCTCAACCTGTAGGTCATGACCCTTTTGGGGGTCGAACGACCCTTTCACAGGGGTTACAGGGGTTGCCTAAGACCATCGGAAAACACATATTTCCAATGGTCTTAGGAACCGAGACACCGCTCCTCTATCTGTCTCCAGGTGGGTCCGCCCACATGCAGATATACATATAAGTATTAAAGGGTCACGGCATTAGGAAGGTTGAGAACCACTGCCTTAGACTATTTAAATTACATTGTTTTGCACCTCCATGACAAATTTCTGAATGATTTGGGATTATGGTTGTCCATGTATAGGCCATATCCTTCTTCTACAATGTAAGCTCCATGAGAAGAATTATATCTTATTTAATCTGTCCCTCCACCAGAGCTTGTCTAGTATATAACTGGACACAGTAAATAGGTAATATTCATTAAATTTATTAAATATAAATATTTATTAAATTTATTTAAGTTAAATATTTATGATTTACTAAACCGACTTGAATCTCACTACCACCACACTATCCCCTCCCCCCAACACATACTAGCAAATACTCTCTTTCTTCAAGTTATCTTAAATTTACTTATTTTTGTACATTTTATAACTTGTATACAATGAAAATTTGGATGGAATGCCCTCCTTGAGGGCAAGAATTATTTCGTTTCTGTCTCTATCACTCAGTATCAAGCACAATGTTTTATATGCAACAGACATTTGATCAATTTCTACTGGATGGAGTTGAATTCATCACAGTGGATAGAGTGCTGGGCCATTATTTAGGAAGACGAGTCTTCCTGAGTTCAAAGCCAGCCTCAGATACTTATTGGTTGTGTGAACCTGGGGAAGTCACTTAACCCTGTTTGCCTCAGTTTCCTCATCTGTAAAACGAGACGGAGAAGCAATTAGCAAACCACTCCAGTATCTTTGCCAAGAAAACCCCAGATGGGGTCATGAAGAATCAGACACAACTGAAAAATGATTGACCAACAAGGACAGGGCTAAGTATATATAATCCAATCCAACCTCAGTCTAGAGTATAAAGTCCCTGACAGCTGGATACGCAGTCTACTTGAAGACCTCCAGTGATGGGGAGCTCACGGCTTCCTGAGATTTCAGCAAAACTTGCTGTTAATTAGAAAGCTCCCATCTGACCATGCCACTGTCCTGCTCAAGGATCTCTGGGAGGTCCCTAGTGCCTTTTGGAATAAAATGTAAACTCTGTTCAGTAGTTGAAGCCTTTCATAGTCTGGCTTCAGCCTGTCTTTCCAGCCTGATTAACACTTTTTCCCCCCTTTACCTACTTTATTTTCTAGCCAAATTGGCCTATTTACAGTTCTTTGTATATTTCATATCTTTGGACAGGCTTCCCTTGTGCCTGAAATATTCTGCCTTCTTACCCCTGTATCTTGGCAATGGCCTTCAAGGTTCCACTCAAGGACTACCTTTAAGAAGCTGTACCCAATTCCCCAACTTATTAGTGCCCCAAACCAAAAATTACTGTATATTTAATGTATACATGTGTAATGGTAATGGAATTTAAAGATCCCCTTCTATTGGCTTGGTTTTGGGGTTGTGTTAAAACCCAGAGCTTGTGAATCCCACTTGTGGGATGGACTGTTGACATGAAGAGAGAGGCCTGAACTGGGAGGAGCTGGTGTGGTGGATTTAGAGACAGACCCAAGCAGAGGAGGCCAGAAGAACTTTTGGGGAGCAGTATCATGGAGGCAGAGAGAGAGGAGAATTGTTGGGGGCTAGAGTTGCTGAGAGAGAGATTGCTGAGGGCCAGTTAGAGCAGCCCAGGACTTTTGATATCTGCCACCCAGAGATGTCGAGAACTGAGGAGGCATGGCTGTGATACCTGTATTTTGTCTGTCTGTTTTGAAGTTGTTTAGCCAAATTTGGCTGCTGGTGAAGGACAGTGCTGTTGTTGCAGAGGCCCTAGAAACTTGCTGTAGGTTCAGAAGCCCTGAAGAAGGATTTTCTTTTTGTATGTTTACAGAAATACTGGAAGAGGGCCTTGCTGATGTTTTCAGGGGTTCTGGGACTGTTCTACAGGGAGAGAACGAATTGATAAGGACACTGGCAATGCATCTTGTGGCTTCTATAAGCTTTGTCTCCCCAGGAACAGAGATTACTGAGAACTTGCCTTGTGTCCAGATGAAGAAAAGACCTCTCCTTGGGTATTAAATGTTGTGATGATATCTTTGTAGTTTAGGGGTAAATGGCCTTTTGTGCTCTCTATGGCCCCTTTTGAGAAGGTACTTAGTGTTAACTGATGATAATTGTAATTCAGTTGTGATCCAGGGGTGGGAAACTTTTTACTTTTTGTGCTCTGTGACTGACCAAATGAATATACTTTGTTTATGATTGGAAACTAATCTCCATTCCAGAAAAGAGACTTTGCGATTGACTAAATGAATGTACTTCCCAGGGGTGGAGTAGTACTTGGATTGAATTGAGGACTTAATAAATTATTGAATTACACAGGGTGAATGTTGTATTTTGATTTTCTCTCTTCTGTGAATGTTTTATCTTAATTTGTCACTGAATAAAGTGGAGAGTTACTATGCTGGTATTCCCAACCTTGGAAGTTGCCTTTGCTTGGCATTGCAACATGTCCTGTATTATAATATGTTGTAGCGCTCCAGTGAAATGTAAGCTTCTCTGGTGAAAGGACGGTCCCATTTCTGTATTTGCATCTGTAGCATGTAGCAGAGTATACAATAGGCATTTCATAAATGCTTGTTGAAGAAAGCTAGGTGACTCAGTGGATAAAGCATTGGGCCTAGAGTCAGGAAAACCAGAGTTCAAACGCAGTCTTAGATACTTATCAGCTGTGTGACCCTGGAGGCAAGTCCTATAGCTCTGTTTGCCTCAGTTTCTTCATCTGTAAAGTGAATTTAATAATAGCACCTACCTCTCAGGGTTGTTGTAAGGATCAAATTAGATTATTATCGGCACAGTGCCTGGCTTACAGTAGGCCCTTAATAAGTGCTCGTTCCCTTCCTTCCTTCTTTGATTTATTGGTGGACTGCCACTACCTGAGGCCCAACAACTCAGCTGAGGGGGTGGAGGAGGGATATTCCTTATTCTGGTGCTCTGGACAAAGAAAATGCCAGTCAGTGGGGAGCAGCCTGAGGCAGATTCTGGACCTACTGCTTCTTCCTTCCTTGGTAGGAACAGTTAGCTTTCAAGTAGCTTTTTTTTACAAGGGAGCTGGGCATTTGCTTATCTTGTGGTCTCTTTCTAATATTTTTGTTTGAGAACTCAACGTGTCTGTCTAATCCGTTTTAGCAGTAGGGCCTTTTTCTCAGTGAATTATTTCTCGCACTTAAATCTTCCAGTGAGCCAGGGTGGAGTGAATGAGACATTGGATTAACTCTAACAGAATTCCTCTGGGTCCCATTGAGGTCCAGCTTCTGCTCAGACAATAATGGGTAACCTTTCCAGACAGGATATGACAACCCACATGATGAACATGCATGAGTAAAATGGGGTCATTTCTGCTGTCCAGTCTCACCTCCCCTCTCCTTATTCCTGTACCCTTGGTGACTTTTCTCTTAAAAAAAACAAAACTGGGACAACTTTAGCCAAATGTCTGTGTGAGAATCTGTCTTTCCTCAGTAAAGAGCTTTCTGGCAGCGTGTGGAGGGGTATCTGAGGTCAAGAAAAAATGACCACATAGGATTTCGTGTTTGTGGATATTTTTAATGGCCTCTAAAGTTTGTTATTTCCATCTCTCTGCATAAACAGCATCATCCTCAGATCTGAGCCAAAAGCAAAAGTTGTAAGAAACCAGCCCTAGCGCCTTAGAAGACAATGGATTAGAGGAGATTTTCTTCAAGCCCACACCTCACATTCTATGATCTATGGCATTTTTTGAAACAAAAAACAAATGTAGGCTCTGACTTAATCAAATAAGTCAAGAATTTCCCAGTTATCCCTCTCACAACAGCAGTTAGGTCTACATGCCTTCCTTCCACCAATCAAATATTTGTTTGCCTCTGGGTCTATAAAATGTCAAGGCTCTAAATGAAGAAGTCCTTCACTCTATGCCCAAATTTCTCTCCCCCAGCAAATTAACTTGCACAGTAACCAAGCCTGGGCACCCACACACAACACAGCCCATAGGAAATCTCTCCCCATGATTCTAAATTTGCAATCTGCTATGCAAATATACTGCCAGGCAACTTTGGGAAGAAATGTCATTTTTGGCTATCTTCTGGGGCATGGGATCACCAGGCTTAATCATGCACCTTAAATACAAACACACACACACACACACACACACACACACACACACACACACACACACACTCAAATGATTAACTTTAATACCTAAGAGCAAGTAGTCATGGTCTTCTTAATCTATGATGAAAAAGCAGTCAAGGAGGTCCCGAGTTTGACTTCAGAGAGGGAGGAGAAATTGATAAATGGTCAAAAGATATGAACAGGCAGTTTTCAGGTGAAGAAATTAAAGTCATATGAAGAAATGTTGTAAATCACTATTGATTAGAGAAATGTAAATCAAAACAACACACCTGTCAGATTGGCTAACATGACAAAACAGGAAAGTGATAAACATTGGAGAAGATGTGGGAAAACTGGAACGTTAATATATTGTTGGTGGAGTTGTGACCCATTCTGGAGAGCAATTTGGAACTCTGCCCAAAAGGCTATAAAACTGTGTATGCCCTTTGACCCAGCAATACCATGGCTACGTCTATATCTCAAAGAGATCATAAAATTGGGAAAAGAACCCACATGTACAAAAATGTTTATAGCAGCTCTTTTTGTGGTGGCAAAGAATTGGAAATTGAGAGGATGCATATAAATGGGGGAATGGCTAAACAAACTGTGGTATGTGAATGCAGTGAAATACTATTGTTCCATAAGAAATGATAAGCAGGTGGATTTCAGAAAAACCTAGAAAGACTTACATGAACTGATGTTGAGTGAAATAAGCAGAACCAGGAGAACATTGTACTCAGCAACATTGTGTCATGACTAACTTTGATAGACCTAATTCTTCTCAGCAATACAAGGATCTAAGACAATTCTAAAAGATTCATGATGGAAAATTATGTCCATATCTGCAGAAAGAACTATGAAGTCTGAATGCAGATCGAAGAATACTATTTTTGTTTTTGTTTCTTCTTTCCTGTGGTTTCCCCCTTTTGTTTCAATTCTTCTACAACATGACTAATGTGGAAATATGTTTAATATGATTGTACTTACATAATCTATATCAGATTGCACACCATCTTGGGGAAGGTTGCTGAGGGAGGAGGAGAAAAATTTAGAACTCAAAGTCTTATAGAAGTGAATGCTAAAAACTAAAAACAAGTAAATAAAATTTTAAAAAATAAATTACTAAATTAAAGAAAAAAAAGAAGGGGTGGAGAGAATATAGTGCTGCTGTCTGGGGAAGTGGGAAGGAATCCCAAAACATACAGGCCTCTAGCAGAAACCCTAAATGTTATAAATGTCATGCAAAGATTTTTCCAGGAGCACTCAAAAAATAGGTGGCACTTAATTGATGTATGGGTGTCATAGTTTTCGCCCTGATTGTGATTTCACTGACAGAGACCCAGGAATCAGATCTATGTCACTGACTGGAACTCTGTCATAAGCAATCCCTTAGTTTTATCTTCTTGGCCCAGTCATGAGGCATGAGTAAAGAAGGCAAAGAGGTGCAGTGGAAAGGGCAATAGATTTGGAGAGGTAGGAAGAAAGGAAGGAAGAAAAGATAGAAGGAAGGAAGGAAGGAAGGAAAGGAGGAAGGGAAGAAGGGAGGAAGGAAGGGAGGAAGGAAGGAAGGAAGGGAAGAAGGGAAGAAGGAAGGAAGGGAGGAAGGAAGGAAGTAAGAAAATAATTTAAGTGCCTACTATGTGCCAGGCACTGTACTAAGTGCTTTAGAAATATTATCACATTTAATCCTCGCAGAAATCACCAGAGGTAGGCGCTATTATTATCCCCATGTTACAGTAGAGAAAACTAAGGTTAAATGACGTGCCCCTAGGAGCATGCAGCTAGTAAGTCTCTTAGGCTGGACTTGAACTCAGATCTTCCTGACTCCAGACTGAGTGCTCTATCTACTACACCACCTAGCTGCCTCATAATTCTGGGTTCTGTTTCTGATTACTCTTGCGACCTTGGATAAGTCTCCTTATTTCTCTCAGCCTTGATTTTAAGATCTCTTCACATTTCAATTGATGTATGATGTGCTAATGTATGAGTGCCATAGTTAGAGTGCCATTGATCTTGTGATATTGAGGAGTTTCCAAGAAGTTTTTGTATATGTCACCCATAGGAACCCAACATACACAGAATAAATTTGGTGGCATGTAGGTGGTGGAGAACACTGGGGCTGGAGTAAAGAGTTCAGCCACAGACTCTTACTACCTGTGTGATCTGGGGCGAACCACTTAACTCCTGCCTGCCTCAATTTCTTTATCTGTAAAATTGGGATAATAATAGCACCTACCTCCCAAAGTGATTATATGGGTAAAAAGAGATGTTTGAAAAGAGCCTTACAAACTTTAAGGCTCCATGTAAATGCTAGCAAACAAGTTAACTTTATCTGTAGGATGAGTGAGTAGTCAGCTACATCACTAATTTTAAGGGTACCACACAAACCTTTGCCTCCTCTAGCCAGATCTCCACAATTCTCTCCCTTAATAGTCTTCTAGAGCACCTGAATTTCAGCATTCAATTTTCATTGTTTCCAGTTAAATAATTTTTGTGTTCTAAGAGTTTTCTGTTAAAATATGAGTCAACAGTTTGATGTGCCAACCAAAAGAGCTAATCCGATCTTGGGCTGCATTAGAGAGGGCAAAGCTTCTGAGAACAGGGGAGTGATGGCCCCGCTATACTCTGCTCTCCTGGAATCTCATCTGGAGTATTGCATTCAGTTCTGAGCACTACTGTTTAGGAAGAGTAGTGATAAACTGAAGAATACACATGGGAGAGAAGTGAGAATAGTGAACGACCTTGACTTCCTGACATACGATCAGCTGAAGGAGCTAGGAATGCTTAGCCTGAAGAGGGGAAAACTAGGGGTGGGGGAATGGGGAGAGAGACATGATAGCTCTATTCAAATATTTGAATGGCTCTTTAAAAATGAATTAGGTTAGTTCTGATCTTAAATATCACTGGAATACTGAAGCATCAGATCACCTTTAAGTTGCTTCAAGACAGAAAGATTTCATGTTTCTTTGGTCTTGGAATTGGAAGAAATCGTTTTGGCACTTTCTAGTTGTGTTGAATGTTAGTTTTTAGGTGACCACAGTGGATAGAGTGCTGGCCTGGAACCAGGAAAACTCTTTTTTGTGAGTTCAAATCTGACCTCAGACACTTCCTAGTTGTGTGACTCTGGGCAAGTCACTTAACCCTGTTTGCCTCAGTTTCCTCATCTATAAAATGAGTCAGAGAAGGAAATGACAAACCACTCCAGTATCTTTGCCGATAAAAACCCCAAATGGGGTCACAAAGAGTTGGACATGACTGAAACAACTCAGCAACAACAAAAAAGACCAAATGATTATGGGTTCACTTAGGGAGCAAATAGCTGAGCTAGGATTTGAAACCAGAGTCTCTGTCAAAAAAAAAAAATCCAGTTGTCTTTCCACTAGGCTAAACCATTTAATTTCTGTTTCCTCATCTATAAAATGAAAATAATTATCTACCTAATAATTACCTACTTCAAGTGATTGTTTTTAATAATATCTTAGAAAACATGATGTTATCTTGTTCTCGTTTTTGTTGATGGGGTTTATAAGAAACATTCCTAGGATAAGTTGCTGTTCTCCTATGATTCCTTTGTATATGTGTGTGTGTGTGTGTGTGTGTGTGTGTGTGTATACATATATATACACACACACTATCAATAATATTTATAGACTATTGTGAAGATAAATAATGACCTTGTTGTAATTGAATAAGAGAATTGGAATAGAAGCCCATCTTATAGAGAATCAGAGAAAGTCTCTATTGTTATTATTATCATCGTTACTATTACTACCTTGACTCTAAGACTTTGTCCCTCTCCTGATTTTTCATCCTTACGGCTCCTAATGGGTCAGCTTCAAGCTCTACCCTGTCCTCCCAGGCAGGCAAATTCCCCCAAAAAAGATAAAGAGAGATTTTGCCATCAAGAGGACTGACTAATGAATGGTAAATTGGCAATTTGGGTTGCTTGAATGGGAGTAATCAAGGTGTAGGCAAATAGAAAGCTCGTGTTAGTTGATTGGTTCTCTGATCTCCTCAATGTGGGGGGGTCCCTCACTGGCGCCTTGATTCATGCCTTCTCATCCTCGGCAAAACTCTTTCATACTCTCCTATAAATTCTTCCCAAAGCAGGATCTACTCAACATGTTAGAAGTCGTTCCATTAGTCTATTAAAAGCCTGTCCCTGTGTACCAGTCTAGCACGTGGGTTATGAAAAAAAAATTAAATAAGACTGAAAATGTGAGCTACTGTGCCAATACTGTACATAGTCAGAATAATGTAACGGGTCGTTATGATAAACATTTCGTTGATCAAAAGAAAGAATTCTTGGGCAGCTCCTTGATGCAGTGATAAGGTTCCAGGCCTAGAGTCAGGGAGACTCATCTTCCCAAGTTCAAATCTGGCCTCAGATGCTATCTAGGTGACCTTGGGCAAGTCATTCAACCCTGTTTGCCACAGTTTCCCCATCTTTAAATTTTAATATGATTGATTTTCTTTGTAATCCTATGTATTTTATTTTACATATTTAAAAACATTCTGAGAAAGGATATCTTGTCTCCACCAAACTGCTAAAAGGGACCCATGATACACAAAAAGGTCGATAACCTCTGGTCTAAAGATTTTTTTATCTTAACCATGAGGCTAAAAAGACCAACTGTTATTGTTGATTGCTCTTACTAAGCAATAATAAAACCAACTGGATGGTATTTCTCCATCAAATCCACTGTTGGAAAACATTAAATCCATTTATTGCAATTTATTAAGAGATTCCGAATGAAGTCTGTGTTTTGTTTTGTTCTGTTTTTTTACTCCGTTATGGAAAATGCAAAGGGAGTCAGATTCGTTTTCCCTTTGTATCACAGGACTGAGACTTGTACGTGTTGAAAATTCATCAAGCACCTTGAACTCTGAGGAGGCATTTGAGTTGATCTAGCCTTCATTTTTTCTTCAAAGTAGTTCCTGGTTTCATTCTGCTATCAGCATCTCTCATGCTCATTCTTCCTGGGCTCCCAGGTCAGAGGAAAAGCAAACCAGTTCATGAAAGTCTTTCTTTATTTTAAAATTAATTTTTTTCTATCCACAAACATGTGTTGTCTCTCCTTTCTCAGGATCCCACACTTACCCACCCACCCACTGGGGGAACAGAAAAAGAAAACAAACCTTTTATTTATTTATTTTTAGTTTGTAACATTCACTTTTATAAGACTTTGAGTTCTAAATTTCTCCTCCAGGGGTGGCTAGGTGGCACAGTGAATAGAGCACTGACCCTGGAGTCAGGAGGACCTGAGTTCAAATGCGACCTCAGTCATTTAACACTTACTAGCCGTGTGACTTTGGGCAAGTCACTTAACCCCAATTGCCCTCCAAAAAGCAAATAAATAAATAAATAAATGAATTTCTCCTCCTCCCTTCTCGCCGCCCCCCCTAAGATGGCATGCAATCTGATATAGGCTCTACATGTACAATTATGTTAAACATATTTCCACATTAGACATGTTGTGAAAGAAGAATAAGAACAAAAGGGAAAAACCATGGAAGAGAAAAAGAAGAGAAAACAGTATGCTTCAATCTGTATTCAGACTCCATAGTTCTTTCTCTGGATACGGATAGTATTTTCCATCATGAGTCTTTCGGAATTGTCTTAGATTGATGAGAAGACCTAAGTCTATCAAAGTTGGTTCTCCCACAATGTTGGTGTTACTGTGTATACTGTTCTCCTGGTTCTGCTCACTTCACTAAAGAAAGTTCATGTAATAGTTTCCAGGTTTTTCTGAAATCCACCTCCTCATCATTTCGTATGGAACAATAGTATTCCATTACATTCATATACCACAACTTGTTCAGTTATTCCCTAGGTGATGGGCATCCCCTCAATTTCCAATTCTTTGCCACTAAAAAAAGAGCTGCTGTAAATATTTTTGTATATGTCAGTCCCTTTCCCTTTTTTACAACCTCTTTGAGATACAGACCTAGTAGAGGTGTTGTTGGATCAAAGGGTATGCAGTTTTATAATCCTTTGAGCATAGTTCCAAATTGCTCTCCAGAATGGTTGGATCAGTCCACAACTCCACCAACAATACATGTGTTCCAATTTTCCAACATTTTCTCTAACATTCATCATTTCTTTTTTGTCGTATTAGTCAGTCTGATAGGTGTGATGTGGTACCTCAGAGTTGAGAAACAAAACCTTCATAGTAGATAGGCATAATCAACTGAAACAAATTCCAACATTGGCATTGTCCAAAGATATTGTTTCCCATTCTACACCTTGAGTCTATCAACTTTCTGACAGGAGGTAGGTAACATGCTTTATCATTGATACTCTGGAATGATGGAAAACCTTTCCAAACAAACTATGTCAGTAGCTTTGTCTGGGTCAAGATCCTTGGGAAATAGTGCTCTATCATGTTCTCATTTTATTTGGTATCTACAGAAGGCACTTCTTAGCTTTTCACTGGCTGTTCCCTATGCCTGGAATGCTCTCTCTCCTTATCTCTCCTTGTTGACTTTCCCAGCTTCCTTTAAAACTCAGCTCAAATCAGACCTTCTCCAAGAAGCCTTTCCTAGTCCTCCTCAATGCTAGTGCTTCCATCAGAGACTACCTCCTATTTCATGTGTGGAATGGATAGATGGATGGACAGATAAACAAATAGATGGATAGGCAAATTGAGATAGGATGCATATGCACGTATATACGTATACACACACACACGGGTATGTATGTATCTTTTATGTATATGGTTGTTTGAATGTTGTTTCTTCCATTAAACTGTAAGCTCTTTGAGGACAAGAAGACTGTTTTTACCTTTTTGTTAATCCCCAGGGATCAGCTCAGTGCCTGGCACATAGTTAAGAGCTTAATGAAAGCTTGTCAACTTGACTTTTGAGAGGACCCTATATAGAAGGGGTTCTATATATCCCTTCACTCCATTACTTTCTGAGTCTCAGGACTTGTTCCTTCAACTGACACTCAGTTTCCTTCTGTGGAGGCCAAGGTGATTGTAAATATAAGCTAATTCCTCTGGCTTTTCCCTGGCTGATGGCTTTATTTCCTGTGTTAAGGTTCTTTCCTCACCCTACAGCTCACTTGCCCTGCAAATTCTGGCCATTCCCTAACTCTGCTAATGTAGCTCCACTACTTACAATTAGTAGTATCCTGCTGACCCTGGCCTGAGTAAGTGAAAAAAGTAGAATTACTTGAAGTAAAATATTAATTCCCCCAGGGTTGTTAATTCTGAAACTGCCTGCAGTGCTGATTTATGGGAGGTGATTTCCCTTTCCCATGCTTCTCTTCCAGGTATCCAAGGAAGCATTTTCCCTCCTCCAATTATAGGTAGACATTGCTTTCTGAAACATTCTGGTCTGCACCACTCAATGAGAGTGTTATATTAGCAATTGTCATCATCAGATTCATTCAGTTAATTAATTTATTTGCTGTGCAAGCTTCTAGTAGGCTTTCCTTGCCAGATTTGGAGAGAGAGAGAGAGAAAGAGAGAGAAAGAGAGAGAGAGAGAAAGAGAGAAAGGGAGAGAGAGAGAGAGAGAGAGAGAGAGAGAGAGAGAGAGAGAGAGAGATGTATGGTCCATGTGTTATCATGTATTATGGCATCCAATTCCTGAAATGAGACTTGAATAAATGAGAACAATTCTCTGGCAACTCATAAGCAAGTGAGTACTAGTGTAGTGTGGGAATAAAGGAAGGAAGGAAGGAAGGAAGGAAGGAAGGAAGGAAGGAAGGAAAGAAGGAAGGAAGGAAGGAAGCTGATTAAAATAACTGAGCCAGTGGTAGAAGAAGGTGAGGGCTATGCTCACTGAGGCAGATCAGAACATGACTAAGAGGAATGAGTGTGCTCTCATTGTAAAAGTTTGGAGATGCTCCAGGACATGATGTTTGAAAGTCTGACTTGGATGGTAGGGAAGCAGCAGCTCCTCCAGTTTCCTCATAGGATATAGTACCTCAAAGAGGAAGAAAGAATCCATATGAACTCCAAGTGGGGAAATCTTTGAGGCTGTGGAAATCATGGTGCTGTTGACCAAAAGCAGAAAATGTATAGGGCAAATGTCTGCATATCTATCCTTGCTTTATCTTTGCTGAGAATATCTCTGACAGAAATGATTATTCCTTTCTTATATTAATAACCAATTATTGAATTAGGATTAAAGGGTTTTCCACTTCCTTATCCTTATCCATTGTAGGAAATCTTAAGAAAAACTTACCCAACCAAGCTGAGAGAATTGGTTCATTGTGTTTGGTCAGATAGGTTTGGGATAGAAATGGATTCCCTCTTTTATATGTATATTGATAAGTCTCTTTGACTACAACTTGGGTGATCCAAGTCATGTACCCTTTAGACCCTTATTAGAATGAGCCCAAATCTTATTATAATATTTATTTTCTCCATAACTGTTAACCAAGTAGAGTCAATTTCTACCCTCAGAAACACCCATCCTTCCAAAGACATATAAGCAATGAGTGGGTTTCATGAGGTATCTTTGGCATTTGATATTATCACTAACTCTTTTATTAATAAAATACTAGCAACATTAATAAAATGATTAGTTACCCAAAAACTATGTCTCTTGAATCTTTTAAAGTCACATCTTTACATGAGTACATGCGTACACCCAGGGAGTAATTATAGAGAAAGAAGAGAGGACCGAGACCTGAGGACCACCCACAGGTAGAGTATGAGAGATGAGGAGACACCGAAGAGAAGCCTTGATGTGTTTGTAGGATAACTAAAAGACCGTAGTTTCCTGGAGGCCAAGGGAATAGAAGGCTTCAAGGAAATGCTGATCAGCAGTGGCAAATTCATCCAAGAGGTCATGGAAAATGAGAACTAGAAAAATTTAATTAAATACCCAAAGGGTGGAAATGGAGGGGATGCCCATCAATTGGGGAATGACTGAACAAACTGGCATATGAATGTAATGGAATACTATTTTGCAATAAGAAATGATAAAGAGAAAGATTTCAGAAAATCCTGGAAAAATGTGTATGAACTGATGCAAAGTAAAATGAGCAAAACCAGGAAAACATTGTATACAACATCAACAACATTATGTGATGATCAACTGTAAATGACAGCTCTTCTCAGCAACACTATGATCTAAGACAAGTGCAAAGGACTCACGAAGGAAAATGTTATCCACAGCCAGATAAAGAACTGATGAACTCTGAATGCAGATCAAAGCAATTTTTTTTCACTTACTTTATTCCTTTTCATGTTTTTCCCTTGTGATCTCTTTTTTCTTTCGCAACTGTGACTAATATGGAAATATGTTTTACATGCCAGTACATGAATAACCTTAATCAAATTGCCTACCATATTTATAAGGGGGAAGAGAGAGAGAGAGGAAAAAATTTGGAAATTAAAATCTTGTAAAAATGAATGCTAAAATTTATAAAAATAAATAAATACCCAAAGGGGTAGGTAGAGGGGAAGGGGATCAGGGAACAAGATAGCATGGCATGGTAGAGAGCTAACCTACGGGTCAAAAAGATCTATGTTCAAATCCTGTCTCTAACACATCCTGACAATACAACCCTCAGTTGTCGCTGACTATTGCAGAGTATAAACCTATCCGCACTGGTATAAGATATAATTCGTACATTATTATTGGTGTATGTTTCCTCACCTGGGAGCTCTTAAATGAATGAATGAAATGAGAGATAGACCCCAAATCCAACGGTTTAGTGGGTTGTATGCTATATAGCTTAGAGTTTTCATCCTAAAGTTGTTACTCTAGAGAGTGACAAGATTGACAAATAAGTTAGAGATGCATATACTAAGTAAAAGATTTACATAAAATGCATAAATAACTTTAGCACTATTTTATCCAACATATGTAGAAGTTGTATGTGGGTTGATTTGCGTCTTCATCTCATCTCTTTGCCAAAAAAATGAATGGAGCAATTAAAATTTAGTCTCATTTTCTTTGTGATGTATATGTGTGTATATATGTACATACATGTATATACACACATGCATGCATATATACATATATGCATATACACATACATACATATGTTGTGAGTGTGTGTCTATGTGTGTGGATGTATGCACTTTGACTAGAAGAAATATTAATAACCAAAATAAATTCCAATGGGTAAAAATTTCAGGGAGCCAGATTTCAGTTTAATATAAAAGAAATCCTGCCAGCAATTAGGAATGAATGTCTAATAATGCAAGAAACTCTCTTTTCAAATAATGAGTTCCTCATCATTAAAGATATTTAAGGAAGGATTGATTCCTTACTATGTATATGTAATAGAGGGGATTCATATATTAGCTGAGGAGTTGGACTGGATCAAGGATTCTTAACCTGGGCTCCCTGACTTTTAAAAAAAATATGTTGATGACTGTTTCAATATAATTATTTCTCTTTGTAATCCCATGTATTTAATTTCCTGCACTTAAAATTTATTACTCTGAGAAGGGCCCATAGGTTGCCCCCAGACTGCTAAAGGGATCCATGATATACAACAAAGGTTAAGAACTGGACTAGGCAAAATCTAAGGATTCTTTCTTCCTTAAGATTCTATGTCTTTATGATATTGAATGTCTTATAAGGGCAGTTTATCATGTGTTTAAATAATTTAAAGAATAAGTAGGTGACCTAAATCTAAGATATAGATAGATAGATAGATAGATAGATAGATAGATAGATGTGTGTGTGTGTGTGTTTATTGCTTAAATAAATCAGAAGGGTTAAGAAATTATTAGAAACTAATTCAAGTATTCATGACCACAAATTCTGTCCTCTGCTTGGTCAAGGACTTCCTATATGTTCTTGAGCAAGTCTCACGACCTCCGTCCCATTAAATTCACTTACCTTACCAAAACAAGCATTACGACATCCACCTTCTATGAGTGCTGTGAGACCTAAACCAGGGATGTAGAAACTAGGCTTATGGGCTGCATCTGGACTTAAATTTTAGATCACTGAATTCTTAAGGCAAATACAAAGAAATTGGATCCTCACTTACGTTAAAACTTGCAAAACTACAATATGCTAATGAAAGTATTTAGAGGCAATACCATTAAAGCCCATCCAATGAGGATGCTACTCAAAAAACATGACGAGACGTGGCACTTTCCATTTCCTACAGTAGGAATTTGAAGTATTTTTTTCTGTTAGAATTTCAGGAATCTTCATGCTTGTAACTTTTATTTTTATGGTAAAATTTTCAGGAATACATTTAATGTATCATATATATGCATATATGCATCATATATACATATAGCCCACGTTATATTAAAGATAAAATAAGCACATTGAAGAAGTATTGAAATGCTATATTTTACCAATGTGTATCCATTTTAATGAAAGGATTTTGTGCACAAACACAAACCTATGCTTGAGGACTTCCAATGAAAGAGCATTTACTAGACCCCGAGGCAGACCATTAGATTTTGGGATCCTTTGAATTGTTACGAAGTTCTCTTGCACGCATCAAGCCTAAATTTGTCTCTCTAAAGTGCAATTCAGTTCAACTCAACAAGCATTTATTAGGAAATTAAACTATTATATTACACATTGAATCTACAAAGACAAAAATGAAACAGTCTCTGCCCTCAAGGAGCTTCTATTCTACAAAAAGATACATGTACACAGATGATATGTAATTGCAAATACAAAATGATGTCAAGAGGGGTCCATTGACCTTAATTCTGCTTCTAAGCAGATCTATCTAATCCCTTTTCCATTTGAAAGTCCTTCAGATACTTGAAGAAAAATATAGTAATAACTCCCCCTCCCACCATACACACACACACACACACACACACAGTACCACCCACCACCAGTTTGTGTTGCAGATGAAGTTTGAATGAGTTTGAATCCTGCCTTAGATACCTACCAGCTGTATGACCCTGAACAAGTCATTTAACCTTGATCAGCCTTAGTCTCTTCATCTATAAAATGAAGTTGGATTTTATAACTTCTAAAGTACATTCAGTGAATAGAATGCTGGGCCAGGAACCAGGAAGTCTCATCTTCCTGAGTTCAAATCCTACCTCAGAAACTAGTTGTGTGACTGTGGGTAAGTTGCTGCACCCTGTTTGCCTCAGTTTCCTCATCTGTAAAATGAACTGTAGAAGAAAATAGCAAACCACTCTAGGATCTTTCCCAAGAAAACCCCAAATGAGGTCAGGAAGAGCTGAAAATGACTGAAAAATAGTGAAAACAACTATAAGGTCCCTTCTTGCTCTGCATCTATGATCCTATGATTCCTTTTCTAAGCTAAACATCCTGAGCTCCTTCAACTGATTCACATATGACATTGTCTTTAGCCTAATAAGTGTCCAGGTCCCCCTCCTTTGGACATACTCCAATTTGTCAATATCCTTCCTAAAATATACTCCCCTCTCCCAGAATTAGCATATTATTCTAGATTTGGTCTTAATAGCACAGAGTATGGTGGGACTATTTCTCACTCTTCTTTTCCCCCAGAATTTATTGATTTATTTTTGGTTTTCAACATTCATTTCCACAAGATTCTGAGTTCCAGGAGCAGGCACCTGACCTTGCTCTTCTCTCACCCAGGTCCAACAGAGTTTCCCCAGGGACTTTTACTCTATCTTTGGTGTTTGTGGGTTGAGAAGTCTGTAAATCACCACAGCTGCGGGTGATTGAGTCCCCAGAGGTCTGCTCCCAGTGGGTGTGTGCTGGCATGCCCCCACGGGACTAAGCTCCCCTCCCAGCCCTGCGCCATAGACCCTTCCTGGCGGCCTGCCAGGCTGCCTTCAGTGGGAGATTTGTTTCTTTCTGTCATTTTGTGGGTTCTGTAGCTCCAAAATTTGTTTAGAGTCATTTTTTTTACAGATGTTGGAGGTAATTGGGGGACGAGCTCAAGCAAGTTCCTGCTTTTACTCTGCCGTCTGGGCTCTGCCACTATTTCTCATTCTTAAATTTTAAAAAACGTAAAAAACAAAAACAGAAAAATGCAGTTATTTCTTGTTTATTTAGCCTCGATTTAATTTGTGTGTGTGTCTGTGCTTAGTCAGTGACTTTATAAAGCTCTAACAGTAACAACCGCTGTTGAACCCAATGGATTGGATACAGTTGCTTCTCTTTTCACTAATACAGCTTATAGCTATTGCAGAGGCCAGGTGGTGCAGTGAGTAGAGCACCAGCCCTGGAGTCAGGAGGACCTGAGTTGAAATCCAGCCTAAGATGTTTAACACAAAAAAACTAGCTGTGTGACCTTGAGCAAGTCACTTAACTCTGATTGCCTTACCTTCCCTCCTCCAAAAAGCAAAAAAAAATATATATATATATATAGAGAGAGAGAGCTATCATTTACATTTGTTGTTGTTCAGATGTTTCAGTCGTGTCTGACTCTTCATGACCCCATTTGGGGTTTTCTTGACAAAGATACTGCAGTGGTTCACCACGTTCTTTTTCAGCTCATTTTACAGATGAGGAAACTGAGGCGAACAGGGTTAAGTGACTTGTCCAGGGTCACTCAGCTGGTGAGTGTCTGAGGGCAGATTTGAACTCAGGTCTTCCTGACTCTGCCAGGTTGGGCATCTCTCTACTCCACCTACTCTACTCCACTTCCTTTTCCTTTGTGTAGTACGTGCCAGGCTTTGTGCTAAGCGCTGTACAAACCCTTCTGCTCTGGACCCAAGTCCTCAACCAGTCTGAATTAAAAGGGTCAGATTCCTTTCTTCACCCTCTTTGGCACATTATACCTTCATCCTGGTGCCCCAAGGGAAAAACTATTTAACACTTAGGCTTGGTTTAGGTTTAGGGTCTTTCCAAAGGGAGAAATAGAAAGGTACTCAATGTACAATGTAAATCTGGATAGGACAAAATTTTTCCTACACACAAAAGAAATGCTTATCACAAAATACCCTCACATTTGTGTATTACTAGGAAGATTTATAACGGGACACAATGAGTTATAACTACTTTCCTAGGAGGTTGATATTTTAAAAATAAAAACATAAATATATACATATACACATTTACATATACATACGTGTATTTGTGTGTGCATATGTACATTTCACTTTACACAGATTTTGCACTGTCCAAGTAGTTCCCTACAGGACCTGGCAAGCTGGACCAAGGGTTGAGCTCCTCACTTTGTGGATGATATCCTTTCTGATGAAGGAATCTCCCTGCTATCAGTCATCTCTGGCAGGCAACCTCAGACATACTAATTTCTCAAACTCACAGGGTTATATTCAAGACTTGACATGCCCATCTTGGGACTGCTATATAGTCAGCTATACTCATGAAAGAACAAAAAGACAGGCCAAAACTCAGGCTCCTATTTGCTTAGGCAGGACATGCACTCTGGCTACCATGAGCTCATAGTTTAATATTTCTGCTGTGAGGAAAGGGCAGCATCTCCTTCCACCCCTCACTGGAGTACTTCTTGCTTTCCAGAAAACTAAAGGAAGAAGACAGAAGCAAAGTTGTTTTTAAAATTCCATTAAATCATTGACTTTCCCTCTTCATTGGAATGCTTTGTCATTACCAAAGGACCCAAATCCTTCACCTCTGAATCACACATAGACAGCTAGTACCAGGCAAGGTATCATTGCTCACACCCTGTTACAAAGCATTAACCTCTTGATAGGCATGAGAGAAACACCTCCACCTTCCAAAGACTTGCTCTGTTACTGGCATCATCTTTCAAAGCTCTTAAGTCCCATTTTCTAGAGATAAGGACCACAAAGGCTGCTTCCAAGGGCCTCTGACTCTTTTGCCAGGTGGATCATGGATCTTTCAAGTTTTCTAGTCTGCTGCAATTTATTCATGAACCTGGTGTAATTTGTTTATGAATCTCTCTTCATAACCAGAAATTCCCAAGTTAGCTTTCACTGTGTCTTTCCTAGAAAGGCCAAATGCTTGCTGGGCCATCTTTTGGAAGCAAATAGTTCCCCTTTAACCAAGCAAGCAAGAAAATGTTTGCTTACCATATTCTATTTTCTAGACACTGAGAGGGTTCCATTAGGAATGCAATGAGATTTTCAAAATCCCCCTTAGTACTAAAATAGTCACCCAATGGATTAATTATCCTCCGGTGGGAAAAAGAACCATAGGAAAATACCCCATTTTTTCTAGACCAGGGGTACTTAACCCTCCCCCCTACATCATGGATCTTTTGGCATTCTGGTGACGTCTATGAACCTCTTCTTAGAATAATGGCTATAGTTCCATAAAGGATAGAAAAAATGAGATTATAAAAGAAAACCAATTATATCGAAATACTGTTATCAAAATATTTTTTAAAAATTATAGATCCCAGGTTAAGAACCCATATTCCAGACCTTAGATCAGATTTTGACATAGAATATTCTTTGCTATGAGGGACTAATTTTTGGCAAGGTTGGTCATGCCTATGTACAATAGGCCAGGTAACATGCCTATCAGCCTTCCCTCGTGCATCTAGTAATATATGCACCACAATGGGCCAGGTAGACCTGACTACCAATCTGCTATGTACCATTACTTCTACTTTCAGTTGTGGCTAAGGTTGTAACAGCTCAACTAGAATTCTTCTACCCACTGGAAACCTGTAACAAGTAGGGAAGGAGGGAGTCAGCACAGGTCAGGGCACACTAGGTCTGGCCTATTTCTGTTACCTAGACACATAGTTCAATACATACAGGAAGCCATCCAAAGAATGGCTAACCTGCTTGACTGCCACCACACCACAGATCTCTTTCTTCCCACATATCCCAAGACCAACGAATAATTCTTACAGCCCATCTCATCACCTGCTGTAATGGTAATGGTAATTTGAAGATCTTCCCTACCCCTTAATAAGCCTAAGGGAATTTGAAGATTTTCCCTGTCCCCTAATAGACTGAATGTAATCACCTGGAGTCTGTGGTGGGAGGAGTTTGGTGAAGGGTGGAACAGAGCCCACAGGAGGCTGGGAGTCAGAGAAGTTAGAGCTGGAGGAAGGAGGTGATGCACAAGGAGAGGATGTACCCAGACAATCAGCTAGGCTTGTGACTGTTGGTTTGTGGGAAGGCTACAAGATGATATGGCTTCATGCTGTGCTATTTATTGTCTATTAACTTCTTTGCTACTATGATGGATTTGACTTTCTGGTTTTGGGATTTGGTTTTCTGGTCTCTGAATAAACATTTTGCTTCTGTCTTCTGTTTGGGGAGTCTGTTATATTTTGTGATTAAACACTATGCCAGCATATTCAGAGTCACTGTCAGCACTGTAAATGTTGTATTGGTACTACACCTGTCTAATCTCAACTCTTGAAATACTCATAATATTTGGTCCCCTGCTGGTCCCAGCTAGGTGATCTCAGGAGGTTTACATGAATTATGAATAATGAATCTACTTCCAATTCTAGCCCAGGGAGAGTTGGTGGTAATCAAAACAAGTAACAGATGGCTATTTCAGTATGGAACAGTAGCCCAGGAAATCGAGCCCCTGTGGGTCAAAGTAGGGACTCAATGTGAAATGTTCACTCCCCTTCTTTTTAAGAACACTAGGGACTGGTTGCCTGGCATTGCATAATCCAGTCAATTTGGGGGACTTCTAGGAGGATCACATTCCTTTCTGATAAGTACTGGATGCACTGCCCAGAAGAGATGTATACCATATTTAATCAATGGCCCAGCTGAACTCTTAAGCTGGAGTTCTTATACTAGTACCAGGATTAACATGATGTGCAAAACGAGGCCAAGGTAAAGAAGTTTCCCTCAAATTGACTGTTCTATTATAGTGCCAACCTAGCTCTGGAAGCCCTAGTTTTAGGAGACTGGATCTACTCATTGATCTTCCCTATGCAAGGAAGACTGAGGAAATTCTTAGAAAAGAACCCCAGCACAGAATTCATTTAAGGCTCCATTTCCCCTGCTAGTGCCCCAATGCTTCTGTTTGTTTAAACAAGAAAAGGAGAGAATTACTTCACCCTGAATAGAGTGCCATTGCCATCTGAGGCTCGTGTCCCTAGCCCTTGAATACCTGATGAATAATCTGGCAGGGACAGTAAATTTCACCAAATTAGACCTTTGAGGGCATGCTACCTAGCCTGGATTTGAAGGATCAATGAACAGAAGATGTCCTTTCTTACCTGGTATAGCACCCCACCTGGTTGGGCTGGGCAGTGTCTTGAAGGACAGCCCTTTCACACTGTTTAGAACTGTCTTATCCACTCCTATAAATCTCTGAGGCACAGGCTCTAGGATTCAAGAGACATGTTGGGATATTGGTTCCTTCCTACATGCCTGCAGCTCCAGGGCTACCAAAGGATGAATGTGATCTTTTGTCTCGTCTCTCTTCTCTCTTTCTTTGCTTATCAGAGGACTTTCCACCAATCTGGATCCATGTCTCCCTCAACACCACACAGAGCACCATAGAGATGTCCTTTAGGGGAACACCCAGCCTGTCTGGACAGTGTGCTATACTGGTGTGACCACAATGATTGCCAGGTTGTATGTACCATTTGGTTTGCACAGGGTGCCCTCAGCTTTTCAAAGGTTGCTGAAGTTGGTATTTTAAATCCTGCTGAACCAAAGGGTGGTTCTGTCTCAATAGTATCTTCATTTACTTCCAGGACCCTACCTAGCTAACTGATTGAGTCTGAGCTATCCTCTAACACTTGCGACAAAACCAAATATTTGCAAGGTTCGTGAAATGCCAATTAGAGAAGGAGAAGGAATCCTTGAGACACAAGATAGGCTGGTGAAGAGTGTTCATAAATCCTACATTTGATGACTCAGGCCTCTACGACAGACCTACTAAAACCCTTTCACCTTTGTGTCGCTTGATTTCCATATCCCCCATCATCGAACTGCTGATATGCTCCAGTGTTTTTCAAGGAACTCTAGAGGTAAAGGATTAACTTATTGTCCTGAATCACCTTAGCCACTATCTTGATACATCCAGGTTCTTGGAAACAGTTCATTGGGGAAACTGAGGCACCCAGTACCACTAAGGGAGTGATTTTCTCACAGGTCACATCCCATTCTTCTCTGCTGTGGCCTTACACACACTTCTCCAAAAAGCTGACTTCCAGAAAACAACTATACAATATCAGACAAGTTAATTCTGAATCGGTTATATTTGAGTCATGAATGCACCACTTTTCAGGAACTCAGAGCCATGTCTACAACTACCATGAAATCCTAGAGTACCTTCAGAACCTGCAAAGCTGAACCAATGCCAAATCTGCTGAATACTCTCTCTTTATTAGACTTGACTTCACCGTTACCTGTGTTCCAAGTTATCACATTTTTTAAGAAGATGCAGTGTTTTTGAAAGCTTGAATTTGAATAGCTGATGGTTTAATCACACCTGAAGGACTATATTATACAGATGAGAAACTTTTTAGTCGTTAAACAACAGCCAGACCTATTAAAATTTCATCTGTCAACAAAAGGAATGGGGCACCTGTACATAGGGAAGATGCTGATGGTGCCTACAAAATGATGAGAAGGAAAGGAGGGGGAAAAAGGAAGAAGGAAAGGAGAGAGGGAAGAAGGGAGGGAGAAAGGGAGGGAAGATTGAAGGTAGGGAAGAAAGAAGGAAAGGATGGAGTAAGAGTGGGAAGAAGGAAGGGTGGGAGGAAGAAGGAAGGGTGGTAGGGAAGAGGGAAAGAGGGAAGGGAAGAAGGGAGGAAAAGATGGAGGGAGGGAAGAAGGAAAGTAGGGAAGAAGGAAAGGAGGTAGGGAGGGAAGAAAGAAGGAGGGAAGGAAGAAAGAAGGAATGGTGAAAGGTAAGAAGGTAGAGGAAGGATGGAGGAAGGCAGGGAGGGAGGAAGGGAGGGAAGAAGGGAGGAAGGAAAGAAATAAACATTTATTAAGCATTTATTATGTACCGTGCTAAGTGCTTTTCAAATATTATTTCATTTGACTCTCACAAGATCCCTGTGAGGTAGGTGTTATTATCTCTTTTGTACAATTGAAGAAATCGAAGCAAACAGAGGTTAAGTGATTTATTATAAGTATATTACGCCTCACCCCTGCCCCCACCCCTCCATCAAGTTTCCTTCTAGCCCTAGGATCCTGTAATGTTATGAGTTCTGGTTGTGACTCTACATTTGTCCTGTTGAGGTCCTATTGACAGAGCTTTGCCACTACTATGACAGCCTGGTCACCATCTATGGCAGCCAGTAAATTACTTAAACATGATTGCTTAAAACTTTGGGGTATCCAAAGGCATGAGGTCTTCTTGTGTGTCTAAACTTACAAAACACATGTTTGAGCTCACAACCCTGTGGGATGGCCAGAGGGATAACTCCTGCCAACCCCCATTCACTCTGCTCAGTCCCTGTATGGCAGCAACAATGAATTTTGTCACAACCTGCTTGTCCTTGGGGTTGTATATCATCATGGTGGAGCCAGATACCCTGAACAAGCCTGCTCATTTTTCTCTTTAACTCATGTTGGAATTTCCAATCCAGCCAAGGTCAACCACTTGTTGTTGATTGAAAATTTTCTAGTTCTATGGTCTCCTCTTACATAACTTCCAGTGGGCTGGTCTCTGATTTATCTCCCATTTCTAGACTGCATTATTCACAAGACTCTAGGCCTTCAGCAACATAATCCAATGGGCAGATATAGTTAATATATAACCCAAACCCTAGAACAGTGTTCTTAGTGCTTTGTCTCCCTCTATCAGGATGATTGGACCATTTTATGGTCACTATGAAATTTTATTATAATAAATGGTCTCATTTATTCACCCAGAAGGGGATCTTTTATCTAATCTTTGACTTTCACCTCCAGTTTCTCCTTGTTCTCAACTCTACACTGCTGTTGTCAGATCCAATGACTATCCTGAAGATTTGGGCCCTACCTAAAGTCATTCGAAGTACCCGCTAATAGCCCCCAAAGTAGCATATTAAAAAGGGACTGACTATCATCATACCCTGCAATGGGGCAAAGGCAGAGTGACCCTTGCACACCAGGACCCAGGTCTGGTTATCTTCTCATAATCTTAGAAACAAATGTCTTTCCTGGAAACTGGTGACTATTGAATCCAGTCTATGACCACAGTAAATTTGAGTGTTACTTCAGCACTACACAGAGGTTGCTAGCTCCAATATTACCTCTTCAAGCCTTGCTAAGGAGAGTTCTTGAGAAATTTAAGAAATCCTAAGGGCATAATGGGAATTGAAAGGAATTTATTCACTCTGACTAGGGTGACCCTTTTTAAAAAAATATATACCTACCCAATGGTCCAGTTGCTTCTGATGGGTTCATCTTAACTCCACATTATATCCCCTAAGTCCCCTTCCACCACTGCTAGTAGTGAATAGGCCAGAAGAATACATTACCCAAGAGATTCTATGTTCACAGAGGCAAGAGAGCCATCTCTACTGCCTAACAGATTAGCAAAGGGCACAGGCTCAAGAAGATGATGTGGAAACCAGGGTAAAATGTGTATGTCCCAGAATTGTTTCAGGCTTTTCCTTAATCTCACTGTACCATGACAGTATCTTTGCCAAGAAAACCCCAAATGGGACCATCAAGAGTCTGAAACAACTGAACCAGGAAGATGGAAGGGATAGAAGATGTCAGCGCCCAAAGTCTCACTAGCGTAACTAAGGTAGGAGTAAGCACAACAGACCCAGTCCATAAACACAATGAGTAGGAATTTCAGTACAGGTTCTCCAATGCAGGATAAATGTTCTTTGCTCCCACTACTTCTAGTCTTGCTAAGTGAAGCTCCCAAGGAATGAAGGATATTAGGGACCTGATCAAAGTTGAAAGGGATTTATTCATCTTAACCAAAATATCAAGCAGACTTTGGAAGAGTTAATGCTGAAGGGAAAGCAAAGCAATTTATTATTATTATTTTCCCTTTTTAGTATGATGAACTTGACAAATGTGAACACTTCTCAACCCCCTCCAAAAAAAACAAAATCAGAAAAAGAGAACTGCATATGAAACCATTATGTACAGTTTGATTTTTTTAAAGTATATTTTAAATTTAACATGGTAGTTCCACACTATCCTGTTTATTGACATCCCCTTCCAAACTTTCTTCTGCTCTCTTGTGTATATTTTTAAATGGCTTATTTTATTTATGTTCTTTCTTTTATTTTCTTCCTTTTTAAAGGAGTGATATTATCTGCCCCCAAGCCTTCTTATAACAAATAAGTACAGTCACCTAAAATAAATCCACAGATTAGCTATGTTTGAAAATATGTGCCTCATTCTGCACCTCTAGTCCATCTGCCAAGATATGGGATATATGACTCATCATCAGTCTTCTAGAGTCATGATTGGTCATTGCATTGATCATACTTCTTAAGTTTCTCACAGCTGTTTCCCTTCATAATGTTGTAATCATTGTTCCTTTGGTTCTGCTCACTTCACTCTACATTAGTTCATATAAGTCCTTTCAGGTTTTTCTGAATATGTTTCTTTTGTTGTTAGAAAAGCAGTTCAAAACACAGATTTGATTTAAGAGATCCTTGCTATATTCAATGAGGGCAGTTGTCAGTCTGACTCACAAAATAGCTAAAATAGCCTTGAGCTACCTTCTCAAAACGTTAACCATCCCTGGTGGAGAAAAGGCTACATAGTATTTGTAATTTAGTGGAGAAGCAGCAAGCATGGGTTGCAGTTCATGGGAGGAAGTTTATGAAATATGGTGGAGAAAATAGCCCATCAGATGGCATAAGTAGATCAGCAAAAACCATTGACAGGTCACTTGGGGGTGGGGGAGGGAGCAGCAATTTTTGGGTCAGAGAAAACTCTGAGATGCTCCAGCTCCCGCTCAGCCCCGTGGGAAAGTGTACCTCTGATGTGTTTGGGGAGAGCAGCTACCTTGTTATTAACATTTCTATCCTGCTGTGACGCTGTTTTCAGTTAGAGTCCTCTGCAGGAGGAAAGGAGGGGGACAAGGAGGAGAAAACAAGGAAGAAGAGGAAGGGGAAGAATGAGGAGGAGGACTGACGAAATGCCCATATGATCTTGGGCAGGTCACAACTTCTCTAGAATTTAGATTCTGCAGCTGTAAAATTCTGGGATTAGATTAGATGACTTTACAAGTCTTCTTCTAATTTTCAATGTGTGATCCTAACACTTTACCTCTCTAGGCTTCATTTCTCTCATCTATAAAATGAGGGAACTGGACTAGATGATTTCCAAGGCTTCTTCCAACTCTTCTACAGGAGGTAGGGCTTTTCTTCAGTTCTTAATAGCTGGAATATATTAGCCCCCTTGTAGGAAATACAACATCCTCCACCTTTGTTAATCCATTTCAATAATCCATAACCCTCCCTCCCTCCCCCAAATTCCCACTAGCCATATCTCACCTCCTGAATTAATAATTAATTAATGAAATGATGACTAACGAAGGTATGCCTGGTTTTTTGGGTACTCTCTGAGAAAGACCACAATGGCAGTGAGAAATGAGGTTGCAATCACACTTTAATAAGGCACAGAGGGTGTAAAAGAAAATAGCACAGGAAATATAGATAAACAGTTAAAAGGATACAGAGATAGATGGCCTTAGGACAATGATGGGGTGGTGGTAGAAGGCAGGCAGCATGGGGAGAGGATGGGGAGACAAAGAGGCATGTAGAATCAATTATTTAATGATGGATTAGAGTTGGAAGCTCTCAGCAGTATGGACCCAGATGTAGACAGAAGAATGCTTGGGGTGTGGAGAGGGATATGGGGAGTAGGAGTTTGAGGTCTCATTCTCATAAGTTTTTTTTTAAACAGATGAACTGTTATCTGTGTCACCTTGAGGTTAGTTCATTAGCATAATCAAATCATTTCAAAGTTGTTGGCAAAACTTTAAAGTTAACATATCCAACTCATCTCATTTGTTGATGCACCATTTGTTGATCTGCAAATCTTACTGGGGATGTTCAGATATGTAAATCTGAGATTTACATATCAAAGGACCAAAAGTTCCTGACAGCAAAACCAAGATGGCTTTCCCAGATTCAACACCAGCATGTGATTTTTGGTTAATATATGATACAATTACTAAGTTATGCTGCTTTGATCTTTGGGACCATTTGTACATGACTTCTGAGTTCCCTTTTGCAAACTTACTTCCTTTACTTTATACTGACTACTTATAAACTTACTATACTGACTAGAAGGTCAGGGACACCAGAACAAGACACAATTTTAAACATACTTCTCTACTAGTTAGACTTCAGTACAGAGAAATGAGAGAAGGAGATAGTTCAAGGTTTCAGAAATAGAGACTGCTTTCTTTGACTCAAAACATCAAGATAGATAACTCCCAATCACATCTGAGGTCCACCAAAGCACAATTCCTTGAATTGTCACATATTTTTCTTGCTTTCAAAGAATTTTCTTTTTTATTTGCTTTTCTGGAGGGGGAAGGTAGGGCAATTGGGTTTAAGTGACTCGCCCAAGGTCACATGGCTCGTTTTTTTGTGTTAAGTGTCTAAGGCTGGATTTGAACTCAGGTCCTCCTGATTCCAGGGCCGGTGCTCTATTCACTGCACCACTTAGCTGCCCCCTTTCAAAGAATTTTCACAAACGTAATATTTGTTCCTCAAGGTAACTCAATTGTTAACCCATATGAACCCTCAGGATCCCCAACCCAACCTCTACCCCCACTGATGAGTCAGGTTCCTACATCTTGACTACATCTCTTTCTCTCTTGGGTTTTTAGGGGAACTTTGGCTCAAGCATTGAGTCAATGTGCTTCCTTCAAGATTATTAGTTGAAAATCATTTAGGCAGTCAGAGTTAAATAGCTTTTAGAAAGGAGATAGGAAAGCTCTAGGGAAGGAAGATGGGAGAATTTACCTTGTTCCTCCCTGGCAAGAAAATGGGCTAAAAGTGCAGAACTTTGTGAAAATTGGGAACTAAGGCTACAGAATGGAGAACTCATTGATTTAGAAAGATGTTTGCAAGGAATACCAATACAACTGGGGAAAGAAATGGCAGGGGTATGTAGAAGAGTATGAACATTGTCAACAAATTATCATATTATATGTAAAAGTAGACAAATTGCTGAAGGGAAAGGTTCAGCTGGAAAAGGAGTTAGCTGATTTGTATGAAAAGCTTTCTATGCTACAGTGTCAGAACTTTCTTTTTGAAGAGCAAGCTAGAAAGTATCAAGTGGTAACAGAAAAGACAACTGTGAGTTTAGCTCAGAAAAAGAAGAGAAAAGTTAACAAGAAGAAGATGCATGTGCGGAGTCTGATTGGGATCCAGACACCTGAAAGGAAGACATGTGGGAGGAAAATGAAACAAATTCAGATGAAGAGGCTTCTAGAAATGTGGACACTCGTCCAATACTACAAAAGAAGCAGAAGAACCAGGGGGGCCACATGGTGTCTAAGGAAGTATCTGAGGATTTTACTCAGCAGGAGGTCACCGATATTTTAAGACTATTCACCCAAAAAATGAGAGAATAATTAGTATCTTGGATGGTGAGAATCAGTGACAAAGGGGTTGGAGGAGTGTGGACAGATAATATAGATTGTTTGAAATTTATAGGTATTAGAAACCCTTTATACAACAAGTTTTTAGGGGTTAGCATATTCAAGGAGATAACAATGGAACTAATTTGTTAGCTTTAGCTGCTGAAGAATGTAACAAACAGTATCCCACTGACTCTATGTGGTCTACTCTGGTACTCACTTAGAGACTATGAGAAAATTAAAGGAAGAGGTAATGAAAACTGCAATTATGATTGGAGACACAGATGTATATCACAGCACTCCCTTAACAGTTCCTCATAGAAATATAATAGTGAAGACTGCTCCCCCTGCATATAAACACATAATTCTGACTCTTTCAGAGGTGCTGGATAAGATTTCACAGTTAGGTGACCTAGGGGAATGGAGAAGAGATAAATTTCCTCAAGAGAGAAGAGAAAATAGCCAGTGAATTCAAAGTCAGAATAGATTAACAAGGAGAGAAATATTTACTGCTTTATTGAGAGCAGGGACAGACTATGGAAGAATAGATGGTATTTCAATTAAGGAACTCTATAAGACATATTAGAAAAAGGCACTTGATATTAGATGGAATAGGGAAGTGAGGACTGTCCCTACAAATCCTCCCGAATCATTGTATCCAAGTTTGTCACACCCTCAAGGAGAATAGGAAATTGGCCAGGCCCCAGCTCAGATTAAAGAAGTACACAGACAGGATCACAGATCTCATATCAGTCAGATGGGATGTAGAGAATGACAGTGGATTATAGACAACTGAATAAAGTGACTCCCCCTTTGTATTCTGCTGTTCCAGATACCTTTACCTTAATAGGAAGAATCCAGAAATATTATGGGACTTGGCGTGCAATTATTGATTTAGCTAATGATTTGTTTACTGTCCCAATAGATTCTAAACTATGGGACCAGTTTGCTTTCACTTGGCAAGGCAGACAATATGCTTTCACCTGTTTGCCACAAGGATATCTGCATAACCCTACTATTTGTCATAGGATTGTGGATGAACATTTAAACCATGAATAAGGCTATGATAGTGGGTTTATGAACTTCAAAAGCATGGCTGACACTATATTTACCATACTTCTGATTATTGTCTCCTTATTCTTTTTGGTCTTTGTTTGTTTAACCTTGTTTGCTAGATTTGTCTCCTACAGGCTTACTGCCCTCCACTTGTAGATGACTGACTTCATAAGCTGGATGTAACCCTCTGTCCAACACTATGATGTGTCACCTCTGGACCTGGCACTGACCAAGCTACAGATACTGGCTAAGGAACTGACCCCTAAAATAGGACCTCTGGAGGCAGGGACAGCTCTACATCCAATCTCAACAGGAAGTTGTTTTCGAAGATGAGACCTTCACCCCTCACCCCAAGGGATTTTGGGTCCCATTCATTTGAGGGAGGAATGATATGCCCAATGCTTGTGCCTAATATATTTATTTTGTATTATCTCTTTTATATTGTTATGCAAGTTATGTTGATACATGTTACCCCTAAAGTCCCATGAGTCAAATGTAATGTTAATAGAATAGGAAGATCTTTCCTGCCCAATAATAGGTCTAACACATGGAGCCTGGGTCACATGGAACTTAGTGTGAGATCAGCTTGCCCAAGGAGGAGAGAGAGCAGAGAGCAGAGAGCTGAGAGGCAGGCAGAACAGAAAGAGGGAGAAACAAGTTGTGAGTGGGCAGAGGGAGGAATTTGTCTAGGGGAACTTGTTTGTGGGGAGGCCAGATAGAAAGAAGGTTTAAGATGTCAGTGTGCTCTGGATTAGCGATAAATACCTTGTTAAATCTTACCTCCTGGTATCCTATGATATTCCAAATAAATATTTTGGTTTTGCCTTTGAGGAAGAGAGTTTAATATATTTTGTGAGTCTACCCTGGAAATACACATACATATTCATAGCAGGTGCTATAAGTATGACATGGATGTTACAACTCCTGAAGTATAGTGTATCTATGTTCATCTATCCTTTGCTCTTGATATGGATACTTCCACCAGCTGATTCAGGGATGCAGCCAGGATGCAAGTAAGAAGATGGGAAGTAAAAAATCTTCTAAACTAAGGGTGGGGAACCCACACCCTTGAGGGCACATATGACCTTTTAGGTCCTTAGGTGCAGGCTTTTGACTGAATCCAAGTTTTATAAAACAAATCCTTTTATTAAGTTTAGAGTCTAAAACCTTTCAAAGCTCACAATATTCTACTTTAGTCAACACCTCTTCTGCTTCCTGCAACCCAATCTCACATAATTTCCTTTCAAAGGGGTTCAGCATAAATACCACATGTACTCACATTTCTAAAATCAGCTATTTGACTATTTCTAAATGATCCCAGGTGTGTGGCCAAGTTTTTTTGCCCTATCTGAATATAATTCTTACATTCTTGTGCAAAATTATTCCAGTTTGTGCGGCTTTTAGCACTTAGTCTAAGAGGTCTATAAATGATTTGTTGAAATGGATTTTCAACCACTTAAGGTGGGAAAGTTGAAGTGGGATGGGTGGTTTTGACCCCACCTTTACACTATAAAGTTAAATGAACTGAGTTTTATCGTTCCCTACTTTACAAGTGAAGGTTAGCTAATCAAGGTACTGGCAGTTCTGCTATAATGGACCATATGCTTTCCCAAAATTGTGCAATAATGCAGTTCAAGGCACAGTGCTCATAAATTTCCTCAATGATACATAAAAAAGAAATGATAGAATTCCTAATAAAAACCAATAGCACAGTTTTATATATGTTAAATGGTTAAGAAATACATAAATTCTACAATAAATAGTGACCACTGAGCAAGTTTGGGTAGGATGCAACTCCTGGCCTGTAGAACCATAGGTCATGAGATGAGAGTTGGGGGTAAGGGGTGACTCCAGCCCTTTGCTGTTTGCAGCTCCTACTGTATGTACACAATATGACATGAGTCTGATCGTGGAAGTGGGCATTGGAAGTGCTGCAGCTTGTGAATTATTGTAAAATGGTTCAGTTTTTTACATTCCTGATGTTTCTTGAGGAGGAAATCTCACAGAAGCAAAATTAAAAATCACAAAATAAACTTGAAATTCAGAAATTCATGTTATGCTCAAAATGTTCCCTAATGTATCAATTACATTGGAACAAGTTCTCATTTTTCCAACACATGTTATAGTAGAACTGAATGTACTTTCCCAAAGTCACACAGCTAGTCAGTAGTAGAATCAGAATGAAAGCCAAAGTTTCTTGACTCTACTATATTTTTGCTTTGTTTGGGGGTTTGGGAGGCTCCAGGTCTATTACCTCTCTCTACAGAGAACTCCCAGCATGTAAACTCCTTCCACTATTGAAGAAGAACAATTCATCTGTAACAAAATATTCAGATAGCTGCCTGGGCCACTCAGAGATTGAGACGTCCCCAGGGTCACATAACCAGTCTATGCCAGTGACAAGACTTGAAATGGCTGAGACCTAGGCTGATTCTTTATCTACTATACCAGGTTATCTCTCTTCCTCCTATACATATGCTGTTTTTATTATAAAGAAAAACATGGTACCATATGTGTGTCCTCAGGCAGGCATAAAGTGCCCCATGTATACCTTTGTTTGAGGAACTGACTTGAGGAATAGTTAGCAAAGTAGATAAGATCCTAAAAGACCTGAGTTCAAGTACTGCTCCATACTTACTAACTGTGTGACCCTGGAAAAGTCACTTAATATCTGTATACCTCAGTTACCTTACCTGTAAAATGAAGGTAGTTGGAATCAGTGTCCCCCAAGGTCCCTTCTAGATTTAAATCTAGGATGCTCTGAGCCTACGAAAGTAAAGTCAACAAAAAAATTCGGAAAAGCTTAGAATTGAGAGGGGAAGAGGATCTGCTTTCCTGTAAGAATAAAGTGATGTGAAGGTGGGTAGAATGACAGAGAGTGGTGGTTATGAAGAGCACTGTCATTAAAGTCTCTTTGTCTGGATAACTGTTTCAATCATTGGAGCCAAAGGGAGATGATGGTTTTATACCTTTCTCACTCTCTCATCTCCTGAATGAACATTTAGCTTTTTGAAGTATCTTCAGATCTGTGAAGTAGAAGAATTTGAATCATCCCTTCACACCAGGATCCTGTTCAGATACAGCTAAAGAGGAGGCAGATGGCAGGGTAGGGGGGGAAATAGACATTTCTTGTAAGTTGCTGTGAAAAATAGGTTTGCCACTGCAAATGATTAGTCTGAAGCAGGGTCATCTCACCTGCTATCAAAGCTATACTGAGGATATGACAGATTGAGATGAGGCACTGAGCTCAGAGCAATGGGGGTGGGGTGGGGAGGGCCCCTTCTCTGTTTTAGGAGGCTACTTGTTGGGAGTAACTCAAGGATAATACCAGCTGGGGAGAAGGAAATGATCCCTCCTAGGTGATGCTTTAAAAGAAATAAAATTTTAAGAGTCTGAGTCTTGCAAACATGCAGATAGATGTTACATTTACAACCCCCTTATTAGAACTAGGTGACCACAGTTACAGGTGGTCAAGGGGTAAGGAGCATGGAGATGTGTGTGGGAGAATAGGAGGAGGCTCTCCCCATTTCACTTCAACTCAACTAACACTGAATGCCTATTGAAGGCAAAGTACTGTACTCTGGGGAAAATGCAAATTTTATTTTTTTTAAAAAGAGTCCTTTTCTTTCAATAATAATACCTAATACTTATATAATACTTAGTGGGCTTAAGCACTTTAAAAATTATTTGATGCTGACCACAACCCTGGGATATAGGTGCTATTATTAGCCCCATTTTACAGATGAGGAAACAGAGGTTAAGTGATTTTCCTAGGATCACACAGCTAATATATGTTTGATGAAGATTTCTAACTTGGGTCTTCCTAAGTCCGGGTCCAGTGCCCTATCTAGTGAGTCATCCAATAGTTTTCAGTCTAATAGAGAGGTGAGACAGCAGTACAATAACCACAATACATGATATTGTATGAGTGCTGTTGAGGTGCAGAACAAAGCGTTATGGGGGAAGGTGTTCTGAGAGGTGAAGTTTTATTGGTCCAGGGCCACTGAATATTAAAAAAAAAGGACATCTCTCCTCAGAAGCAGGTTGGGAGTCAGCCAGAGACCTGTGCTTTGTCTCAACTATATTCTTCCTCACTCTCTTTGCTTCCTTCTCTGCTGGCCTTGGTCTTGACCCACCAGCCAGTCTGTTCTGCTGTAACCACCCAATTGTCATAATCACAGAGGCAACGTAGCAAAATGGAACAGGACTGTCAGAGCAGTTTGCCACTGCTGTCAAAGGACCTGACTTTGAACCCTGACTCTACCACTTGGTGACTTGTGACCTTGGCTAAGTCGCTTAATTTCTGTGTCTCATCTGTAAAATGAAAGGGTTAGACAGATGGCCCACTAAGGTCCTCTCCTACTTAAATATATGGTCCTTTGCCTCAGACCTAGGTTTGTTACCAGCCCTTTCATTCACAGTTGCTTCAGATGATGAGCTGGTGTCCAATGAGACTTCCAGTTTGGGTTTAATCCTTAGTAATACTACTTGTAGTTAATTAGGCAGTTCAGGCTAGCCTCTCCTGCACCTAGGGGAAGAGCAGAGAGAGTGTCCATCTGGGTGAACTGCTGGGTTATAAAGACTTGTCCACTTTGACTGAAAGGGAATACCCCTCCGGCTACCTATGTGTTTCTAAAACATTTCCCATCAGTGTTCCCCTTGATGCTTTTGAAAACCCTTTTTTCAACAGCATAAAAAAAAATCAGCAGAGAAAGGTAAAGAAAGGAGAGGGCCATACAGAGTGATTTATACCTACTCCTAGAAATGGCCCTGTCTGCTATAACTTCCTTTCACAGCGCAGTGAATGAAGGAATGAATGAAAAAAAAAACCTTAGCGAATGCTGAAAATAGAGAAGTAAGACAGTCTCTGTTCTCAAGAAGTTCATTCTCTAATGAGGGGGCCGACACATGCAGGAGGTTTCAGCCACAAGTTCGATGGAAAGGCCCATGGTCCTTAGAGTGCTTTGTAGCAGCCAAGCAGATGGCAATGCCTCTTCTTTCTACTGATACAAATCACATTGGTTTCTCTTATTTTCCATTTTTTTTTGCTACATTCGAGTTCCAAGCTGTTTCCCTCTATCCCTCCCAACCCCACACTAGAGAAAGCCAACATTTGACACAGATAGATACAGATATATAGATATATAAATATGAAACTATACGATACATAGTTCCACATATCAGTTCTTTCTCTGAAGGTAAATAACATCTTTCTTCTTGGGTCCTTTATAGTTGATTTGAATATTCACATAACTCTATAGCTTAGTCATTCACTTTTACGCTTTGAACAATATTGCTGTTACTGTATATAACATTCTATTGGTTCTGCTCATTTCACTCCATTATTTCATGCAAGTCTTTCGATGTTTTTCTAAAATCAACCTGTTCATCATTTCTTACAGCAATGTAATGCCATACACTAGCAGATTCCCAAGAGAATGCTACTGTGAACAGCTTTTAAGGTTCTGATTACACGGTATAGTGAACTCTCCATTTATTCCATTACAAATCAAGGCAGACATTCACAATATATCACAATATATAATATTCACCACATTACATCTTATCACAGAAAATCACAATATGTGTTCACAACAGCTTAACATTAGAATGGCCACACAGTTTTCACTACAGTGGCCACAATATTTAGAACAAAGAACAAAAGCATAATCATCTGGTTTCCCTAAGGGGGAAACCCTCTTACTTGATCATTCAATCAATTTACAATACAATAATCAATCTTCCACTCATGGGGCAATTATAGATTTACTTAATCAGTCACTTATATAGCAATCAGTCACTAAATACAACCATTAGAAAACCACACAAACCCTCCACCCCTCGGTGTCTAGTAAGCTCATTCAATATTCAAGGAGAGGCCTTTTCTTCATCTTGACTCTGGGT
>CM053580.1:210608562-210625509 GCA_028627135.1 Pseudochirops cupreus
CTCCATTTATTCCATTACAAATCAAGGCAGACATTCACAATATATCACAATATATAATATTCACCACATTACATCTTATCACAGAAAATCACAATATGTGTTCACAACAGCTTAACATTAGAATGGCCACGCAGTTTTCACTACAGTGGCCACAATATTTAGAACAAAGAACAAAAGCATAATCATCTGGTTTCCCTAAGGGGGAAACCCTCTTACTTGATCATTCAATCAATTTACAATACAATAATCAATCTTCCACTCATGGGGCAATTATAGATTAACTTAATCAGTCACTTATATAGCAATCAGTCACTAAATACAACCATTAGAAAACCACACAAACCCTCCACCCCTCGGTGTCTAGTAAGCTCATTCAATATTCAAGGAGAGGCCTTTTCTTCATCTTGACTCTGGGTTGTCTCTCTCATTTCCTGAATCCTCTTCCATGGTCTCAGCTCCTACCTGAATCCACCAAACAGTCACCTGGATTCCGAGGCAGACAGCTCCCAGGTGCTTGTCCAGTCCTGGCACACACTGAAGTTCACAGGGTCCAGCACATCTCAGACCCTTCACCACTTCTGTTGCCGGGAACTCAAGGATCAGCCAAGCCATGAACCAACAAAGGTTAATCCGGGTCATGCTTCTTCAGTCCTCCAGCAGTTCAGCTGGCCCTAGGACCCAGGAGAAATCTCAGCCTTCCAGGCAGCCTTCATGAGGTTCTAGTCTCATAGAAAACTCCAACTCAGTTCTTAGTCCAGCAGCCCAGCTCCCAGATGCTGCGACAATCTTGCTTCTGCCACCAGGAGGAACATTCCCAATTCTGTCTCTCTGTTTCTAGAACTCTTCTTATGTACACACACTGGCCTCCTATCTCAGCCAATCCCCTCCTGCCACGTTAGGAACAGGAGACAGAGCTCACACCTTCTGTACTTAGCCCTAAGTTACTAAGGGTTAATTATCTGCTAAATTGATTACTGCTACAAGCAGTAAGTACAATATAGCAATATTCCATCACCATCTTATTCAGCCATTCCCCAAATGATGGGCATCCCCTCAATTTCCAATTATTTGCTGCCACAAAGAAAATTATCATAAATATTTTAGAACGTGCGGGTCATTTTCCTCTTTCCCTGATTTC
Organism: Pseudochirops cupreus; assembly: GCA_028627135.1. NCBI lineage: Eukaryota > Metazoa > Chordata > Mammalia > Diprotodontia > Pseudocheiridae > Pseudochirops > Pseudochirops cupreus. Next base: position 210,609,701 of record CM053580.1, read on the forward strand.
TTTGGGAAACAGATCAGATAGTGGTACTGGGGGTCAAACACATTGGTTTCTGATGTTAAGCCATTTAACAGTGCCAAGGACTTCACTGTCAAGAACTTTTCTTTCCTGGATCTTCAGTAGCTGCAGGTGCTAAGGCATTGGGGCCTGCAGTGCCTGCAGAGGATATTGCCAGGCTACCAGGCATCTCCTCAGGGGTTCCTGCCCTAGACCACAGCTGATAGATTGGAGGGTGAGAGAGGGGAGGAGTAGGCAGGCTGGCACTCAGATGGTGCTTTGGTGCCTCCATTAGATAGAGGGTGTGAATTTGGATGAGGTCTTCGAGTCTCTCTTGCTCTTCAAGAGGCCCTGGACTGAGCAAAGTCCAGCTAGGAGTGATGCAGATGGCTGAGACAGCCGAGTGGCATGTTAGATAGAATATGGGGCTTGAACTGAGAAAGACCCATGTTCAAATCCTGCCTCAGACACTTAGTTGTGACCCTGGGCAGGTCCCTTAACTTCTCCTGGTCTGTTTCATCATCTGTAAAAAGAAGATGATAATAACACCAACATCTGTAAAGTGCTCAGAATACTCTATAATTGCTGGTTGTTATTAATACAGCCCATAGCATGAACTCTAATGGAAAGTGGGGGAAGAACAGGAATTGGTGGACTATACGGCATGTAACGGCAGATGGAAGTAAGTTCAAATTATGAAAGAGGAAGATTAGGAGTATAAAATATGGTTATGTTTGTCCTTTGTTTTCTCGGAGAGGGCCACGACATCAGGGAGATGATGCCATGACTTTCAGTTGACTTGGATTTGAGTGAGGAAGGCCTGTGCAAGGTCACCAGCCTCACTCTCTCCTCCAGAGCCATCTGGGTCCAGGGACCAGATATTCGTCAGGATGACTGGAGATGGTCCAGGATGCAATGGGAGACCCTGGTCCTTTTAGGCTAAGGCCTTTTCAGGTTCTCACTTTGATTGTGGTAAAGCCCATTCAGTGAATAGGCCTCTTTAAGAAATGAGTCAAGGGACAACCACTTTAATAAAATAAAAAATTAAATCAAATTTAAAAAATAAAAACTCAAACAGGGAGGGGAATAATCCCAGGGTTGCTGGCCAAAAGAGAAACAGTTACATTTATACTGACTCTGATCCAGGAAGGCCCAAAAATAGCCATTAAGTTGTACTTAGACAGAGACCTATTGTGGCCAATTCCCTCTCCTCCAATGATAGAAATACCAAAGCCTCTCAGACACATGCACACAGCACTCGTTTAAGGCTTGGTCTTTGAGAAAGAAATCTAGTCAGCAAGTTAACTAGGCAGCTTTTGGCCATCAAAAGGCAGGGCCCAAGACAGAGGTTCAGATTCATGAGGGCCATGCTTCGCCCGGGTCCTATTTCCCTCACTTTGCTTGGCTTCTGTTATCCTCTGAGTCACTTGTTCCTCTTGAGAGTAGAGCAGTGAGTTCCCCAGAGCCTCCTCAGGGAGGTTTAGAACTGGAGTTGTGCCAGGGAGTGTGGGGTTGCCAGAACCATCGAGGTCTGGAAGGCTGTGCCAAGACCACTCGTCAAGAGCTCTACAACGCACTTACATTGGACAGCAGCAATTCCCACCTCCCCCCCCCCCCCCCAGCCCTGGTGTCCAGGATTGCTGCTCCCACTTCATTCCCACTCCTCCTGGAGATATCTGTGGAGACAGAAGATTTAGATCAAATCTGTGAACTTTAGGAAAGCCGGGAAGCCAACAGAGACAGGGCTTCACTCTGGGTGGTGGAGATTGAGAATTGTGGCAGTTTCCACAATGGTGTCTGCCCTGTTGATATCTTCATGCTTTGCTAATTAAACTATTAATTATTGAATTAAATTAGCTTTTGATTACAACCTGAAGTCTAAGTGGTTTTTTTTAAGTGACTGTATTTATAAGGGAAGGATATGGGGGGCTTTCTGTTGTTTTTTTTCCCCGGTGGGACAGGAAATCAGCCGAGTGACAATCCATAAAATTTTGGAATTGTAAGGAAAAATCAGGGTTAAGATGCCTGCATAGGATGATCCTCACAACAGCTCTGGAAGGTGGTTGTTATTATTACCCCCATTTTACAGATGAGGAAACAGGCAAACGGAGGGTAAGTGACTTGCCCAGGGTCACACAACCAGGAAATGTCTGAGGTCGGATTTGAACTCCAGTAAGTCAATCAATCAATCGATCTACATTTGTTAAGCACACACTACATACATCTCAAAACTATGAGGATGTGTCTTCTTCCATCCTCATTGCGAACAACCCTAGGTTAGGGCTTCATTTTCTTTTGCCTGATCATTGCCACAGTGTAAGAGCCTTGGAACTTGGTCTTCCAGCTCTAGACTCTTCAGTCTATTCTTCATTCAGCTGTCTTTATTAATTAAGAATTAAGCAATCTAATTAAGAATTAATATTCTTAATGTACTGCTATGATCAGATCACCTGTCTACTAAAAACTTGCAATGGCTCTCTATTACCCATCAAACAATGGCAACTTTAGATCCTAACATTCAAGATTCTCCATGATCTAACATCCACCTACCTTTAAAGCCTTATTTTATCCTATTATCTTCATGTCCTGTACATCCTAGACCTCCTGAACTGTTCCCATGCCTTGGAAGAGGGGATATAATGGTATCTTGTGATTGGGGGATAATCAATAGCTGTGGGGAAACTCCCTTATCTCATTTTACTAAGACAATGACCATCCTGGCCCCAGGGTGAACTAGAAAGATGGGGGTGTGACAAACAGCTCAGACCCTAAATGTCCTGCCCCAGTCACAAGTGCCCTCACTACCACACTTACATAATTTGCATAAAGAGGGAATGTGGGGAAATAAAGCGAGGAATTTGAGGAACTTCAAGTAACCCTAACTCTACCAGGCAGGACAGGACTGTATAACCTCACTCCTGCTTCTGTATCAGTGTGGGTATGTATTCCTAGTGAATGCCACACCTGCTTCCCCTGGGAGGTGTAATAAATGTCACCCTGTTTCTGAGTACCTTCAGTGAGAAGGGGTTTGCTGTGTTAAGGGGTATCCCACGTGGATCTTCCTAAGGGCCCCCAGGGAAGCAGTGGACAGGAGAAGCTAACTCCCTGTCCTTGCCTGGGAAGTCCTGTGATCCCCACAAGCGAGTTTCTCACATACCCCAATTCTCATTATGGGCTCTACTCTCTTGTTCCTTTGCTAATACTAGTCTCCATTCCTTCAATGGAGCCACTACCCAACTCTGTGAAGTCTTACCCTTCAAATCCCAAATCCACTGGCACCTCCTCCGGGAAACTCTCCATGGGCCCCTCTGAGCTACAAAGAGACTCTCTCTCTCTGCCACCCTGAATTTCTCATGACCCTTTGCCAAGATCTTCCCTTTTCAGTGATTGATGATACTCTTCCCTATGGCACAGCTCTTTGCTTAAATGTTGTTTCCTTCTGTTAGACTATGAGATCCATGAGAGCAGGGTCTGTGTCATATCTATCTTTGAATCCTTAATTAAATGTTTGTAAAATTGAGTTAAATTAAGCCTAGGTCTTTGGACCTGAGGTCTAAAATTTTCCACTGCGTTACAATTTCCTGTGTGCAACTTTATACCCAGTTACAGGTATAGACAAGGCAAGCAACAAGGCAGAGCAAGCTAGTTTTGAGAGGAGTTAGAAGAAGAAATGAGTCCAGTGCAAAGCATCTTTCCTCCACCACATGAAGGTTCAGGAGAAAACCTCTGACTATGTCTAAATATCTTGAGCAAATCACTTCACTTCAATAGGCTTCGATTTCCTCTTCTGTGAAGAAGGAGTCAGACTACAGGGTCCCTAAGATTCCCCCCCCATTCTCCAGCAATGAACCTATGATGCTAATAAATGGGGAGGCAGCTAGGCCCCAGGAGATGGGCCCCCAAGCTGCTGAGGCACACAGATGTTCTTCTAACAAGTCGGACTGTTTCTGGAGCCCAGCCATGGCCAGGCGCCAAGTTGGTGGGACACTTGCTGGAAGTAAACAGACTGCAACAAAATGGAAAGAACAAAACATTTTCCAATTAGGACAGTGGGATAAAAAAAAAAAAGGAAGAAAGAAAATATTTCCTGAAATAGAAAGACAGAAAAATGCAAAGATGCCTCCTGCTCTTCTGTGAGATTTTAAGTAGCCAGTTAGGCAGGTGTTAAGACTCTAGAAGCCTTCTGTCTAGATCATCAGTAAATGTGATTGCTTTTCAGGATGGAGCTTAAGTTAAAATGAAACAGATGCAAAAGCATGCTTTGCAGCAACAATGATCCTACTTGCAGCCTCATAAATAGAGCTATGGGCATTATTTTGGGTGCTGCACAATGAGAAAGGAAGTTCAGAGAGAGCAGGGCCTCCTCCAGAAATCCCAAAAAACAGATGGGCCCTCTCCATCACAAAGAAAAGATTTTCAAAGTTACCTACCAAACATCTCTCTGAGCTGACAACAGATGGCATCAACTTTCATTTGGTCTGATAGCATGGTGTTCTCATCAGCAGACACAGTATCTTTTTTAAACGGGCTTCTCCCAATTCCTTCTCCTCCAATGCGACAGAAATGTCAAAGCCCCTCGGACACATGCACACAGCACTCCTTCGGTGAGTGTTCCAAACTACTGGTTCAACCCTTTTGCAAATGAAAATTTGACTCTTTTTATCTTGACCTGCTTTCTAGTCTCTACTTTCAAAGTCCCACCCCTGTGACCCTAGACTCTGATCATCAGAATCTAGTCAGTCAACAAGCATTTAATGTTCCAGGCATTGTACTAAGTACTGGGAATACAACGAAAGGCAAAAGCCAGTGTCTATTTGCAAGGATTTCACAGTATAATGGCGAAGAAAACATGAAAACAACAGGGTACGATATATACACATATTTACATACATATATATATTTACATACATCTATTTATATACATATATACATACATATACATAAACACATGCATGTACACACATATATATATATGTGTGTGTGTGTGTGTGTGTGTGTATAGGCAGCTAGGTGACACAGTGGATAGAGTTCTAGGCCTGGAGTCAGGAAGACCCAAGTTCAAATTCAACCTCAGACACTTCCTAGCTGTGTGACCCTGGGCAAGTCACTTAACCCTGTTTGCTTCAGTTTCCTCATCTGTAAATGAGCTGGAGAAGGACATGGCACTCCAGGATCTTTGCCAAGAAAACCCCAGATGGGGTCACAAGGAGTCAAAACATCTGAACAGCAAACGCAAAAGTTAGCTATTGTATTGATTGGTGAAAAGAAAGGTGATAGTATCCCATTCCATGGGGTTCAATAGCAGTTGTTATTGTTATAGCTTTATAAAGTCATTGAATAAACACAGACACATACACACACATACATTCAGTCTTATATTAATTCCTTAATTAGTTCTTTAAAAATTCTTTAAGGAGCGGTTAGGTAGCACAAGAGATAGAATGCCGGGCTTGGAGTCAGAAAGACTCATTTTCCTGAGTTCAAATCTAGCCTTAGACACTTATTAGCTGGGTGACCTTGGGCAAGGGCAGGGAAAGGTTTCTTACAGAAGGCAGGACTTTGGCTGAGACCCAAAGAAGCCAGGAAGGCCAGGAGACAAAGATGAGTAGGGAGGGAGTTCCGATCACGACGGACAGTCAAATAAAAAGGCCCAGAGTTCAGAGATGGAGCATCACTGATTCCTTCACCATACATCACCCTCTCCTGGGCACCTTTATGGCATGCTGCCTAACACCTTTTCCCCACTCCCAGCCTTCCCAACTCTAGCTCCGAGACAGGTTGTCAAATGAATACTACGATTCCTAGAAAGGGCATGTCACATTTTTGGACATGGCCAATATAAGAATTTGTTCTCCTTGAATATGCATTTTTGTTATAAAGTTTTTCTTTTTCTATTTTTCCCGATTAGAAGTGGGAGAGAGAAAATAAATATTTGTTCATTAAGAATATTTTTTAATTTAAAAAATTTAAGGAAATATTTACTCGTTAATTTCAATCATTATTCTCTGTTCAAAACACTCCTTCCTGGAGATCACTCACTTGTATGTGTTGTCTTGCCCTATTAAAATACAAGTTCCTTGAGAACAATGACTGTCTTGTTTGCTTGCACTTTCACCCCTAGTGCCAGCACAGGGCCTGGTACGTAATAAGCCCTTAATAAATGCTTAGTCATTCATTTGGGAGATTCCCAACATTTGCCAGGGCACTCCACATTCCCCAGTTAATTTCCTGGGGCAGCTAGGTGATACAGTAGATAGAGCACTGGGCCTGGAGTCAGGAAGATCCATCTCTGTGAGTTCAAATTTGGCCTCAGACACTTACTAGCTGGGTGACCCTGGGCAAGTCACTTAAGCCTATTGGCCTCAGTTTCCTCATCTGTAGAATAAGTTGGAGAAGGAAATGGCGGATCACTCCAATGTCTTTGCCAAGAAAACTCCAAGGAGGGGGGTCCACAAAGAATCAGCCATGATTGAAATGACTGAACAAAAACAATGTAGTCAACAATATGTACCTCACACTATGGAATAAAGGATGTCACCAAAGAAATATATTCATTAAATGGGGTTGGGCTGGTCTTGTGGAGATCCCTGGGAACAATGGATGGCTGGTCCATGTGCTGCCCTGGTATCCCTGTGATACCACTGAAGAGAAAGTAAGAAAGGGTCCCAGCATGCCAAGTGGACTTCCTGTGTTGAACTTAAGAAATAATGTGAACAAAAATGTTGAACAGGATGAGCAAGGATGGCTGGAGTGCATTCTGTGGCATTAGAAAAAATATTCACATCAATGAGATTGCAGCTCCACTAAAGTGCTTTAGGAGAGGACTCTGGGAAGATGGCGGAGCAGGTCAGAAAATGTTGGGCCACTTAAGTGGTTTAGTTCACATTTAAAATTCATCCCCAGCCTCAGTGTCTTCTTCTGTACTATGCGATGATAACACCTAAAAACACTTACCTCGCTAAGGATCCAATGAGATCATGTGTATAAACCCTTTGTAACTGCAAACTTCTGTGCAAGTGTGAGTTTTCAGGATTGCTGTCTCAGAAGCATCATCCTTTGAGAAGGACAGCATAATCTGTGTCCTCTTTTAAAATTAAAAAAAAAATGGATTCAGCTTCCTAATGTTGTTGTCTTCTTTGGGCTATCATTAACATCCACCTACATTCTCAGAATATATACCTCCTGAAAGTGGAGGCCTGCAGTCTACTGTGAGCTGAGTGGCAGGTATTAAAGAGATTAGAGATGTGTCTGCCAATAAGCCACTGGTGGATAATTGAGAGCTGATTGGATTCAATACCTAAGCCTTTTTCTGTTTTTCTTCTTAAATTAGCCCATGACTTTTCTATTAGTTTTCAGGAAAACCAACCACCTGGACCCACATTTGAGCAGCCAGTACCCATCATGAATCAGCAAATTATAGCCACACACAGCTCACCATCAAATCAAGGAACAGAAAAGGAAAAGGTTATGAAAGCATGTGGTTTCTTACTCTTTGATTCATAGTACTTGTTTTGAGACTAAGAGGTGTGTGAGATTGTCCTTTGAGCCCAGAAACTGTTAAAAAATCAGGTACACCAGTGGTTCTCAACCTCCCTAATGCCACAATCCTTTAATACAGTTCCTTATGTTGTGGTGACCCCAACCATAAAATTATTTTCGTTGCTACTTCATAACTGTAATTTTGCTACTGTTATGAATCAAAATATAAATATCTGATATCCAGGATGTATTTTCATTGTTACAAATTGAACATAACCCACAGGTTGAGAACTGCTGAGGTACACGAACATATTCGTACAATGTATATTGCATTAATATACATTGTAATACATTAATGATATATGATTGATTAAAGGAATATTCTGTTTCAGTATTCTTTATCATGCTGTATTTGTCCACTAGCACATCCTTCCTGAGAGCATGGAGATATTACCCATTTCATGTCCACCCCTTTAGGTGTCTAAGTTTTCAGTCATGAGATTACTTATTTAACAAACATTCATTAATGATCTACTCTGAAGTTCAGAAAGGAACACGAGCAATGAGGGTGATCTTGTCATTACTTTGTTAAATTTAATCGAAACAAGAATAATCAAGGTAACATTCCCCACCTGAACCCCTGTGGGATCCATCCTGTGAATGAATGGAAAAGCCTTTATTAAAATGCTTAGTAGATGGCCAAGCATTATGCTATGAATTGACAACATAGATATAATATAAGCAAAACCATCCCTTCCCCCAAGGAATTAACATTCTAATGGGACAAACCAATATGGGAGGAGGAGCCAGGGAAGGGTATTTTGGTAAGAGAAGTCAAAAGAATGATGAGTGAAGTCATGGGGTCGTTGACAGAACCTTTCCAAGAATGGTAACATTGATTTCATTACCATTCCTGAAAGCAGGGGTGGAAAATGGTAATAAAGGGAGAAAAAGGCATAAAGGACATTATGGAGCAACATCCTGGGCCTCAGTCAGAGGTATAGTGATTAGGTGTATGAAAATACACCACCAATGAAAAGACAGGGGAAGAGTTTGAGAGTCCAAGTCTGAGGGAGAGGTTAGAGCCCAGTAGCATGAAGTGGATTTGGCTGGAAAGCAGGTATGGGGATGAAACTTCACCCTGGCCCCCTCTAGTGGGCTCTTTGCTAAGTACATGTGTGACTCTAGATGATTATTGGTCCCCCTAACTTGAGGGTGGTGGTGAAGAGAATTAGTGCCTGAGCTGGAAGAGCCTCCCTCTCAGCAGGCTCAGAAGAGAGGCAGTTTCCATCCTCACACTTTTTTCTGCTCTTTCAGGACACTTCCAGATTTCCCTTGGACTTTGAGCAAGGTGGAGGATGGGAGCTTGCTCTCTCCTCCCCCTCCCCCCACCATCTGTGGGGGCTGCATGAACATGAAGCCAGTGTATGTGTTTGCCCAGGTGAACCTAAGCCTGGATCTCAAGTTCCTGCTTGCCTCTTCTACTCTATTTCTTTCCCTAAACACAGGTGACCAAACAGCAATCCTGAGATGGATGTTTCCAGCCTTGATGGCTACCTCTTGTGCTCAAGAGCTCCAGAGTAATTGAGAAGTCTGGGTGCTCATTATTTAGTGGATGTCTTTCCTGAAGCTACTGCCTTCTTAGAGAAGGTTGGGCCACTGCCAGGAGGATAAGCCATGCATGACTGGCTGGCTATAAAATTCAACCTTGAGTGAGTTGGAGTTCAGACAGTGTAGGCTGAGGTTAACATGAAATCTGTTCATTATTGCCCCAAGTCTCCCCAGAGGCTTTACCACAGAGACAATAGAGGTAATGAGCTTTTGCCAATCACTTGAGTGTCTCCTGTATTTTCTGTATCTGTTCATGGACTCCTATATACTTTTTCCTGAAAACAAGCTGTATGTGACAGAAGTTTACAGTGTCATATGTGACCTTTTCATTTGTACCACATCATGGTGGGGGTGAGGTAGAGGGGGTAGAATGGGGGTGGCGTGGGGTTGGAGCATGGTGCCCCCGTAATCTGGAAAGTCCACATAAAATTTTTTGGCCCTTCGTACTAAAGAAGAAGTCTGAACTTTTTCTTTTTCTTTTATGGGATGTTTACAGTACCTTATTGTAAAATGTGAGTTGATGTTATACAATACCATACATATGTATATGCGTTTTCTGCATTTCTGAGTCTCTAAACGTTTCCTGTTATCTACAGTCCTTTATGTGTTATCTGTGGCTTCCACAAAACTCCCCTGAAGTTCCCATTGAATTTCTTATGCCAACTCAAGATATATTGAAACCATGATGGAGATGATCGCAATTGTGGAAGGAATAATTGTATATTGGAATGCCTATGTCTGTTCACGATTTTGTCCATAATAATTTTTGGAAATTAGCTGCTATATATATAGCACAGAACTAGGGGTTGAGAAACGATAGGTAAGGCCAGGACCCTGCCTTCAGGAAACTTAAAATTTGGTTTATTTATTCAAATAAACACAATACAAAATGGAATGTTTTAAGTTCATTGAGAGTAAGTGTAAAGTAACATGAGATCAGGTGAAAGAGAAATCATGTTGGGTTTGGAGGGGGGTGACAGTGTCAGGGAAGGTTCCAAGGACGCCTGAAGGTTAGCCCCCAGCAGTGCCTTAGTGGTGGGGAAGCTGGAGCTGCAGGCTCTTTGTGTCCAGACCTCCCCTACCACTTCTCTGATGGCTTGGTGCCCACGGTCATGCTTTGAAAACCCGCCTCTCATGTGCTATGTCTTATTGCTGATTTCTCCCATTTTCTCCTATAAATAAATAAATATGTTCCTGCTAATTACTCTTTTCATTGTTGTCATTCTTTCCCCTGACCTCATTCTTTGCTCGCTGTGCTAGTGACCAGCAGAACAGATTCCAGATTTAGCTCAAGTAACTGAGTAGGAAAAAAAAATGGGCCAGGTTCTTCTCTTCCCTTTAACCAAGAGTTAAATTAAGACCTTATTTAAGTTTTATTAAGTCTTCATCTCAATACAGAATTAGGAAGATTTAGAATACCAAAAGCCCAGAATAAGGAAGCATGGAGCTTTTGTGAGTAGCTCATAAAATGAAGGTCAGCCAGGGACTATGAGAGAAACAGGTCAGGTCTGCTGGGCCTTAAGGTAGAATTGGATACTTTGCTGGAGATCCGCAGTGCATGGAGCAACCTCTCTCAAATCAGTAAAGTCTGGTGGGTTTTTATGGGATTATCTATCTGGTCTAGAAGGACCAGGTTTTGAAGCATTAGGGGAACCGAGTGAGAATCCTAGACCTTGGGAGTGGTGCTGATTCATGGTGGTTGGTGGGGAGGGAGGACTCCTGGGAAATCGGAGGCTGCTTTATATTGAAACTTCTCCTTTCATCCTGAAACACCTATGGATAATTACAGCTGGTGTCACTCTGACAAGATGACTCAAGATGTTTTAAGCTTCTCTGGGATGTTTAGCTGATCTAGTAGAGTCCTTTATTTCTTACCCTGTCTCAGCTCCCGAAGTCTACAATGGGATACACTAAAGAGCATTTTATTTAGGTAAAATCGGTTTCGAATTCACCAATCAGCATTTTTATTTGCATATTAGTCTTTCTAATTATTTTCCTGTTTTTGACTAAATCTGGTACACAATGAATGAGTTTCAAGATATACTATATTTCAATTTTCCATTCAACCAAATGGCAGCTGATACAAATATTCAGATAAACATATCTTCTGCCCTTTTGTAAAATTTGGTATGTGGACATGGATAGAAGTTATAGCAACAGATGATTAAATTGAGTGAAGGCTATCAGTCACAAAAAAAAAACCCTAGTTTTATGAGATATGACTGGTCATTTGCAAAATTAAAATCCTATTAAAATAGAACATGACTTAATCTTTATTCAAAATTGAAGAGATTCCTAGTGCTCTAGGAAAAAAACAACAACAGGTAAAAATATTAATGATTGTTTACCTCTCTAAGAAGTCAGAAGATGGTACCAGAACACAATCCAATAAACCAAGACAAAATAAAGGGGTTAGACAACTTGGCCTCCTAAGTCTCTGCCAACTCTGGATCTGAGTAAGACAATGTGGTAGAGTGGGGAGAAAAAAAAATGAGACTAGAATTCAGGAGACCTCAAGCCAGCAGAGGCTCTGGCACTACTGTCTGAATCCTTGTGATCTTGATCAAGTCATTTTACCCTCTGGGCCTCAGTTTCTTCATCTGTAAAATTAGGGAGCTGGGCTAGATAATGTTATGTCCTTTCCAGTTCTAATGGTCTATAGACCCAAGATTCTGGAGGTACATCCAAGAGCAGATATGTGTGTGTTATTCTCTTAACCAGGTGACTTAGGGAGAAGAAGGATATAAGAAGTAGTGGATAATGGCCATAGGTAAATGTATTGGTCCCAATATAGATCCAAATCTATTCTATAAGAATACAACTTTCATGAGGTCTTTTGGGTGATAAAATGGCAAGAAAGTGATCATTTTTTTAAACTTCAGTTTAGTCTCTCTTGTGGCCAACGATACGCATGAAAGAAGAGGAAAATACTTAGGAGGACCGAGAATACAACATGTCCCCATGGAAGAATGAGAGGTTAGGTATTGGGACCTCTTTGGGGGTCTATGATCTTAGCTTCATTCGCTATAACTGAATTCATCCCCTGTATTAAGTAAATCCAAGCTACCATGAGGAGAAATATTCCTCCCTCTGACAACTTTGGAATGAATACTCTCACCACCATTTATCTATATTAAAGTTCTTCCCTTTATTCAAATGCCAAATTGGGTGCAACTTCCCCTGAGAAATTTCCCTGACTTCATACTCCCTTCTCCATATGAAAGTGAGCTTCCTCAGATTTCTCCTAGCACTTTACTTGGGCCGCTGTTCCACTCATCTCCATCCACCTCACATCATATTATGTGCATATATTTTCCTGTCATTAGATTATAAGCTCTTTAAGGACCAGGTTTGGGTTATGCATATCCTTTTATCCCTAGTACACAGCACAATTCCTTGCATATTTGTTGTGGTTCAGTTGTATATGACTCTTCATGGCCCTGTTGGCCATACCATCCATAGGGTTTCCTTGGCAAAGATACTGGAGTTGTTTGCCATTTCCTTCTCTAGTAGATTAAGGCAAACAGAAGTAAAGTGATTTGCCCAGGATCACATAGCCATTAAGTGTCTGAGTCTGGATTTGAACTCAGATCTTCCTGACTCCAGACCCAGTATTCTATCCATTGAGCTACCAAGTTTCCTCCTAATGTTTTCAGTAGAAGGAAGAAGAGGAGATGAAGAGAAAGGAGGGATGGATGGAAGAAAAGAAGGAAGAGAAGGTAGTGGAGGGAAAGAGGGAGAAGAGAAAGGAAGGAAGGAAGAAAAAAGAAAGGAAGGAAAGAAGGAAGGAGGGAAGGAAGGAAAGTAGTAAGGAAGGAAGGGAGGAAGGGAGGAAGAGAGGAAGGAAGAAAGGAAGGAAGGAAAGAAGGAAGGAAGGAGAAAGGGGAAAGAGAAAGCTCTCAATCTCTCTCTTGTATCCAGGACAGAGCTACTATCCCATACTTTTAGCTTCTGCTGTTAGAAAGTACTTCAGATGTGTTTAGGATACACACGTATACAGGTTTTCACATTTATTTTCCCATTTGATCCTCACAACAATCTTCTGAGTGGAAAGGAAAGAGTGTCTTTAATCCAGTTTTACAGATAAGGAAATTATGTCTCAGTAAGTTAAGGAACTTGCCTAAGTTTAAAAAACTAGAAAGTCAGGATTTCTGACTATTAGTCAAGATTTTTTTTGGGTATTTCCTCCCCCCTCCCAGGATCAGCTTTAAACAAAGGCAATGTTCTGAACTGTCTATATGATGTGATTTGAAGGGTGCTGAGAGGCTCACTCCTTGTACAAAATATTTCCCTCATTCTCCTGCCACAGTAAATGAAATTATCATCATTAGTCACCCATTGAAGGCACTGAAGGTCCCTATGATCTCGAAAAGAGAACACATCCAGACATTATTAACCTTATACCCTAACACCTCAGATCCAATTAGTTTATTGGATTAGCTTCAGACTGCCAACAAGGTGCTGCAGAAACCCTTCTACCTTTAGGAGAATAAATGAAAGTGGACAAAGAAGGAAATGCAAAAGAGATGTGAAGGGGTGAAGGAGAATGATTTCTTTTCATTGACCTCTGCTTCAAGGTGTCCTCCTACTGTAATCGTTACTGTCTCCGTTCTATAGACAGTAACAATGATAACTCACACTTACCTGGTGCTTCAAAGTTTGAGGGGTTTCTGGTTTTATTTTTATAATGGGGATGAATCCTATGGAGTGTGTGGGGGCTGGGCCTATAGAAGCTATCCAATGGATTGTGTGACTGGATACCCCAACCACATTTAGAAAAATGGTTTCATTTGTGATCCTGACCTTTTTGGATAGAGTAGCAAATCTTGTATTGTCCTTTGGTCCCCCACCCCATGAGGGCTAAAGGGGAGAGGGGAGGGAGAGGTCATACCAGATACTTTGGCTATTAAGTCAAAGGATGTGTCCAACTCAGTGGACCTTAGCCCATATTGAGGTAAAACATGCAGCAGCAATAATATAACTATGTTGTACTCTCCTGGAGGGTTGTTATTGTTTAAAAATACAGGAAATAATGTGGTTTGCAAGACTGCTAAGTAGGCATTTTACATTTCACCATGGCTCTGCAGTCTAAACCAGGGATGGGAAACCTGTGACCTCGAGGCCACATATGGCCTTCTAGACCCTCGGGTGCAGGCTTTTATTAAGATTTGTTCTGTGGAGGTTGAATTCAGTCAAGGGGTCGCACCCACGGACCTAGAAGGCCACATGTGACGTGGAGGCCACAGGTTCCCCACCCGGGGGCAAACAACTCCCTCCAGATCCATGCTTTCAGTAATGCAGGCCAGGGCTTAGGTTCTTTCCCTGAATCTCCCCAAATCCTCTCCTCCTACCTTCGGGGGTTATCTTCTCTTCCCAGAAAAATAACAAGATATATAAAAAGGGACCACTCAAGCTAGCTGAAGGTACCGGTTCTCCCCATTTTTAAACTCACAGAATAGCCTCCAAAACTAGGAATGTTTGCTTCGGGATTGCAGCTTGGTCACCTATAATTAGGCAAAGAAATACAAAGCAGAAGGAGCCACTAGAGTCTAAGGTTCAAGTTTGTCTCGATAAACAACCTCCAGCTGCCATGCCAACACAGTCACCATGCTGCCAGGGTTGAGGAAAGGGCACCACATCCCAGCCCCCCATGGGCAGTCTATTGAGGGAGAACAATTTGTCACAAGGCAAAGGTGAAGAAAGAGCAGAAGGTAGGGGTCACTCCTTTTTTAATTGTGCCACTCTTCCTGGTTTGGTGGTCAGCTCATTCTGACAAAACTTTGGATCAGCATCCCCTCCCCCTCAGCCTGGAGCTGCTATGGTAACCAAGGGTTTGCTGCATCATCCCTTCAGAATTGATTTTATTATTCTTTTCAAAAATATTTAACTTTTCTCCCTCTCACTCCCTACCCCCCATACTACCATTAAACCAAAAGAGAGAGAGAGAGAGAGAGAGAGAGAGAGAGAGAGTTCATAATACATATGCAAAGTCATATAAAGCAAATTACCTTCTTGGTCACATCCAGAAGCTTATGTCTCACACTCAATGTTGAATCCATCTCTTCTTGGTCTGAAGCTGGGTAATGTGTTTCATCTTTGGTCCTCTGGAATTAAGGTGTGGCATCGCATTTATCTGAGTTCTAAGGTCTATAAAAGTTGTTTTTCTTTATGATGTTGTTATAATTGTAAAAATGTCCTAGTTCTGCTGACCTCACTCTGCAGCAGTTCATACAGATCTTCACAGTTAGCCCTGAAATTTTCCATTTGACCATTTCTCATGGCACACCAATATTCCATTACATCCGTAGGATGTAATTTGTTAGCAGTTTCCTAAGAGGAGGACACCCACCTAGCTTCCAGTTTTTTGTTTTTTTTTTTTTGGTGTTACTAGAAAAAGTATTCTTGTAAACATTCTGTGTATATTGGTTCTTTTCTTCTTTGACCTCTTTGGAGTCTAGACCTAGAAGTGGCATCACTCAGCCAAAGATTGTGCACAGTTCAGTGACTTTGGGAACAGAGTTCCAAATTGCATCTAATCACTGCATTATCCCAAAGTTACAAATCCTTCAGATGCAGGCGCATCCCCATGCCTGGGCTCTGACTCCTGCTATATACACTCACAGCCACTGTGAAAGAGCTAATACAAATATTTATTATTCTCATTTTACAGATAACACTCAAACCTTAAAATAAATCAAGTATTTTTGGTTGGTTTTTTTTTTTTT